>JAHTLZ010000016.1:4107328-4152760 GCA_023846285.1 Phrynocephalus versicolor
AAAGAAAGAAAGAAAGAAAGAAAGAAAGAAAGAAAGAAAGAAAGAAAAGAAATAGAAAAGAAAAAGAAAAGAAAAGAAAAGAAAAGAAAAGAAAAGAAAAGAAAAGAAAAGAAAAAGAAAAAAGAGGGGATTGTTACAATAGATATATTATTCCAGAGTCAAACTTACTTTGGCACAGGTTTTAACTAATACTTTAAGTAAGCATGGGGGAAAGAAGAAGCAAAATACAACAGCGGGTCTAAAAATAAAACAATGAGAATAATTTGCTTTTCTTTTTCTACCCAGAACAAAGATATGCAGGGAACAAAGGTTTGGTTAGTGTTGTCTTGCACACTTAAAAACTACATTGAGAAGATAACATTTTTAGATTTAGAGATTCCTTCCCTTGCCCCTGTTGTAGTGGTTTATAAAATCCCTTTTTCATTTTAATCGCAACAGGAAGATGGCTTATTTTATAAAAGCAAAGTTTGGGGGGGGGGGACTTTAAAAATGGAAGTATTGTTATTGGTAATTTGTATTCACACTGAGATGCAGCTTTCTCTGTCAAAAAAGGGACGAAACGAGAACAAAGAATGTATTTAGGTACCAGATAGTGTAAAAAGAATTTAGAAAGAACCTGCTTCAGGAATTTTAAATTTGTTTCACCTTAATTGTTTACAGTGTGGTCTATAAAAGTGGCTGGAAGCTTCCAGCCGCTTTTAAGATGGTTCTTAACACCCGGTTCTTAACACCCGGTTCTCCCGGTTCAGTATCCCTCGATAGACTTCAGGGGTTCATGTAATTAGAGACCTTTTGCAACCTGCATGTGTAGACTTCTCCTGAGCTTGGCATTTGGTGTGGATGTTGCTCCTTTACTGTTGGATTCATTGTGGTGCGGGACGATCCAACTTCACTGCTGATTTTCGTTGTTCCAGTGTGTGGAGGATTTTTCCACCTCCAGCCTCATGACATGTCATCTGTATGAATACAGACTCATGACCTGGCTGGTATGGGGGGGGGGAGTAGTTAGGAACTTGAGGGGTGGGGGACTCCCAAACCGGGTGTCCTTCATGGAAGGACATGGAGGCTTGGGGCTATGGTCTCCCAGCCCATGTCACAGCACCAATCCCACCCTGGTGGTGGTTTGATATCTTTGAGTTGGTGTGGACTCAGTTTGGTCAACATTTGAGGATTTTTAACTCAAGAGATGTCAACAGTGTTTTCCCTCTCAGGGCAGTGAATGCCACCTTATTGGGAAAGTTTAAGACTCTCACAATGTCTCTGAACGTTATTTGCAAATTCCATCTGCAAACACTATTTGCAAATTTCCATTATTTGCTCATTCCATTTGTAAACACCATAATGGTCTCTCAGAGTAAATCAGTAATGAGGAACCGGGCTGTCTCAGTGGCAGCACCTTGCTTATAGAATCAGCTTCCTGCCTAGATTTGTCTGGCATGGTTTTCAATAATAATAATAATAATAAAATAAAATCTCAAGATATGGCTATATAGAAAGGCTTTTTCTGGCTATTCATTCATCCTTTCTTGATTCACTGATCTTTAATCTGCCCTTTCTGTTTTAGTTATCCCTCTGTTCCCTGAGTGATTTTTATGATGTCAGAGGGCCTTTTCACACGACCCCTAAAATCCGCGGCAAATGGCTCCCAGATCCGGAGCTTAAAATTGTTTCCCCACCAGCTCCGGAGTTTACAAAAAATTAAGTGCGACCACACCCTCCTAAGCATGTCCCAGCACATTTTTCAAGTACCTGGTCTCCGGAGCTGAAAAATTTCTGATGCAGTGAGTGCTGGGCTCTCCTCGCCTTGTGTTTGTTTTTTTGTCCCTGCTGCCCCTTTAAGAGACAGGAATCATGATGACGATGGGGCTCGGGGCAGCTTCCACCGGCAGACGGAGGTGAGCCTGCATTTTTTCTCCCTTTTTTTTCTCCCTCCCTCCCCTCACGCAGACAGGAGCAAGTGCGGAGGGAGTGGGAACACAGGAAGAGCGACGAACCCCCAAGATCTCTGGTTAAGTGGCCGGCGGATCTTAGGGGTCCTGTAAAAGCGTCCATAGTTGATTTAGCTATGTTCGCTTTGCTTATTAGCTTCAATTTTACATTGTATACTATTCTTGTTTTGTTTGTTGAATTATCGGTACCCCTCCCAGACTGGCCTTGTTGCTAGAAGGTGCAGTATATATATCTAATAAATAATTATCAATAATAATAATATTATATGGCTAGAAGAATCCAGTGTGGGGTAGGAGGAGTTAATAAAAGATATGTGTAACTCATATATATGATGTATTTTTATGGTGTACTTTCCTGAATGCTATTTAATTATCAGATTAGTTTTGCTAACTCAAAGAGGAAGACATTTTTCAGCAGTACTGGCATTTCAAAATTACTTAAATATAATTGTTTGTGTGTGGAGTAACTGGTGCCTGCCAATGCACAGTGTTCAGAAAGGCCATCCCCTCCTCTCTGTTTGTTTCACAGGAATTGTCATCTGCTTATTAGAAGCATGGAAATGTACTGTACATTTCGTATAGGCCACATTTCGGAAGAGTTGCCACAGTCAAGGATTTCTTGCTTCTTAAGGGGATTCTTCCCATTTTGTGTGCCTTATCAGAAGTACTTTATTTTTTAAAATCATTAGGATATCATCTTCCCTGGTAGAAGAAAAAGCTAGAATGCCAAAGAGAGCTAGCTTCCTATTTCAATGAGCATGAAATTCATTTCAGATTTGGAAATGTTTTAGCTGTAGCATACATTCTGAGAAGAGTTGAGCTTTTGCTTCTCTGTTGTTCTTGCCCAATCAGTCAATTAACTTTTTGGGGGGAAGGCAGTTTCTGAAGTTACTGAACAAATTGGCCCTTGCGGTCTCTTTCAACTCTATGATTCTATGATTCTATGAATTATGAAGCAAGTAAGGATTGTTACTGGACATTTTCCTAGCACTGCTGGCTGAGGCATCTAACTGGATGGATCATTCATTCATTCATTCATTCATTAGTATTTTTACCCTGCCTTTCTCCTTGGAAAAGGACCCAAGGTGGCTTACAGTAAGGAGAGACAATATACAGTCCATTACAATTAAGACACTTTCCATTTGAAAAAACAGGGGTATATTGCAGCATTAGAAGGCAAAATTCAAACTAACAATTGATGACATAGTGTCAATGCAAGGAGAGATATAAATACAAAGTTATTATAAGTGGTTATAAGCACAAAGTCTGTGTAGCCATGTATGGTAGATTCATTAAAAAGACACAGTAGGTAAGTCCATCATTCAGGGAAAGCTTGCCTGAAAAAATGCATATATACAGCACTTTAATTTAATTCTAAACAGTCAAATAAATATAAATAATGCAGTTGTGCAAGAGCCAATGTTGAGTGAAAGAACCTGTTCACTTTGGGGCTTGCCATGGGTTGTTCTATGTCCATGGATTCCATCTATCTTATTATGCCCACTCTCCAGGGAAGTAAGAAAGAATGTAGCAAAGTAAGGATCCGTGTATTTCAGTCTAAAATCAAATAGTCTAATTTTAGTTAGATTCACCCCATGTAACCTTCTTTAAACTCACAGCTTGGAGTTCTCTCCCCCCCCCCCCCGCCCTTTCAAGCTATGGGCATGGTGAGTCCCATGTCTGCCAACTGTGTTTGCTTTGATTTCTTTATCTCGGTCCACACAGAGCCTTGTCTTCCCTTTTTACCTTCTTTCAAGTGTCTGCCACTCTCTTGTGTCCTTCAAACTTTGCCATCTCCTCTTAGTTTTAGTGTGTCTCTGCCAAAGAACCAAGTCTAGTTCTCAACCTGCTATGTTGGAAGGACATTCTACTCACTGAAGAGCGATAGAATACTGTCCCATGTTTTGTGAAGAAAAACACATATCTAGTAACATGCCTGATGACAGGTCAGAAATATGCTCCAGCACTTCATCAACTGTCTGTAAATAGCCTTGGGAAGTTATGCAAAGCTTACATGAATACTAATTAAATTCTGGCCACTGTATCAAATTCTCAGATTTGGCTGGAAGAGGCGGAGAAAAAAAATCCATGCTCTTGCTGGAATGGAAGATCACGCAACCAGGAAGGAAGGAGCAAAATGGAGGAGCTGGTTGGGTTGGGATGGGGAGGGTGAACATGTGGCAACTGGGGTGCCAAACTGGTGACTTAGTTAACACGTCATGATGTGCTTCATGCCCATCTCTAATGGCAACCCTATTTCAGCACAGCAAACATGGTGGCATACAGAAGAATGGAAATCCAGACCTAAATTCTTAACACAAGAGCATAAGAATAGAGGAAGAGCCAAGCTGGATCAGGCCATCTCCATCATGGTTTGTAATCTGTGATGGACTTTTCCTCCCAATCTGTCCAATCCCCTTTGGAAGGCATCCAGGCTAGATGCCATCACCATAAATTGTGGCAGGGAGTTCCACAGACTAGCAACATGCTGGGTAAATTTTTTTCTTTTGTCTTTTCTCACTCTCCCAGCCCTTAATTTGAGTAGATGTCCCCTAGTTCTGGTATTTTGTGAGAGGGAGAAGAGGGTCCCTCTATCCACTTTACTCATGTCCTGCATTATTTTGTATGTCTCAATCATTTAAGACTAGATTTCTACAGACCTTTTTTAAAAAAGAATTCACATTTTGATTCTCACATTCTTTCCATCAGTAGTCTCAAAATTGTTGTAAAATCAGCTAAAAGTCTCACCCATTGCTAAGCTTCACATAAAACCCTTTCCTTGGAGCATTGCTCGTTTTTGCCATTGCAATTAACGACTGGTCTCTGTTCAAGATACCCTACCTTCCTTTCTTTCACACAAAACCATAAATTGAAAAACAACAGAAAACAGCCCTTGATGGTGTCACTTTTTAAAAAAAGAAAAAAAAGGAATGGATTGACACTGGAATGCTGATTCTGCCCTATTCCATATTCCAAGCAGATTTGCTATGTGTCCTATATGAGATTTCAAAACCAGTGTAGATTACATCAAAACAGCTGTCTTCTTCCTGTGTTCCCCAAAACAGAAGGAACTGTTGCTATTTGACCTGAAAGCACAAAGACATTTAGCACTCCGAGAAGATGGCAGAAGTCTGTAAGTGAGAAGACTCATTTTCCTGTAAGAGACTTAGCTTCACATTCAGGGAAAACTGCCCCATGAATGTAGTTCTTTCAAGTGTTGCCATATGTCACTGCATTTGCTTCTTTCTGAGCATGTCATTGTTTAGCTACTTGATTAATTTCATTGAAGATAGGTCACGTGATCACTTGTGGTCATGGTTTGAAGGACTCTCAGATTTCCATCTTCTTAGTGCCATCTTCTGCAGATTTGGTCGTGATTTGGTTCTCCATATGTTCAATCTATTGCCTAAGAATATTTTGTGATTTGGTTCTGTGGATATAAAATATGCAGGAAGAGAGGTTTTTCTACTTTTATCCATGAAAAACAACTTCATTTTACATGATTCCATTTACCAACAGACTATTTGCTGGATGAATTCAGTCAGTGCTTTGGATTTCGACTCAAAATTCTACATCCAGCATGAGTTATTCAAAAAGAAAATGAAGACTCTAGAACCCTTTCTGTAGGAGCTGTTTGTTCCTTTAACTGGAAATGTGTTTATGTCTCATTAACTAGGTCTGTTGAAACCAATAGAGATATTACTTGTATGATCATAAGGCCAGCTCACAGTTCCTTCCTGGGTTGACAAAGAACCGTGTCCCACTCTCTCTCTGCTATGTTGGCAAAACATTCTACTCAGAGAAGACCAATAGAATAGTGGCCCATGTTTTGTGAAGAAAAATACATATATAGTCACATACCTGATTCCAGGTCTAAGATATGCTCAAGCAATTCTCATATACAAAAGTAGCATTTGAATGGGGAACACTCCACAGTTAATCATATTAGCCAGCCAATATCCAATTGTTAATCCCAAAACAAGTTGAAGAAGTGACTCAGGGGACTTTGTAGAAGTGTTGACTTACCATTCACCAATTGGTTCAAGAAAACTATTTTTTATTTGAGATTAGTAATAAGACATTGGCCACTGTATTAATAATTCCACTTGCAGTTTATTAACTATAAAGAAAGCTAACAGGAAGTGAAATAAAGTAGTTGGTCCTAGATCAGCGGTGGCGACCTTTGACACTCCAGATGTTTTGGACCATAATGCCCAGAATTCCAAGCCTGTATTGCCAATGACAAAGGACTGTGGGAGTTGTGGTCCAAAACATCAGGAGTGCTGTAGGTTCACCACCAGTGTCCTAGATCAAACCAAGCCTGAGCCATCTTTGGAGGCAAAAATATTGAAATAGAGGCTGGCCTACTTGGGACACATCACGAGAAGACAGAATTATCTGTGAAAGACAATAATGCTGGGAAAGGTTGAATGCAGCAGTAAAAGAGGAAGACCAAATACAAGATAGACTAACTCCTTAAAAGATTCATAGGCTTTGAAGAGCTGAGCAGGGCAGTTGAGGACATCTTGGAGCTTGCTTATTCATAGTGTCACCATAGAGTTGAAGTGACTTGATAACAACAATCCATCTTCTCACTTACTGTGTTGACAAAGTGAAGTTATTTTTTTGACCTCCACATCAGGGCAAATAAATTACCTTCATGAGCATTTTGTTACTCCAGTTTTGGGAATCCTATCCCCATTTCCTATGGCGTCTACTAGGCCCTTGGTAGAGGGTGAGAAGGCAGGGGGCAGATCTTTTGATGATCAATCTGGTAATTTATCACTGGAGCCCAAACCTCCCATTCAAATGACATTTAAAATTTCTAGAGAAAGCAATGGATAGGTAGAAGTATTAGTAAAGGATAAAAAGAGCCATATGGCCTCAAAGCCTACGCACAATAGGGAACCATCATAATGGGCTTGTCAGAGCACCCCACTGTGCCTAGGTAGTGAAGGACATATGGTGCATTTCACCCTGAACTGTAATGTTCTTTTAATGTTTGCAAATAATTACATCAATGCCGAAATGTTTAATGCTTTTTTCCTCTAGGAGGTATGGTGATCTCTATCACAAAATAAAACCCCTCTTCTGACTTTTACTTCTCTTCCCACTATCATGAAGTAGCTCTGCTTCATTTTTCATCATGTGCATATGAATATTGTACATACACGGGTGTACCAAAAAGATGTTGCAATGAACAATGGCATTCTGAGGAGCAATATGGTGGCACTCTATTGCACACTCATAATTTATGTAGTCTGAACTTGCACAAAAGTTCAGTTCTTCCTTACACACGAGGGTTGAGGAATTACAACATTATTGCCCAGAAAAAGGTGTGGTGTAGGGATGGCCCAAAACGAAATATGAAATGCTGTTTTGACATTTCGTTGGCTAACAAAGTGAATGAAAAAAAAAACGAAATGAGGAAGCAGCATTTTGTTACAGATGAAACAAAATGGTCTCCCCCCCCCTTTATTTTCTTTTTTGGTAAAATGAACCATTTCATTTCTCTGTAAAATGGCTTCCTTACCTGCTGGGTAAGGAAGCAATTTTTGTTAAAATGAACCATTTCGTTTCTCTGTAAAATGTTAAAATGAACTATTTCATGTTTTTGTTTTTTGGTTTTGTTAAAATGAACCATTCATTTTTCTGTATAATGTCTTCCTTACCTGCTGGGCTCAGAGGCCCTGTCACCTCCATTGCTGCCACCGCTGAAGAACCACCACAGTGGCTGGAGAGGGTGAGCGGGCCACCGCCGCAGCCATGGCCACCATTGGAGAGGAGAGAATGAGTGGGCCCAGTAGGAGGCCTTGCTCCTGTGCCACCACCACCACCACCATCGAAGATCAGAGGGTGAGCAGGGCCTGTGGGAGGCCTTACCGCCACTGCTGCGACCGAGCCATGTCCGACGATGAGAGGGTGATTGGGCCCAGCAGGAGGTCTTCCTGCTGTGGTCACTTCCACTGCAGCCACAGCCAAAGACGAGAGGGCATACAGGTGTGCAGGAGGCCTTCCCACCACCTCCGCTGGAAAGGAGAGAAGGAGAGGAGAGTCTGGAGCCACTGCCGGACCCCAAA
Source organism: Phrynocephalus versicolor (assembly GCA_023846285.1). Taxonomy (NCBI): domain Eukaryota; kingdom Metazoa; phylum Chordata; class Lepidosauria; order Squamata; family Agamidae; genus Phrynocephalus; species Phrynocephalus versicolor. The sequence goes on from JAHTLZ010000016.1 coordinate 4,115,358, forward strand.
AACCAACAAAGCTTTTTGTTTAATATTTTGTTTTGTATGATTTGTTTTTTTTGTAAAAATCCATATGAAACAAAATGAAATAAAATGTGTGTGTGGAGGGGACAAAATGGAATGAAACAAAACACAGTTTTTCTGTTTTGTGCCCAATCCCTAGTGTCGTGTTTTGTGGTGCTGTCAATGCAAAAAGAGAGAGAGAGTGATTTTCATCACAAAACTGAAGGATGCTGCTTTTTAAGAATATGATGTGGAAAAGAGGTACTCCTTGTCTTACTCTTACCTATAGGCAAATAATCTTGCTGGCTTGAACATTCCATGTTTCAATGTCTTCTCAATTCAAGACAGCCTAAACTCACAAGACCATAGAATCTAGCAAGTATTTGTTACATCCTTTAAACAAGCAGAATTCCCATATTTACATAGACTGTGCCCAGATATGAGACACTATTGTGTGTCCAGATTTGAGGCATCTGGTATCTGTAGTGGCAGCACAACCATTCATACCTACTGTAGACCACAGAAAGTATGTTTGTAAACAGTATAATACCATAGTAGAAAAATACCAGGTTATCTCCCCAGATCCATTCTGAGTCAGAGAAGAGCAGAGGGAAACAAAGGAGTTTGCCTAGGACATTTTCAATGTCATATGTTGCAACTTTTCAGAGACCACATGTGATCCTATCCTCACTTTTCTTTGAACTATTGGATTGTTTGCAAAACAAACTGGAGACTGGAATAATTCGATCCTGGTGGGTTACCTAAGGGGAGGAGTTCATATGGAGTAAATCCTCACCTTTGATGACAGATGCACAGGTATCTGATGACAGATGCACAGGTATCTGGTTGGTAGGCTGCAACATTTTGAGTAGGACTTATGGCTTTGATGTCAAAGACATGCTGTGCTTAATATTCTTAACTAGAGATAGGCACGAAATGAACATTTTTTTATTTCCGTTAATCGTTATTCGTTTTGTTATGTAACGAAAAGACAAACAAAAATTGTGACGAAAATGGAACGAAGTGAACAGAACCACGAAAATTGTGTTTGTTACATTTCGTTTTCGTTAATGGCGGTGTGCAATGAAATGAGCTGTTTTAAATGTTAAAAAACGCCCTGGACATCGATAAAAACGCAGCGATAATTATTTATACTGTCTGATAATACCTACCAGAGGGGGTGGGGTCCTTAAAATGTGCATTTATGTATTTTCTCCTTTTTTTCTTTAATGGGAGCTAGGGGACATCGACCCAAAATGGCTTCCAGATGCCTAATATTGATTTCTTGGGTATTAAAACGCCCTGGACATCCATAAAAATGCAGCGATAATGCGATAATTATTTGAAATTATTACCTACCAGGGGGTTGGGATCCTTAAAACGTTTGTTTTTGTCTTCTCCCATCACGATGTATTTTTCTTTTCCCTTTAAGGACGACAAAATGGATGTCGCCACTCCGGCCACAACATGGAGGCAAGCCATGTGATGGGATCATGTAAATTCTTGGACAACTTCAACCAATAGCATGCCCAGGTTGCAGACTGGCAGGTCTGGCAGCCACAGAGGGCATAAAAACCTCTGGCAGCCCCCATCCTCCTTGCAGTCTCCAGTGGGAGTTAGGGTGGGATTGCTGTCTCTGCGACTCTAGCTTCAGTCATGCAGCCTCCCTGTGTGCGTGTGTGCGTACCTCTCGGTGAGTACCCTCCCCTGCCCTGCAGTGCAGTCACTCTGAGGATGCCTTGCACCCTGGGCAACACCTGCCGCTGCCTTTGCAGCCTCCCTGCATACCTAATCTATACTGTGTCTCTGCCAGCATCAATTTTTTTAGTGTTTTCCCTCTGGTCTGGGGTGTTGGGGAATGCCCCCACACAGAAATGCTTTAAAAATTGTGCAAAAAGTGAGTAGAAACGAAAAATGAAAAACGAAAACAATTTTTTTCCAAAAATTCAAAAAAAAAACGGAAACAAAACGAAATGGACCTCTCAACGTCAAACGAAAAACCGAAACACCATTTTTTTATTCATGCCCATCTCTATTCTTAACCATACCTGACAACAAGGATCAACACCTCATCAATAAAGGGCTGTTGCCTTATCACAATTTCCCCACAGTCTGAACACATCTTCTCAAATAGTATGAACCTCAGAATTTTAGAATGCTGAAGTATGCATGTCAACTGTGCTACTCTCTTCTAGAATCACAAAACAAGGGGCTATACATAGACTTGACTATAATGCTAAATGCAGGTTGATTTTACTCAAAAACATCAGTCGAGAAGCAGTAATTCATGTTCAGACAAACCAGTGAATCAAAACTTATATATTTTTCCTCCTCTAAAGGGCAAAGTCCCTTTCTTTATGGACATATTTTGCCTCAGCAGGAGCCAACCTACATCAAGTACCAGAACCATACTTAATAAAATCACTAAACAGGAATGCAATTACACTGTGTGGGAAAAGTAAAATAATGGATTGTAAATGTGTTATTTTGAGCCTCTGCTGCAAATTTGCTTTATTCTCTGATAAATTAAAAAAAATTTACAGGGATGATATTTTTTTCCTTCCTACCTGCTCATGTGCTCTCTCTCTCTCTCTCTCTCTCTCTCTCTCTCTCTCTCTCTCTCTCTCTCTCTCTCTCTCTGAGTGTGTGCGTGTGTGTGTGTGTGTCTGTGTCTGTGTCTCTGTGTTGTGTGTGTGTAGAAAGACAATCTGTTTTTTATTTTTCTCCTTTCCTTCTTTCTTTGACCATTTTGCAGATATTATATATAAAATTGTTCTAGAGTCCTTTATGGAAAATGCTGATGAGTGCCAAAATTTTGGATTAGAAGGTTTTATAGAATGTTGCTCCTTTTTACTGCTACTGTTTTTCATTTTTCATATTGTCCCCTTATCACTTCCTTTATAGGAAGATAGCAATGTGTTTTACCTCCTTTATTCCAGCATTTCACAGTCTCAAACAGATGGCCTGTGACGTTGTGCTGCCAGGATCCAAAAGTAACTGAATTTGGATAAAATATCCATTATGTCTTTGTACAGAAAGTTTGTCTTACCCAAATGTTCAATATCATCAGGCCTAACTCTATCCAGCTCACTGCTGCTGCTCTGCAAGATGGGAATGTTTGCCCTTCCTTCGTGGGGGTGTCCTGTTGTTCAGACCTTTCCAAACCCATAGATACCTTGAGGTCTTGTGGCTTTGCCATTTGGTTACTCTAGGTTGCACAACAGGCCATTTTGCCATATTTTCATATGACTGGCCATTTTATCACATTCTTTTCCAGATTCTTTTTTCCTGCCACAGTGCTGGAGGATAGTGGATGTCACACCAATTTTTTAAAAAGAAAGGAGGGGGGACCTGGGAAGCTACCATCTGTCCCAGGGAAGATGGTAGAAAGCCTCATTCAATCTTAAAACACATAGAACAAGCCTTGCTAAGGCAAAATCAGCATGGTGCCAGGACCCTGCCTGTCACAGAACCTGACTCTGAGGGGTTAAATCGTGAAGTGCTGCTGGAGGAGCCTTGTAGCTCAAGTCAGCAGGCAGCTGGGTCTGATGACTCAGCTGAAAACATATCTTCTCCCCCTAGAAGGGCTATGAGCAGGATTCTGCAAAGACGTGCTACCAGGAGAGCTAGGGAAAGGGTCTTTGATGCTAGACGGGGAATCAGATCGGGAAGCCCTGAGTACTAGCGGGAGCCTTTCCAGAAGTAAGGGTGTGTTCCCTGTTTTGGGATAAAGCTGGTAAGCTCACCTTGAGCTGTCTGTGGGAGCAACACGTCATTTGAACTTGCAACCACATTCCTGTCTGTGACCTTGGCTTTGTTTCCTGATTTCGGACTGGCTTCCTGGACCATGGCTTGATCTGCTCCCTTGGGTTTGGCATCTGGTTTCTGTGAGATATTCTGGTTTTGACTTGGACTGTTAATTGCTGGGAGTTGGATTCTGTTATCTATCTGGCACTTGATTATTAGCAAAAGAATTGAACTTGCCTGGCTTTCCACTAAAGATCTTGGCAAAGAACTGAACCCTGTTTGTGTGTGTGCTCTGTGTGCAGGGCTTGACACATGGCTTCTGTAAGTCTTGCCTGACAAACCTTTTAGAATCCTTTGAAAAGATCAACAAGCATGTGGATTTGGGTGAAGCACTGCATATTGTCTATCTTGATTTTCAGAACGCTATTGACACAGTCCCGCACCAAAGGTTGCAGAGAAAATCACACAGTCAGGGGATAAGAGGGCAGGTGCTCTTATGGATTGAGAACTGGTTGAGATCCAGGAAATAAAGAGTAGATGTCAATGGGCAATTTTCACAATGGAGAGAGGTGAAAAGGGGTGTGCCCCAGAGATCTGTCCTGGGACTAGTGCTTTTGAATCTGTTCATAAATGACCTGGAGACAAGGATAAGCATTATACAAAACAATAGTAAGGCCACACCTGGAGTACTGTGTACAATTCTGGTCACCACAAGCATCTACACAATAGGCTAGTTAATCCTGTCCAAGTGCTCACTGCTGGTGGTCCTTGAGTTCATTATTAAGTGCAATTTTAGCTCTGGGATAAAAACTGTTCAGAAGACGTGTGGTCTGAGTTTTAATTGTCCCGTATCTTCCGCCAGAAGGCAACAGTTTGAAGAAATTGTGAGCAGGATGAGTAGAGTCTCTCAGAATGTTGTGTGACTTCCTCAAACAGTGAGATGTGAAGATGTCGTCCAGGGTTGGTAGTTGGAGCCCGATAATATTCTGGGCAATTTTAATTATTCTCTGTAGAGCTTTTTTGTCCGCTACAGTGCTGCTCCCATACCATGATAGCATGCCATGTTAGGACACTCTCAATGGTGCTTGTGATAGTAAGACTGAAGTAGATGCTGAGATAAATTCAAAAGAAAGAAAGAAAAAAGTTAACAGTCACCATACGCCTCCTGGAATAGCATGGTGTGTTCAACCGCGGAGGAGGAGTACGGAGCACTGAGTGATCTGTGTTGTGACTTAACATGATTTATTCAAATGTTAAGGGATATTGATGTGGATACAAAATTGGCAGTCAAAGTGTATAATGACTCTCTTTCATGTATCCAGTTTACACAAAACCAGAAGGTCGGATCCAGAAGCAAGCACATAGGGATCCGATAACAGAATGTCAAGGATTGCATTGATCAAGAAATGGTTGTATTAGAATATTGTACAAGTGATCAAAATTGTGCTGATGTATTTACTAAACATTTGCCTAGATATAAACATGTATTTTTTCAGAGAGAGGCTAGGTGTTGAAGTCTGTTAAATAGGAGGGGTGTAAAGTAATGTAACTCTTAACAAAATGTATGTAATATAATATTTAACAGATTCAAAATGGTTTATGTGTATAAATGCATAGTCATTTGTCAAGACACAGGTGAACAGTGTAATCACATGAAAAGCTCAGAATAATTATATCCAGGTGCCATGAATAACTGCTTAACATTGTCTGCCTATGTGTACTCATGTGATTGGTTTATATGATGTCTGCCATATGTATAACAGGCAGTATTGTAACCCATTTTACTTTGGGACTGCTTTTTGGTGAGGTGAGCAGTTTCCCCACTACTATGTAATATTTATACTGTGTGTTCTATCTTGTGTATTTGTGTATACTTTTTGTAGTACAAGCTTTTATGTTAAAGTTTACTTCTGTCTTCCAGCTTCAAATCTGTACTTAGCAATTATCTTTCCATGACAATGTATAACTCTGCTAATCTTTGAAACATTTAAAACTCAACCACTTCTTAACACCTCTACTGCTCACCGCTGACTCAGGCAAAAGTGCTTGATTTCCTCTCCTCTCCTAAAATGGCACCCGCAGCTCAACGTGAAGCCAAGAGACAGCAAGACGACGAGAAGAAGAAAGGTGGTCATTTATTTTGTACCCCCAGCCTGCCCGGGTCACGTGGGCTATTTGAAATAGTCCTGTTGCCTGAGCTGGTGGCAAAGTGGCTCCTTTGGCATTTTAGCCATCAGGAACTTCTGTTTCATGCAAATTTGCAAAGGGCGAATTGCATAGATTGTGGCAACCATGAATAATTTTGCACCAAAAAAATAGCCTTACCCACAACATCTCGTACAAAAAAACTCCCACAAATGTCTCAACATCATACCTTTCTAGATGGCTCCCCAGAGATGACAGTTAGTCTTTTTAGGAAGCTGCCAAATCCATTTTGAATCCTACTGAAAAGTTATTTTTAAAAGGGTTCAAATGTGATATCAGTTTTTTTAAAAAGGGTTCAAATGTGATAATGTTAAAAAAACATTGTTCTGACCATATACCATAGAGGTGGTCCACAAACATAATCCAATAAATATAGATTATTTCCAAACCAAATTTCATAGCTGGTTAATTCTTAATCTCTGCCTCAAATAATTTAAATAATGCTTTCTATTTCTGTAATGCATGCTAAAAGATACGCTTATATTTGTCAATGACTGTAGTTTTGACAAAATGTCTGTAATATATATTTAACAGAATGGATCCTGTGTAAAATACTATGTCATGAGCTAGACAAGTGTATTAGGTTTAGATCACAGGTGTAAAGAATCATCAGTGCTGGGAGGTCAGGATGATTAGGCACAGGTTGTATAGCTAAAACACCTCATCCCATGTAGTGTGTGATTGGCTTACACCAGGCATATCCAAACTTCGGCCATCCAGAGGTTTTGGACCACAACTGCCACAGTCCTTTGTCATTGGCAATCAAAACTTAGAATTCTGGGAGTTGCAGTCCAAACCATCATGAGGGGTGAAGTTTGGACATGCCTGGCTTACACCATATTGCCTTATGTATAAAGGTATCATGCAAACCAATGTAAATTGGTACTGCCTAAGGTGAGAGGCAGCTTTCCCCATGCTCTGTTGTATCTTTTCTATATGCTGTGCTTTGTATACTGTTATTGTACATTACTCTTTGTCATGTGTGCTTATGTAATATAAGTTTTGTACTAAGTTCTATTGCCTTGTTCATTTGTCTCCTAGCTCCATAATCACTAAGAGCATTTATTCTTCCACAATGCTGCTAATCTCTGCTAGTGGTTTATATATTTCCTTGAACATAACAAATCCCTATCTGCATAAAAGGGTTATATACTTTAACAATATTCAGATCCAGTGATAGCATATATTACTTTTTCTTTGATTTTGGTATTTATATACCAACAGTTATTATACCTGGAAGAGTTGATTGACAAATATGTTGTTTATTCAAGCCAACATTTTACAGATGAAAATATTCTTGCATAGAGATAAACCCAATATACATAAACTTCAGAGTTTGTGTTCAAACAAAGCTGCCTGCCTGATTGGGTAGACCATTTCAATGAACAGTTAAACAATTTACATGAAAATCAAAACAGCTTATTTTCCATTCATCCATATAAAATACACCCATAACCAATTGAAGTAAAAGTTTTGGTAAACACCATTATATATTTTCTGTAAGGCAATTTTCAGCCTGTGAGACTGTTGAAGATCAGTTCTACTTATCCTAGTCTTGCCTACAGTCATGTAAGCTAGGATAATGATCATAACATCTGCAATATAAATTGATATTCAGATCTCTTCAAGAAGCAAGACTTGAAAGGAAAATTCAGACACAAGAGAGGGAAACAGGGAGAGCCTTAATCTTTAAGTCATGGTCTGACTATTGCTGTCTTAAGTTGTAATAAGGAGAACACATATGAAGACTCAACAATGATGTTCATCAGATGACCCAATTATATTAGGTTTCAACTGGAGCAGTGGTTCTCAAACTTGGCTCCCCATATGTTCTTGGACTAAGAACTCTATACACGAGAATGAAGCTATAATGAACTCAAGAGACCTTAAGAGGCTCTTAAACCTCACTGAAGCTCTTTCAAGCATTCCTGTTCCACTCCAACTGATGAACCAGAAAACTCAATAGTTGCTCTTGGCATTGAGACTGAAACAAAAGAAATCATTAAATGAGACCTATTCAGAAATTCATTATCATCTTTTCAGCCCCTGCATGGGGATACATTCCTAAGAAAATGAACAGCTGTGCAAAAAGAATCAAATTTCAACAATGCTGTATTGAAGCATAAGGAAAGTCTTCTAAATTGTTACAATGAATGCCAATGTTCAGGTGAATGTTAATAGTTTCCTCTTTTGCAAAAAAATGAATGTCATCATTCCTACAGCTCAAACATATCTACTGGCTAAAACCCTTGCTTATTGCACTAGAATAGACCCACTGAAACCAAGGGATTTTGGTCAGTCAACTCCCATAGGTGCCACTGATTCAAATGATCCTACTTTAACTACAACATGGTATGTTAAAGTAAGTCAGAACTAGAGTAGCCCTATTGGAACCATCTCTTCTTCTGATTATGTGAATCATAAATACCACCATGACATCACTGTGGATTTGGTAAACGAACTCTTTGGAAAACCAGAGTTGGGTGTTATCAGCATACTGGTGATAGGGAACCTCAAAATTCAGGACAATCTTTCCCAGAAGTTTCATGTAGATGTTAAATAACAAGAGAGAAAAAAGAGTACCCTGAGGTCAGTGTCCCACAACACTGCCTTCCGAATTTTCACCTCCGAGAAGGATCTGAGCCACTTTAAAAGTTCCATCCCAGAGAGATCCCTGGTAGTGAAAGCTACTGACTCATCCAGTGGAACCAACAGGGGCATACGTGCCTTGGCAATTCCTGTCATATCCCATCCACCAAGATGGCTGAAGCAGTCTACATCCCAAAACCAGGCCTGAAGCCAGACTGATATATTAGACATTGTTTTGTAGTAATTCAGGATTTCAGGATTTCAGGGGGACTTTTTCAATCATGGTCTTACTATTGCCTCCTCCAAGCAGGCTGGGATCCTACTCTGTTGCAAGGGGGCATTCCTCCTACCTACTGAACCAGTCTCCTTCTAGTAGCTTTTAGAGGCTAAAAAGGGCATGGGTCCCACAGACATGTGATAGCCTTTACTTCTCTGTTTTGGCAACATCATCAAGCTGCAGAAAACCAAACTCATCTGTCAGCACAGGACAAATGCAGGCTGTGGTTATATTCACAGCACCTGTATCACCAATGGCATCTTGGACAGTGTCTATCTTGATATTCAGAATGCTTTTGACACAGTCTCTCATCAAAGGCGGCTGAGAAAATTGCACAGTCAGGGGATAAGAGGTCAGGTCCCTCTTTAGACTGAGAACTGGTTGAGATACAGGAAACAAAGAGTAAGTGTCAATGGGCAATTTTCACAATGGAGAGAGGGGAAAAGCGGTGTGCCACAGGGATCTGTCCTGGGTCAGGTGCTTTTCATAAAATGACCTAGAGACATTTTTTTACCCAGCATGTTGTTATTCTTTGGAACTCTCTGCCACAGGATGTGGTGATGGCATCTAGCCTGGATGCCTTCAAAAAGGGGATTGAACAGATTCCTGGAGGAAAAGTCCATCACAGACTACAACCCATGATGGAGATGTGTAATCTCCACGCTTAAAACCAGAGTACTTCAAGGGCCAGATGCAGGGGAGTGGTATCAGGAGACAGATATCTAGTCTCATGCTCTCCCAAATGCATTTGGTGGGGCCACTATACAGGAAGCTGGACTAGATGGGCCTTTGGCCTCATCCAGCATGGCTCTTCTTATGCTCTTATGCTGTAATATTTCTAAACTCTGCTTATCATTCATCTATAAGAGGTCAATTCTAGGGACGAGTGAATCAAACGGACCCCACAAATGAGTGCATTTTCTCCATCATCCTTTAGTGATTAAACATTCCTGTGAAAGTGACAGTCCCATATTCAATGACAGATTGAGCAATGATAGAAAACGTCCCCTCTTCAGCACCTGAAATATAGTTCAGGTTCTGTGATTAACTGAGTGAACTGTCCACACCTTAGGAATCAATGATTTGGCATACCAGCATTCCTTAAGGATTGGCAACACCCCATTTTTCCTTTCAGAATATGCATGTTAAAATCCAGGAGTCCAATTATGCCATCATTTTAAAATAATCTTCTGTTATGAGGGCAATTTGCTTGCCCTCTAAAAGCTTTGGACCTAATATAGAAATAAAACAGCACCTGATCTCTTTATGAATTTGCAGACACATCTGTTTCCCATCTAAACAGAATTGCTCTGGAACTAGTCCTAGCAGCCACTCAGATATTTTAGCATTTTTAATCATAAATCGTATTACTATACTTATTGATCTTAGATTAGTCATGTGCATAGAGCATCATTTCAGTTTGTTTTGTTTTAGGATTAACTTATAGGACAGTGTATCTCTCTCTTACATATTGTCAATGCCATAGGTTTGTGTCTAAAGTTAGACCAACTATGATATTCTCTGCCTGAGTGCTCAGTCCATTGCCCCATGTTTTCTGTTCCAAGAGCAGCACAAGTCATGCGCAAGTGTGATGGTGAATGACTCTTTAATGAGGGAGAATGACTCACTCAAAATATCTTTGGTGGACTGGCTTTTCAATCTTCTGTCTTTTAAGTGTCATAAAAAGGAAATTGTCGAAACAATCTTTTTCTGAGCCTCGGAGTCGACCCCAATTGAACACGATGTGGAACAGTGATGTAAACTGGCATGGATACAAACAGATTATCAGTCTGTGCCCAAGAAAGAGCCAGAATGACTGAAATAACATAGAGTGTCACAGGTCAGGAATGGAGTACATTGGCAGGCATTACACATGTTTATCATGGCATGCAGTTTGGCAGGTATGCTGAAATACCAATTTGATCTGCTTTGGTGTAGTGCACTGAACCCACCGTTCACATAAGCACTTAAATCACTCAAGTCATTATGCCAACACTATTCCGTCCCTCTGCATTTAGCCATACCATATTTTCTGGATGCTTGCTTTGTTTGCTTTGCTTGTTAGCAGCATTTCTATCCACTCTTTCTTCTAGGGAAGTCAAGGAGTACATGGGGTTCACACAATCAGAAAGAGAAATGACATCTCAAGCTGAAAAAATATAAATGGTTTCACTAGGTGTTAAATGGATTCCCAGTGTGGTATAGTGGATTGAGTGTCAGACTATACCTGAGTATGAATCCTTGTGGCTCATGGCAACTCATGGGGTGAGTGGAACTGGTAAACCACTCCTTAAATATTTCACTTAACCTGAGACCCTATTAGGATCAATATAATTTGGCCTCTGACTTTTACAGCACATAACAACAACAACCATCATAGGCAGTGACAAGCCAATCGCAGAGACTGACTGCGCAGGTGTTTAGCCCACTGTTGGGTCCACTGATTGCCCCTAAAGATGGCAATCAGACAACATTTTTGCTGGAGAAGAACAACCTGCCCCTAGAATACTTTACCCAAACTTTTCTGGGCTCTGCTGGATTACTCTCTCTCTTTTTGGCATTGCTAACAGAGTGACTTTAGGACACATGGCACAGGATATAAATCAAATTTTAAAAATCACTCTCTTTTGTGCTGTTTCTAGCATGTATGATTGCGGGAAATGGACCAAAATCGTGCCTTCCTCTAATTTGCCAGTATTTTGGAGTGGATTAATAAAATAGCCACTTTACGATATTGGCAGATTAATCAATTCCCCAGCTCTGCAGAGGGACCGAAATAGAGAAAAAATATTCTCAAAATGGATTCACATGATTGTCTCATCTCTGTATATAAACTTTATGTTAGAAGCTTAGCCAGAGAGCAGCCATCTTCCAAATAGTTCTCACAGTAGAAATGTCATAGCAAGTATTATTTCATCTCACGCTGCACTAATTTGCAGCTGTGACCATGAAAACTAAATGGGAACAAGAGAGAAGCCTTGGCAAGCAGGAATGGGGGCTTACTCGACTCCACAAGTTCTGCTACTACAAGGAAGCAATAATAGACCAGGAATAAGAAACCCAAACTATCTATCTTGCATAAAAGAAATAGGTTTCTTTAATATCCCTTGTTAATACCTCAGCCCAATGGTCCCAGTTCTGATCCAAGGGCATATTTCAGGCATTACAAGAGGGACATGCAACAACTTGGAACAAAATTTGTGAACCTGCATGTAACCACAAAAGGACAAGAACTAAGCTTGGGTTAAGCTATTGAGGAAAGCAAACCCCATCTGCTATTGTCATTTCATTAGGTAACGAAATGAAACAAAATGAAATAAAACAAAATGAGGAAGCAGCATTTCATTACAGATTAAACGAAATGGTGGGGTTTTGTTTTTTGTTTTTTGTTTTGTTAACCCAACAGTTTTGTTTTGCTGTAAAAGGGGTCCCTTACCTAATGGGCTCACAATGAGCCGCCACTGCCACCAGAGCCCAGGAGAGGGGGGAGGAGAAGGTGGGTTCCTGCCGCCGATCCTGCACTTCCCACATCCTCCTCTCATACTCAGCTTCCGGCCTCCTCTCAGCTGGGAGGTGGGTAGGGGGTGATTCCCCTGGGTCCAAAAGACACCAGATTTGGTGCCAGGGAGCCATTTTCAGAGGGGTGCACCCAAGCTGTCAATTGCATTGAAAATGGCTCAGTTGCCACCGGGGGAGCCTCTTGTGGCGAATGGGCCATTTTAAAAAGGGTACAGCTGAACTATCATTGGCTGTACCCCTTTAAAAATGTCCCAGTTGCCACCATGGGATCCCCCTGGTGGTGACTGGGCCATTTTTAAAGGGGTATAGTCAATGACAGCTCAGCTGGATCACTCTAAAAATGGCTTCCAGGCATCAAATCCCAGCTGAGAGGCGCTGTCTGAGCTCTCCCCTCACTGAATCAGTGGCATGAGGAGGAGGAGGAGGCTGGCAGCACTGGAGCAGTGGCAGGGACCATTTTGTTTTGTTTCATTTTATTTCATATGATTTTAAAAAAATAAGGAATGAAACAAAATGAAACGGGGGTGGGCACAAAATGAAACAAAACACTATTTTTCCATTTCCTGCCCATCCCTATCTGTGAAGATTCTCAGTCATCCAAGTGAGTTTATTTGGAAGTTGTGTCATGGCAATTGGACTTCTTTTCTTTAGAGATTGAAACATTTCACTGCTCATCCAAACAGATTTGTCAGTCTCATCCAAACTGACAAAGCTGTTTGGATGAGCAGCAAAATCTATCAGTCTCTCAAGAAAAGAAGTCCAGTTGTCATGACTCAACTTCCAGAGAGACCCTAAACAAAGAAATACTTTCTATCCTACAATAATTTTCTGTTCTTCCCTGACTGTTTGTAATGTACAATTTTGTTCTCATTAAATACCATCAAGTAACTTTCAACTTGGGGCAACCCTGTGGATGAATTGCCTCACAAAGTTCCTATCATGAATTTTTGACTCGGACCCATATATCCCTCTGTATTTATTTCATAAGCATGAAACACCTACACGGAATAGAGTGTAGCACAGAGGAAGCAGATCTGCAGATATTTTCCCGCCTTCACCAAACACTTTATCTTGTTTCTCTTTTAAACTAATGCAAGGCTGTGCCATAAAACACCTCCACTGCGCTGCATTTTAACAACAAATGCTAGATTGCAGATTGATTGAAGACATAAGGGAAGGTTACAGTTAATAACGATAAATGAATAAATCCATAAACAATATACATCTTATGCTCAGCAAGGACAAAATGTAATGCCCTCTTTGCCATGGTGATATGTGAGTGTTTCAGATCACTAAATGTATTTTCAAGATCATGTATGCATGTACTCAACTGTAGTGAAGAACAGCCATGTGTGCCAGGCAGACTGTTCATGCACTGAATCAGCAACTGTCTGTGCACTCATGCCTGCATCTGGTCCAGCAGCTGGAAGAGCAAAAGGTACTCATTGATTCTCTGTGTCTAGCTCCCACTAATGTTTTCCTGCATATCTGAACCAACTATTTTCCACAACGCCAATTCTGCTACACTGGAAGAGCCTCAGAAACTTTGGTTTCCTAAACCAAAATAACCATGGATTTCCAGATGGTTCCACCCACTGCCCCAGGCTGACAATTGCTGGAGAGTATATAAAACATAATTGGCCCCTGTTTTTTGTGAAGTGGAACTGAAAGATGGTGGATGATTTTGACAAAAATGACAGACAGACAGAGAGAGAGAGAGAGAGAGAGAGAGAGAGAGATTCAGGTGGCCTCTACTTTTACCTAAATTGCTCATTTCCACTGACACTTTTTGCTATGGAATCTTCTAAACAGTCAGGGGCTGTTTAACTAATTATGGCCAGCTGGTTCCACTGTCCTGTGATCTCCAACTCTGCAGCACAGGAGACAAGTAAGACAAAACCAATTGCCATCAGCAGCATCAGCCCTGAAGGAGCAGCAGCAGAGGAATGCTTTTGGAACCACACTTTGGGGGAGGATTTGGGTATCACATTTTGTTCATGATGTCCCAGTTCTTGGGTAAGAGACAAAGATTTCAGAAACAACCATAACTGTTAATAATAATAATAACCTTTGAACTGCCAAGCCAGAAGGGACCCTATGGATCATAGGGTTACAACCCATGATGGAGATGTAACCCTATGATCCATGGTACTTCAAGGGCCAGATGCAGGGCAGTGGTAGCAGGAGACAGATAATCTGGTCTCATGAGCTCCCAGAGGCATTTGGAAGCTGGACTAGATGGGCCTTTGACCTGATCCAGCATGGCTCTGCTTATGTTCTTTTGTTCTTATCATTGAATCCAGCCCATGTCAAGGAGGCACAGAGGGGAACTCAACTGTTCTCTAAACCTCTGGCTCCACAACCCAGGACTTAAGCCACTGAGCTCTCCAGCAATTCATCATCTATAGTGAAAGTGTGGACTGAAGAGATAAAAAGACTACATTTAAAACACTTGGGTGAAATATAGGTGGTTTGGATATGCAGGTGATGGCACCTGAGTGAGAGTCAAAGGCCTTCAGTTGTGAAGTTTTGGGCCATTTCTCCAGACAGATAATGCTCATTTGATCACCATTAAATTCAGGGTTAAGAATCTGCATGTTGCCTGCTTTTGGAGTAGATTCAGTCTCTGTTGCCTTGCTTCTACCCTTTTGGAGTAAATTTTAAAGGTTTTCTGAGGCTTTAACAGTGCAAAACATAAAAGGGGAAAGGAAGAATGAATGCCTTAAAAGAGGCTCTCCCTTTTGTGTAAAATGAAAGGGCCAGTATGCAAAAATATGAAAACAAAAGGCACACACATCCAAAGAACCCAAGAGAAAAGAAATATGAAAAATACTGCCATACACATCCCTAGTGCTGTACTTTACTCTATGGACACCATGGAAATACATAAGCAGCACTGATTAAGCTAGTGTTTTAGCATTTGGCCAAATGAAGTTCACAGCCTTCACACACACATATTATCATATTAGGATTCATGTCATGCACAAGTAAAAATTGAAGGTTCTGCCTTAGGGATGGGAAACCTCTGCTCCTTTGGATCTTGCTGGTCAATATTTCATATCACTACTTAACTAGCTTAGCTCCTTGTGAGATGTGATGGGAACTGTAACTCATCAATATTTGGAGGGCAAAAGAGTCCTCATTCCTAAACTATGTATGCCCTTGTAATATTGGGGAACTAACATTCTGTGTAAAAGACTTACAGCTTCCTTTTCAAGAGTTCATATTGGGTTATAAATATGATCTGAAGATGGAGATATATGAATTAGAGATGGGCATGACTCAAAAAAATTGTTTTTCGTTTTTCGTTTGGTCGTTTAGGGGTCCGTTTCGGTTCGTTTTCATTTTTGTTGGGTTTTTCGTAACTTTTTCGTTTTTGTTTCATTACCTAACAAAAATGAAAAACGAATACGAAAACGAAAAATTTCTGTTTCATTAGCATTTTTTTCAGTTCAATGTGTTTGCCGCAATGAAAACGAAAAACACGGCAAAATTTTTCGTTTCGTTTCCATTTCCTTTTTGTTTTTGAAAAATTTTCGTTTTTGTTTTGTTACCTAACGAAAATGAAAAAACAAAAACGGAAACGAAAATTTCGCTGAGTCGTGCCCATCTCTAATATGAATGTCTGCTATAAAGATTTTCCATGTGTTTGTTTGTTTGTGTGGGGAGTGGGGTCGGGAGGGTAGGCAGGCAGGTAGGCAAAATATGACATAGTTTTCTGGAAGGAATGTTATTCATATGTTCTAGTAGGGAAAATATTTATTTGTTTGTTTATATATATTTATATACTGCCCCATTACTGACGAAGCACTATTGCCCTCCCACACGAAATGATGAGACGAGATAATCAACTGGAGTTTAAAGAGGGCCACACTTTATTAAACAGAACTTCAGGTAAGCAAACAACAACAGGAGGGGCCTGGCATACAGCATCTTTGGGGTTGGACCCCCGGGGTCTCCCGGGACCCCTCCAACCCAGCAGCGTTGCGCTTGCTTACCCACGGTTGGCACGGTCAGCCAACGTCACCCCCCGGGCCGGTCTATGACGTCCCCTCCCTGGGTCCTTGCAGTCGCCAGATGTTTAAACCAACCCAGGGAGGCATCCCCTTGCATCTACCCCAGCACTGTAACCTCCTGATCCGCCGTGCCGTGGTTGTTGGTTACTTGGGGACAGATGTTCAGTTACAAACTTGCCAGCTGCCCTTCACGTGCTTCTGCCACCAGTGTGACCAAACAACATAACTCCTAACATGTCCAGGTACCAGTGTGGGATAGGCAAAAAATCCCTGCTCTCAATGGCCAATCTAGAGTGTGGGTCAAAAATTCCTATCCGGCCCCTGTGGGCGACCAGTTACACTCACACTAGTCCTTAAAGGGTGGGCAGGTGGGGAACGCTGCTCTGAATGAGCTGTCAGGGGGGAGGAGCCACCCTATATAGGGCGCTCCTCCCCCTCCCCTCGGGACGCAAGCTGTGTCCAGCTCTCTCGTGCCTTCTCGCGAGAGGGCAAAATCGCCCCGGTGGCTGGAAGGTCCGGCCCCGGAGCATGCATTCTGTGTGATGTACAAGCAGTTAAACTACAACAAAACAAAAAGCACTAAGTTATCACACCAGTACCAAAACCACAATCTAAAGACTTGGAAACCAATGGTGCAATCAATACACAGAAGTGAACTGAAATTGTAATGGTAGACACAACTTATGTAGAATGTGTATGCAGATTCTTTCCATATGGTCCCACACCACATGCCTGCCTACCTGAATGTAGCATGTATAGAAGTAAGCTTTGTGGACACGTAAAACAATCAGTATGAACAAGCTGAGGGGAGAAAAGACAGTGGACCCAGTCCCTATCCTGTATGATGATTTTGCCCCATTCAGATCATTTGAACATGACTATATGCTGCTAAATAGAGGGAAACATTTCACAGCAATGATGGGCTCAGAAACAGAAGTCCCTGGATTGTGCTTTTCACAATGAGAAATCCCTGCATAGCTGGCAGCTGGCACTGGATTGAATTTTGTTTTAGTTTCCTCATGAGAACACTGTGAAAACAAAATAAACAATAAAAAATTGCCCCAACAGGATGGCTGCTGGTGACTATTAGCAGAGATGAAATGACAAGTTTACATGTAAATGGAAGTCCTTCAAGAACATTACAGTTAAAAGAAACATTTCAAAGCAAGCCATTTTAGAATTTTGTATTAGGCTTGGGACTCCATGTTTTCTAAACAATGCTACAATTATGCTTTAAATATGGTGAAGCAGATGTGTGTGTGTGTTCCTATATGCTTGGTTAATATGCTTTGATATCTCTTTTGCCTTTCAAAAATGTTTGTGTTTTCCTCTATTTGCCTGCGTCCCCAAGGAGGGAGGAGAGTCTGTTTTGCTTGGAGGAGTCATAGAACTTTTGGGAGGGAAAAGGGTTCACCTCTGAGCAAATCCTGATGAATGACTCAATTTAAGTGCCAACGTGATACACCTATTTGAATTGCTAAACAATATCCAAGTGGCTTCTCATGCGACATCCACCACTGTATGATGCTGCTAAGCCAGATGTCTATTATCCAGAATACAACACAAATTAAGCTGCTATTCCTCTAATATTTGTACATGCTGGGTCAAATTCATGTGGGACATAAATTCTGGACCAGCCAGGAGATTTGGAATAGGAAATGACTGACCCTAAATGTACAGGCAGATCATATCAGAAAGTGCTTAGGCATGGTGGATATGTGGGATATTCAAACCTAGATATTGTAAATGTCCCCATGATTTCAGGGTTCAGTTGATTTCACTTGTTAGCTGTGATGGTGGCTACAGCATAGCTGTAACAAAGTTTTCTCAGTTGTGGACATTTTGTAATTTTTTTTTTTTACTGTGTGTCCCATTCACCATTTGTGTCCATCTTTCTGTTTAAATCCCCTTCCCCCTTTCCCTTTCAGTTATCATTTGTAGAAAAATGCATTCAATTGCAAATCATTTCCTTTATTTAGTTAGTTATTACACAAATCATCACAAATCTTTCAATAGCATCCGCCTTCATATTACTGAAAAATATCCCTTGGAAAGGCAATTCTGTTTTCAAAAGAAATTCTGTAGCTTTTGTCATCCAAGGAATGTCACCCAATTTAATATGTTCATCTAAATATTTATTTTCCACAATGGCAATCAAGGTGGTTTGTATGGAATTCCCAGATCTCCCACACAGGCTGACCTAAAACCTACACCACAGATGGCTTGAGCACATCCTCAGATCATACCCTGTGTGCCCACAGTTATGGCATATACTCATCTTCAGAGGTTGAAGAGATACACATAAATAACTATGATCCTTGGAATGCCATGCTCACATAAAGCATTCCTCAACATCATTCCCCATTTTAAAAGCAACAATGCTTCCTCTATGGGCTATAGGGCAAATTTTGGCTGGTAATTTTCAAGTAAGCTCCTTTTAAAACTGTATACAGCCAGGGCTATTTAAACCTCCCCCCTTCCCCAAGCCCAGGTTTCATCTGATTGGTGCTGGAGTGGGGAAACAAAATGGAGGCATTGCCCACCACTTCCCTGCACCCAGGGGGGTTGGGAAAAGTGGTGCATGATGTTTAAAATGACTTTAAGCAACCGGACCCAAGCTCTTGGCTCTGTTACTTAAAGTCATTTTAAACATTGTGCACCCCTTCTCCCCACCCTCCCGGGGCCAGGGGAGCAGAGAGCGATGTTTAAAATGACTTTAAGCAATGGAGCCAAGTACTTGGCCTGATCCAGCATGGCTCTTCTTATGTTCTTATGTCTAAAGTTTCCATGTATTGTCCCCAAAGAACCTAAACTTACAAGCTATGCTTCTCGGGGATCACAAACTATTAGTT
Organism: Phrynocephalus versicolor; assembly: GCA_023846285.1. Taxonomy (NCBI): domain Eukaryota; kingdom Metazoa; phylum Chordata; class Lepidosauria; order Squamata; family Agamidae; genus Phrynocephalus; species Phrynocephalus versicolor. The sequence continues at coordinate 4,134,557 of JAHTLZ010000016.1, forward strand.
TTTCAAGAGATGGAGGTGTCTTTCTTGCTTCAGCTGCAATGGATGAACAGTTTTATACCTAATGGAAGTGTGTCTAAAGTCAAAAATAGGGTGAACCTAGCCCCCCCAAACAGTGCTGTTTCTCATCCATTGCTCCCTTTGTTTTTGTTCTCTTTTTCTTTTTTTAATAATAGCCATTCACTCTTACTTCCCAAACTTATGCACATAGAGTGAGTTCTTTTTTTCTTGTGCCAAACAATGCAGAGACATTTTTCCTTTGGCTTTAAAGGAAACCCCCATTAGTTATTTTTATTTTAGTTTGCTTTATTTTATATTGCTTTGACTTTCCTTCAAACAACGAGTTTTCTCCTTGACTTTTTGTGTTCTTTTTTTTCTCCTATTGTTATCAGCAGTATTTGTTTCCTGTTTGCAGTGCTTTGCTTCTCCAATTCTCTCCTTGAAACAATCCCTGCAGCTAACAACAACAAGTATTCTTTCTAATGTCCGCATGCCATTTTTTCCCTGCTTACTTTCCTTAAACATTTCCATTAGTGAAGGAACAGCAGCCCACAGGATGGAAGATTCACACTCAGATCAAAAGACCTGCTGACAAATTTGGCAGCCGAGTTGACCACAGCAACCGGGGGTAGCTGGTTTTGTAGCCACAGAAAGCTCTGAGGACAAGTACTAGAACATCTTCGTGGGACTTCTCTAATCAGTGAGAGTGTCTTTTAGAAGATTCTGGCTTCCATATTCAAAGCAGCAGTCCTAGGGTTCTTCTCAAAGTGGCTAAAAGGCACAATTGTATTAGAGGGTAGAATCACAGTGTCTTCCAGTTGATCTCCTTTCTTCCACACTGGAAGGGCAGGGATGGTAGCATCTTGCAATCATGTCTGCTTCATGATCAGAGCTGGCCCGACCCACCCGTTCCTCTATGGCTCTCTCACTCTGGGTGGTGACCCCCAGGGAGGCCCGCAGGGTAGTAACTCAAAAAAGGGCCTTCTCGGTGGCCAGTCCATCATTTTCAATCAAGCTACCCGGTGAGGTACGCCAGGCTCCCTCATTGGCATCCTTTAGGAAAGCCCTTAAAACCTGGCTGTTCAGGGATGCCTTCGGCGACTGCTAATGTGGTACCAAGTTGTTGTTGTTGTTTCCCTTCTTTTTTTTCATGGTCATTAAGTTTTTGCCTCTTGCCCAGCACTATTTTACTATTTTATATTGTTTTATTGTTGTCTGGTTTTAGCCTATTGTGTGAACCACCCAGAGTTCCTTTGGGAAATGGGAGCGGTATACAAATGCAAAAATAGATAAAATAAATAATAAATTCAAAGGCAGATATAGCAGCAATGGTTGTAGTTCTAGTATTGGGCAGAGAAGATGTCAGGCAGTCATGCAATGACATCTTCTCCATCAGTAAACTGGTGTGGCTAAAGGAAATACCCTTGGAGTCTAATCTCATTGGGCTTATCACCATGTGGCAATTGTGAAACAGGCTTGGGAAGCTTTTGTGCCATTTTAAGAGGGTCTTCTGGCTTTGTATGTCTGCCTACCCACCCATTCATTCCCTGGTGGTCCTTAGCATTCACACTTTTGAAAAACTTCCCTAACAATTGCTTTGTGTTCGGAAGTAGAGATGGGCATGAATTAAAAAAAAATGGCATTTCGTTTGTCGTTTGTCGTTTGGAGGGTTCGTTTCCGTGTTTTGTGAATTTTTGCAAAAAAATTGTTTTTGTTTTCATTTGTTTCGTTACCATTCTGTTACCATTTATTTCATTTTTTGTGATTTTTTAAAGGATTTTAAGCAATTCACTCATATTGCAGTAACGGAAACAAAATGCACGACAAAATTTCCAGTGTTTCTGTTCATTTCGTTTCATTTTAGAGACAAAATTCATTTGTTGTTTCGTTACATAACGAAACAAAAAAACAAAAACGGAAACGAAAAATTGTTCGTTTCATGCCCATCTCTATTCGGAAGCAGTTAACTGATGAAAAAAGCAGTCAGCATCTGGGATTTTCCATTGCATGGTGTCACTTTGTGAATGGTGGTGGGCACAAGGGGGTATCTTGTAGAGCAAATTGATATAAATGAACATAGATTATGTGTGAAACATGCTATCTGCCATTCGGCTAAGAACCATTCCCCTAAAGTACAGAAGCTTACAGGGTGCGCCCATACGCATTAACCTTGTTTCAACTGATACTATACCTCCCATTCAACAGATCCTTCATCTTAAGCATGTCATTTGTGGCATAAAAATATTACGTTTTAAAAAAGTGATGTGATGTGATTAAAAGTAAGGAAAAGAAAATTAAAAATATTCCTGGGCATTCATATTCCCACATGTTGTTTAGCGTTCTATCCAAGGTAGAAATTTTGTAGGCCTTTTTTGACGAGAAAGCAGAGCTGACCTGGGGGGACAAAAACAAGCCATTTGGTTCTCCAGCTCCAGTTAGGAAGTCTCACAGGAATGAGGATTTTTCCTGGAGGATCCCCAGCCCTGTGAGAAGAAGAAATTCAAAGGGAATGAGAATATTAGTTCCTATGCCTTAGCCCACTTTCGGTTGATAACCATGCCCAGAGCAAATTGATGAAACAAAGGCATGTTGAGTACATCAACTTTGGCAGGTTAACAGGAGGAATGTGAATGGGACAGTAATGTTTGTGTGAGAAGCACACAAGCTACCTCTGCATCAGTAATGCATACCGATCTGTATAGGTTTGGATGGGGGCATTTTGTATGCCTTGGAATAACATGGGTGTTTGGAGGCATTATTTGTTCTACTATAAATAATGTCAAACTTCCCTTATAATTTAAATTGTATGAGCACCATGGCTCTTTAACTGCTCTACACGTGGGGAGTTCTGATATCAAATTCAGGTGATAGAACCTGTCCCAATATCTATATATAACTAGCTATGCTGGAAGTGCCTCGGGGTTTTAAAAATATCCACAGAGTTTTTCTTTACATTCATATATGGTGAGTTAAAGGTTAGCTCCACACACATACTTCTGCTATTATGAATACATTTGAATGGGGGCAGGGGTTATGGCTTGGTTATTTTCCGTCTGTGCTGGTTGACACTTGGCATCAAAGTTGACAGCGCAGATGTGATTTTCTTCTTTTTAAGAAACTGACTTACAGTCGTTATTAACTTTTTTCACCCTTCTGTTATTTTACCAATAAAAGTAAAACTTCGGCACACCATCTGGATTGCAGTGAGGGCTTGCTGTCTCTTTAAACCAATTTCCTCGCTTAGTTGATTGAGAGACAAAAAGGTCAAGTGTATTGCCTGGGGTTTTCATAGATGTAACACGTTACCCTCACCCCCTTATTTTTTTTTTAAATCAATGAATCTTTTTGGACTCCAAACCTATATGCTTTCATTTTATCTTAAGAGTTTAAAGGGGTTTAAAATTGGTCTGTGTCTCTGGCTGCATATCAGAAGTCCAATATATTTTATGAAACTTAGTGCTACATGCTAGAGATTGAAAATGAAATATTACATGATCATCCTCTCATGAGTCAATGGCTGCTGATATTATTATCATTAATGGTATCTGCTTTGCTAATAGAAAGACATAAAAATAAGAATAAGAATAAGCAGACAGAACGATTATAATTAAGGTCAAAAATTATTGGATTTTGGAGACTGGCTTAAGTAAGCTTTGAGTCTGGACACCACATTCAAATCAGAATGTTTTCCTTGAGTTTATCTGAAAGTTGAGTCATGGCAACAGAACTTCTTTTCTTGTTTGGTGAAACATTTCTCGACTCATCTAAGTAGCTTCTTCAATTTGAGGAAGGTTGTTAGGAGATCTCCAATTTATCGTCCACATTGGTTTCATTTCACCCTGATCTGAATAAGGTCTTTAGATGGACAAAGACCATCTGTGTGAAAACCACACCTCTGCAGTCCCTCCCAACATTAAACATGAGTCATTAGAAGTGGACTCCCTGGTGGATGTGGGAGGTAGTGCTGATTTTTCTGGAGATGGATGACAATCTTCATTAAAAGAGAATCATTTGCACAAGCAGAATGGAGTGAGTTGCTTTCAGGAGGAGGAAGTTGTTGCCTCCTTGCCTTAGCTTACAAAAGGTATAATCAGAATGGCATAGACCAGGGATGGTGAATCTATGGCACGCATGCCAAAGGTGGCACGTAAAGAACTTTCGCCTGGCATGCGACATACTCCCTGCCCCCCCACTTCCCCCTCCGCTGGACCAGCCATGAGGAATTTGCGAAGGGGGAAGTTGGGGGCAGGGAGCATGTCACGTGCCAGCTGACCCTGCCATTGCCATCCCCATCGCCATTGCCATTGCCACCCTCACCCCTGCCCCTGCCCCCTGCCACTGCTGACCCTGCCTCCACTGCCCCCGCCGCCATCACTGCCACCATCCCTGCCCGTCCCGCTACCGCTGCAGATGACCCTGACCCTGCCGCCCCCGTCGCCCTTGCTGCCCTCGCCCTTGCCCCCCCTGCCCACCGCTGCTGCCAATCCCAACTCCCCGCCGCCGCCGCCATCCCCATCACCGAGTTTGGGCACTCGGTGCCACAAAGGTTCACCATCCCTGGCCTAGATATACTGCCATATGTAGGGCAGGATTTGCAGAATAATAACATGGCATTAATATATTGAAATTAATGAAGTATTAATGTGCATTGTGCCACCCTTGTCCTAGGACCCCATTCCCTTTTCCATCTACCCCATTCCTATTCCTTACGATAAAATAAAAAGTTGTAGACATATTGCCATTATTATTATGGAGACATAACCCAACTACTAGATGTGGGCCAGCCAGTTTTGAGAGAGAGACTCTTCAGACAAAAAATGCTAAGGGGCTTAGAGGGAAATTGGATAGAAGAAAAATTGAAAAACAACAATAACAACATGAAAACAGGAAATAGATTGAATAAATTCTTACACAAGCGAAGGAAGACCATGTTTTTATTGGATAGCCTGGACAACAGTTACTGTGACTTGTGACATTTCACTTATTCAGTTGTGAAGGGCAACAAGCTTCTGGTTCATATATTTGAAATTGTTCACTCAATAAATAGATGCATTTATTGAATTAAATGTGTATATTTACCGGAACAAAGTATCCATCAGTTCCCTTCTTCAATGGGGAAATGACTTGCAAAAGCAAGCATTTTGAAAGTGTGTACAACAATTGTTTGCTTTGAAAAATGTCCTCTGCAATGCCTACCAATTTCCCCGAGGATGGGGCAGTCAGTTGACAGCAATGGAATGAGCTTCCAAAGGGGGTAAAAATAATCTGAGAAAATCTTGGCAGATTTGCCCAAGACTACTTTCACTATGGCTATCCAAACATGTGCCTCTGGTAGGCTTATGAACAAGCACTATTGTTGATGGTCATCTTTGGTTTGTCTCTGGCAGCCAAGACTTCTTGATTGTTTGCATCGTTGGATAGCAGAAGGGATGGAAAGCATGTGACTAGACTGATTGCCTTGACTAACTTGGCCAATCATGATGGGAGTTTCAGTGTGGCAATACTTGGAGGATCCAGTTGTTTTCCATCTTTGGACCATTTCTTGAACCTTGAAGGAAAGACTGTCACATATATGGAGTGGATAGTACCAAACAGATCAGTGGCCATGTTCATATGTGCAAATAAACATATTTTACAAAGATCCCACAGGCTTTCCATTAGCAGAGAAGCTTCTCTTAAACACTATCTTCATAATGCACCATCATATATACATATTTGCTTAACCACAGAGTATCTTTATCTCTTGATGTGATATGTGAATAAACTCTACATTCCTTTCACTTCTGTGACCCAAATAAGGAAGCCACATTTAATTGTCTATCCTATATTGATTTTATTTTGTTATTTATTTAACATAAGGTTAAAAACTGCTCATCTTAAAAGTTTTGATTAGGTGATTCTGAGTCTATTACCTCTAATTAGGAGGAGCTGCTATTATCCCCTCACTCCGATTAATGGCTTTCTGTTTCCATTAGCACACACTCAAACAAAATTAATTATAAATCTAAGCTCTTATTCTGAAACAGAGGTCAGGTGCCATTTCACATTGCTAATCGGGTTCAGTCTTTCGTTTACATTTTAATTAGCTGGCAGGGAATTTTTGTAGTGTTTATTCCAGAAGCACGTGGTTTTAAAATTTCTATCATGTTGAAAGGGGCATAGCATTATTATTTGTGTAAAATATTTATTTCCTGCTTTGCAATCTGTTTCAGAGATTTCTTTATAATACGATTAAAATTAAATGACAATACACTTAAAGGTAAGTTAAACAAAGCCAAGACTGAAATAAACAAGTAGATAACATGACAAAATGGCCTCTACTGTAAAGATTGTAGTGCACAGATGGATTGATTGTTTATGCTCAGATCCTGGGTTTTTTTTTTCCTTCACTGATCTCAAGATGGTTCCCATCTGCATCTATATTCTCTCTTGCAGGGTTGGCACATAGTAACTAGCTCAAAATGATCTAGTTAAGGCAAGGCTGTGCGCTGGATTTGAATGTAGTACTTTCAACTCCCAAGGAGGCAGCTGTGAGAGGTTCAGTCTTCTGACACGCCACCCGACACACTAAAACTCTGTTCATCTATAACCGTTGAGGATTACTGCACAGGGACTCTAAAACTGTCCATATTGGGTACTATTATTCTATTGTTCTTGTTTTTAAGGGAGGGCAGTTTTATTCAGCTTAGCTATCCATACAAGGATGGAAGAAATACAAGGGAACTGCACCTGAGATTAATTGGATAATGGCATCCTGGATGCCACATAACGAATCAGCAAAGTGTCACTATATGTGGAAGCAGTCCAAATTTCAATTTGCTGGCTTAAATCCTGTTGTGCAGGTTTACACTATGCAAGAATGATGATACCATCAACCGTGGCATTTTTTTTCAGAAATTAAAAAAAAAGGATTCTGATTTTTTCCCACAGAGGCTCCTAGGGAACCTTTTGATCGCAGGGACACCCTGATGGGTTGCAGGATGGGAATAAGTCTTTTTAGCTTCCAAAATAAATAAATAAATGCACTGTTGGCAAAATCATCCCAGAAGCTTTGACTACTGGAACGTAAAGACTGTCCACATCCTGTGGCCCTCTTACTAGTTCGACACAACGAACAGGATCCCAAAATAGAGCTTGAAGTTTTTGGGGAGAGGAGAATTGGACATTTTTCATTTACCCCCCCCCCCCAAACAAATCAAAACAAAATGAAAACCATGGCTCATGATGTCATAATCAGCCTTACAAAGGTGCACAACAGGATTTCATCCGTATTTAGATGGACAGATTGAATATACCACCTTTTACAGGGCCTACTCAGAAAGGAGAGCTTATAATAACTGATAATGATTAAAACACCGAAACATGTCATTGTCTCATGGACTCTATTGGTCTGGTGTCTCTGCTTTTGACATGAGACAATCTGGTGGATCAGAGGTGATTTACCAGGAATGCTAGCTTTTCCCTCTCTATCTTCTATCCCAGCCTCTGGCTTCCATTCCATGCTCTTTGGCAATTATTATCAGTTTTGAAATTAATTATCCCTCTCAAATTTTAAGACCTCAGGCTCCTTTAGTATGCCAGTTAAGAAATTGGACAGCTTTAATTTTTAATATCCTATCCATAGGATGAGAGAATCAAAAGTTTTTTTATTATAATGCAGACAGGCTTTGAACACAGCTTTTTCAGGATGAAAGGACTGCTTCCTTAAGCCACCGTGAACCTCAGTATGGTACTACCTAATGTGAACCTCCATACGGTACTACCTAATATGGGTCTAAACTAATCTGTTTCTGATAAATGTCAATGCCAGTCGGCTTGGCAGCTGTAGACACAATTTGGGTCACTGTGTTGGAATTTGACTGTGTGTGCATGTATTTTTGCCACTACTGACACCATTATGTCATGCGCCACACATACACGTGAGCCAATGGTGATAGTGATTTATTCAGATAAAAGAAATTAAATGACCTGAAGGGACGTTCTTAATGCACTAAGGCCATAGTATATAATTAAGAATATTTATGATTTTATGGGATTTCCTATATTTTTCTGTATTTTTAGAGCTTATACCCCCTATATACCTTTTCTATAATTGAAAAATAAAAGCTGACAATGCAAATCCAGGAAATTTTCCTCATCTAACACACATTGTAATGTTGGTCGTTGGTCTCTCACTTTGATCCCCCAAATATTCCTTTTAGCATCTCATTATTTAGTAAAGGTAATAGTCACCAACAGCCTTGATTATTCCCAGGCAATGAATCACAGGATACTCAGTGTTGTGTAGTAAACAGAGACATAGAATAGGAATCAGGCAACCAGGGCCTACCTCAGGAAGTATGCCACATTGGAGAGTAGAGGCAAATCACACCTTGGGGCATGCTTTGGCTCCTGGCACCAGAAGGGATGTTTTTGATAACTCAGACCTTGAGGAGTATACTGCAGGAATTCTGGGTTATATTAAATTTTGTATAGATACTGTTACTGTAGATAAACATGTCCGAATCTATCCAAATCAGAAACCATGGATGACCAAAGAGGTGAGGTGCCTCCTGCATGACAGGAATAAGGCTTTCAAGTCTGGTGATGTGATCAGGTATAGCATTGCTAGAGCAGATTTTAGGAGAGGCATTAAAAAAGCGAAGGTGGACTATAAGAAGAAGATTGAGGCTTGTTTTTACAGTAATAATAATGTGAGGAGAATGTGGCAAGGGGTTCAGCAAATCACTAGTTATAGATCTAATTATGCTGCCCCTTCTGCTGGAAATGCTTCTTTGGCTGAAGAACTGAAAATTTTTTTTGCTAGGTTTGAGACTAGAGATGGGCACGACCAGGAATTTTTTTTTTCGAGTTGTCGTTTGTTGGGACGGGTCCGTTTCGGGTCGTTTCCGTTTTTCGTGAATTTTTTCATAAATTTGTCATTTCATTTTTTGCTTTTTCGTCTGTCGTTAGTACTGGTTTAGGGGGGGTAGTGGGCTTCTGGAGGCACCTCTGTGGGGTGGGTGCCTCCTCTGGCCCACTATGAAGGGAAAGCGGGCTCCTGGAGGCACCTCGTGGGTGCCTCCTCTCCTCGCCCGCTACAAAAGGGCATGCATAGCCATATGGATATGTATGCCAAGTTGCAGACTTGCTTAGTGGACAGTGACACTGGACTGGCAGAGGCACCCCTCTTTGGGGTGCCTCCTCTGCATCAGTCAGTCAGAGAAAATGTGGGCTCTCACTGTGTCTCACTAAGAAGGGAAGCATACTTGCGTGTAGTGCAATGCAAGTACACACTCACAGATCTGGCTTAGGGTTAGGGTTAGCGCAAGGGCTAGGGTTAGGCTAGCTACGGGTGAGGTTAGGGTGAGTACTGGGTGCACCTCTGGGTGCCTCTCTGACGCACTAAGAAGGACAGTGTATTGTGGCGTATGGGTAAGGGTTAGGGTTAGGGTTAAGGCTAGGGCAGGGTTAGTGGGCTTTTTGGCACATCCCAGAAGTCTCAGTGGCCAAGTGGCCGTGCGATTGGTGGAATGGCTCCAAAAATTTGCATGGTCCACTCCCATAGCCAGCCCATCATTGCGCAGGTGTAAAAAAATATAAATAAAATAAAATAAAATCGATGGAGAGGAGGACATTTTGTTGCAAGAAAAACCCACTGCTGCTACTGTAAAAATTCTGGCAGTTTTAAAATAGTAGCAATTTTCGCATGTTTCTGAGTGCTTTGGTGTGTTTTTGGACCACAATTTCAAAATAAATTGCGGTCGCCCCATTTGGATTCCGCATGGCATGGCGAGTTGGCGAGAGCAGCCCAGGAAGGCCCAGGAAGGACAGGAGGAGAGGGGGGAGGCCGGGGACCCCCCCCCCAGAAACCACCCCTCTAGGTGCACTCTCAGAGGCAGGCATATTTTCGCCTGCTTTTTTGGCCGGGAATTGGGGTTTTTTTACTTTTAAAAACTTTTTTCTGTGCCGCTTGAATGGCGGCGAGCCGGCGAGGCGGCAAATTTGGCGGGACGATGAGGATGCCATTGCCCGCCACCAGAGCAGCCCAGGAAGGACAGGAGGGGAGGGGGGAAGCTGCCCCCCCCAGAAACCACCCCTCTGGTAGGTGCACTCTCAGAGGCAGGCATATTTTCGCCTGCTTTTTTGGCCGGGAATCAGGTTTTTTTTTAACTTTTAAAAACTTTTTTTCTGTGCCGATTGGCATCGCGCGATCGCCGCGATGCCAGGAACGACAACGACAAATCAGACCCAATTATTCGTTCATTGGTTCGAATTCGAGTTCTGGCGGAGTAATTGTCGTTTCCTTTTCCGTTACGTAACGGAAACGAGGAACGGAAACGGAAACGGGAATTCCGCTAAGTCGTGCCCATGTCTATTTGAGACAGAACAAAGAGAGGTATTTACATCACAGCCATCAACACAGTTTAGCCCCTTCCTTCTTGTTGAAACATGGGAAGTGAGAAACATCTTGAGAACTGTGAACCCAAGGAAAGCTGCAGGACCTGATGGCATTTCTGGTCGGGTGATTACGGAGTGCGCAAACCAGTTGGCTGGAGTTTTTACTGAAATTTTTAACCGGTCTCTAGCCCAGTCAACTATTCCATCTTGTCTGAAGGTCTCCATTATTGTTCCACTGCCAAAGAAGCCATCTATTAACAGCTTAAATGATTATAGACCTGTGGCACTTACCTCCATTGTAATGAAGTCTCTGGAACGATTAGTCCACCAGCATATCATCTCTTGCCTCCAAGGCACATTTGATAAATATCAGTTTGCTTACAGAGCAAATAGAACCACGGAAGATGCTATAGATATCACCTTGCACACTGCTCTTACCCATTTGGAGCTGCGGGGGACCTACGTAAGGATGCTCTTTGTGGAGTTTAGCTCTGCTTTCAATACAATTATACCTCACAAGCTGATATCTAAACTTAAGGACCTTGGTTTTTGTCATTCCATCTGTGCCTGGATCATGGATTTCTTATCAAATCTCTCACAGAGGGTCAGATTACGTGACTACATGTCATCAGCCCTCACTCTCAACATGGGTACTCCACAGGGCTGTGTGCTGAGCCCATTATTGTTTAGTATTTACACCTCTGACTGCACTCATACTCATCCTGAAAATAAAATCATCAAGTTTGCCGATGACACAACAGTAGTGGGACTCATCTCTGGTGGAGACGAGTCAGCCTACTAAAAGGAGGTGCATCGGCTACTACGGTGGTGCAGAACCAACAATCTGATAATAAATATCAACAAGACCAAAGAACTTATAGTGGACTATCGAAAAAGGAAATCAGACACTCAGCCCCTGATTATTGATGGAGTTTGTGTAGAGCGGGTGATGGACAGTAGGTTCTTAGGAGTTATTCTACAGGAGGATTTGACCTGGAGTGCCAACACTGAAGCACTCGTTAAGAAGGCCCAACAGAGATTATATCTTCTGAGACTTCTCAGGAGGGAACAACTGTCTAAGAAACTGTTGGTAACCTTCTACCGGGGCTTTATAGAAAGCACTATCACTTACTGCCTCTGTGTCTGGTTTGCCAGTTGCACAGTGGCAGATAGAAGGGCACTCCAGAGGGTCATAAACACTGCTGAGAGGATAGTGAGCTGTCCTCTTCCTCCTTTGGAAGAATTATACAACTCTAGATGCTCAAGGAAGACATCTAGAATTTTGAGAGACCCTTTGCATCCTGGCCACCAAATTGAACTGTTGCTGTCTGGCAGGAGATACAGGACTCTTAGGTCAAGGACAAATAGACTAAAGAACAGTTTTTATCAGAGCGGTATCCAAGTTAAATGCTACAGTTTCAGCACCATCTTAACCAGTTTTTAAGTAGTGTTTTAAATTTTGTAAGCAATTTTAAGAGTTTTTAATATTTTGTATGGTGTTTTATGTGTTTTATGTGTTTTGTATGTTTAGAGTGTGTAGTGGAACAGCACTCTAATTTCGTTGTGCATATCTTGCGTATGCATAATAACAATAAAACTCTATTCTATTCTATTCTATTCTATGCCATGCTGATGGCCAAATTCAATAAGTATTTCATTAGTGAGGGAGATGCCCTAATCACATCCAATCACACCTGATTTTGGAAGCTGAGCAGGGTCGGGCCTGGTTAGTACTTGGATGGGAGACCACCAGGGAATACCAGGTGATGTAGGCGCCTGGAGTAGGAACTGGCAAACCACTCCAGTATTCCTGCCAAGAAAACTCCATGGACATGGGGTCACAAAGAGTCGGTCATGACTGTAAACACACACACACACACACACACACACATGTTCAGATTTGGTCTGCTTCTAGTTGCCAATTTGCCCATTTTGCAGTACACCTGCGGAGGAGAGGTTTAGCACCCAGATCCATATAAGGCAAATTTTCGGCTCCCTCTTTTTACGACAAAGCCCAGGGTTGTACCCCATCCACTGTCTTCTGTCTCCAAAAAGGATTGAGGGGTCATCCAGAGAGCGTGGCACCCCCGTGGATAAGAGGACCACCATTTCTCCTGAGATTACATTTCCAAGCTTTACAACATGTGGCCTGAGATATGTACAGATATGAGGTGAAATTATTTCATGCAGCCCGTGTGTTAACCTTTTTTGCTGCCCTCAGAGGGAGCAAACTGGTGCCGGCTTCTAAAAACAATAAGTCAGAATCCTCCTGACTGAAGGAGATCCAAGACTGATCAGAGGGGGTGAGGACAAGTTATTACACTAAAAGAATGCAGTGATGAAAAGTTATGCCTGGCAGCAACTATAAAAGCTTATTTAGGTTGTAGAAATGAGAGGGACAGTCATCTGTTTGTGCATGGTAATGGGTACCTATTGACAAAATATCAATTTTGGAGGGTAACTTCCATGGCCCTGAGTAAGATTGGAGCCCACAAATGTTGTTTTGGAACTCATTTCTTTAGGATTTGGGTAGCATCCACTGCTGCCCCGATGGGTTATGATGCTAGAGTGATAATGAACATTGGCCATTGGAGGTCTCAAAAGTTCCAGTTATATGTTTGGCCATTACTGAACTGTTAAAAGTACTTTATCACTACAGGCCTGTGCCTGCAGCATTGATACAGAGTGGTGCTACTGGGGCATAGTTACATCTATTGGGAAGTAGTTTACGGGCGACACACAAGTTGGGGAAAAATAGGCTTAGGTTCTGTTGCCATTGTGAACTGGAGGGTATTGAGAGGTATGCGCTGGGATGGGTTTATGGAAGCTGCATCCCAATCAATGAGAGCGGTATCCCCTGATGTTTTGGTAATCCACAAGGGACAAGAAGGCAAAATGTTTGACAAAAATATTCTTGGCCCAAAAATGGCATCAACAATGGATGGATTCAGAAAGAAGTACAGTACTTCCAAGTATAAGGGTGAACATATGTATATTTTTGGTCCTTTTTTAAATTAAAAAATGAAACAAGTTCTCATTCCTGAGGACAGAGAAAGAGAGTTAATCCAGAGCGATTAGAGCAGGCATGTCCAAAGTCAGGCCCGGGGGCCAAATGCAGCCTGTTTTCAAATTTAGAGTGGCCCACAATCTCTTCTCCCCACTGGCTCAGCCTGGTCACACATCCCCGCCAGCTGGCTGTTCCCCATACTGGATGGAGATGTCAAGCTTGCAGTTTTATGGTTTGCCTGCCCTCCCTGCCTCGGCCCATCCCCCCAGCCACCTGCCCAAGCCAATCTTCCCCCAGCTCCATTGCTGCAGCGTCCTCCCTGCCTCCTTGCATGTTATAAAGACTTGTCCAAAGTTTGGTCTGGGGGACAAATGCGGCTGAATGGTCGGCCCCCACACCTTTTCACGTAATCCAATCTGGCCCTCCTTGCAAAAAGTTTGGACAACCCTGGATTAGAGGATAGCTGCCATTATTCTCCTTTCAAGAAACAGCACAAATGTGCTATTTCTTCCCCCTGGAGAAAAATAACAGTGATTTATACCTCTTAAACATGATTTTTTTTGGAAGGCAGAAGTGGTCCTGCCAGTACTTGAAGCCCTTAGCAGATTAGTTCTCCCTCATCTGAAAATAGCTCACATAGGTCTCTCTGTCCCACACAGCATTTAACAACTCATTTAATATAATGTATATATGAAGCTTGTCCTTCCCGCCAGGCAAATCTTTCAGAGCGACATACCGGAGAAATCATTTTAAAAGCCATGCTTTTCAGTCAGAGAGCAATTATAATCCAAAGTAGGCCAATGTGTGAAATGCAAATTAAGCTTCTATCCCAATAAACAGACAACAGTTTCCTGTAGAAGAAGCCTTCTTTTTAATCATCTTTATTTGTATATGGTTCATCAGTTACTTCAAGTGAACTGGACCAGTATGACTTGTATTTTCTAGTTCAGCCTAGTGGTTATTTTTGACAACCAAAAGGCAGGATTAGGCATCCATATTAGAGCATTCATACAATGAAGATATGTGTGTATTATTTCATCAAGTATTTATTCAACAGGCAGTCACAGTGGCATGCACAGATGGAACAGCAGAGATTTCTTGTACCTTTTCCTCCTATAGTTTTAAATAGCATCTGTCTGTCTTGATATATTACGTTTTTGAGTTGCACTGAGAATCTTGTCTGAACACCAACATGATAATTAATTACATGTAGTGTAAGAGTTGTGTAAGTAAAAGACATCGGTTCACATGGAATAGCTTTCCCGTCCCAATGCTGCACAGAAGTCAAGAATGAATTATTGTTGGTCCCATCTTCCCAGTTATGATTTCAAGATAAACAGTCTGCCTGTAGCAGCTGGCTCTCCTTTTGTTCCAGGAGGTCTGCATTTAGCCCGTGCAAAATGGATTTGGTTTGCCCGAGATCAAACTGGCTGCACTGTCAAAACAAAGACTTGGGCTGAGGTTCCCCCTTCAGCAGGAAACTTGCAGCGGCACATTCTCTTTCAAAACACATCCTATTTTGACTTCTGCCCCACCACTTGTGGCTGTCCTTCAGCACATGGGACAATCAGATTAAAAGGTGCTTTCAAAAACACTCTGAGTGGGGTGGGAAGGAATAAAAGTGTAAATCACTCCGGGCAATGTAACCTCTGGGGGGGGGGAAGGTTTTGAATTCTCCAAAGTAAAGCCAGTTCCTTGCTCTTTTCACACCAGCATTTGCATGTAGTCATGGGCGGGATATTGTCAATAACACAGGATTAAAGGTGACTGGGGCCAAGGCTGAGATCATGGGAGATTTCAAAGGAAGCTTAAAACTCTACATCTAATATGCCCTGGCCCAGATGGGCAAGTTTGGCCTGATCGGAGCTGACACGTGAAACACCCATAGGCTGTTTCCTCTCAGTTTTACAAACATGTTGCTCATGTTCTTAGGCAGGTTCGATTTCTTTCAATTTCTTAATGCCCAGAGACTGAGAACTCCAATTTCTTTTTTCTGTTTCAAAGTTACAAGCTAGGACTTGGGATCTCCTGCTTAATCATTAAAACTGGAACTATAACTGAAGATAGAAACATGATGGTGTAAAACTGAATCAAAACAAAGGGATTCTTATTTCGTTCCTTCATCATCAACCCCCCTCCCCGCTTCTTCTTCATCTTCTTTTTCAAAGAACAGAGCTGGTTTTAATCTAGGTGGCTTGGATGCCAGGCTGAGGCAGCCAGAGACAGAGATACAATGCAGGCTTCTCTATCTTGCCCTATTACAACTTATCCTTGAACTTAGGTCACCTGCTTTGAGGCAAAAGGATAAGCTGAGCCAGGGCCTCATTTGATGAAAGGCAGAAGATTGTGATCAAGTACATGTGGGATCAGAACTAGGGGAGAGGTTAACGTTTTTATGGAATAATGATGATTAGTAAGAGCAGACTTTAAAATAACATTACTGAATAGGGCCTTTGGCTAAGTTTGGGGGGCAGGCACAAATTTTAAAATCTATATGGACATTCACAAGGGAAAGAATCTCTGAGGAAAATTATTTCACAGTGGCAAAACATTCCCATTTTATTGGGTTGCATCAGTGGAGACATCTTATGTCTAAACACTTTGGAATGCCACATTCACTGGCTTTGGTGTGAATGTTGTATAATATATAGAGACAGGCACAAGTCAAGTCATCCCAATTCATCAAAATTCATATGCATAGCAACACATGTGCCATTCATTTCCTCCCCATACCCCATCCTGGCCAGCTGCCCAACTCACTTTTTGGTGTGTGCTGGTCAGGTCCTACTCCTCAGGAGGTTGGTTAGTCTGGGCAGGAGTAGGGACTTCCCTTTCCCACTTCCCCAGACAGCTCCCCATTCAGATAAGGTGCCAAGACCGAGGATTTTGATGATGTTGGATGATTCCAGTTACGTCCATCTTGAATCATCAACCTCCTACAACTAGAGATTGCTCCCTCTTTCCCCTGCTATGAGATGAAAAAGGTGACTTAAAACAGCAAGTGCTACATATATGATGAACAATGAAATATAATCAAGAACAGCATTAAACAGATCTTGGCTTTAATAGGCCTTGAATAAACAAAGAGGTCTCTGTCAGATTCTCAAAGAAGCACAAAATAGGGATCTGGGAGAGAGCAATTCACAGTAGGAATGCCAACATTGATGAGATACAATCATTTCTTACCTTATTTTCCCATTCTTCCCCAATAGAGTTCATTGGAATGCATGTGGTCTCCCACTCTCCTGTGTGTTTTATCTTCAAAAGAACTTGGTGAGGTTCATTAACTAGGAGTTAGAGATGAGCTAGAGATCATACAACTGGATTCCATGCTAAGTGAGGGTCTATTTTAACACATTCAGGACAGTATTAAGAATGTGCAAATCAATAAGGAGCATGTTCATTCATTCATTCATTCATTTAAAACATACCTATGCAGCCTTTCTCCTTTAGAAGCTAACAAAGATGCATTTATCATTCAAAGATAATATTTAAAGTAGAAAAGAACAATATGTGTACAAATACTAAAAAGGATCTTGCTCATTGAGTGAGGAATCTAACTTCTAAGTTCAATTATTCACTGTTAGAGATGGGCACGAAACGAAGAAAAAATTGTTCCGTTATTCATTATTTGTTTCATTACATAACGAAATGAATAACGAAAATTGTGATGAAACTGGAACGAACCGAACAGAACCACGAAAATTAGGTTCGTTACGTTTTGTTTTCGTTAATGGCGACACGCAATCAAATGAGCTGTTTTTAAATGTTAAAAAATGTCCTGAATATCTGTAAAAACCCAGTGATAATTATTTATTCTGCCTGATAATACCTACCAGGGGGATTGGGGTCCTTAAAACGTGCATTTATGTCTTTTCTCAGATTGCTGTATTTTTTTCCTTTAAGGGGAGTTAGGGGACAGTGACCCAAAATGGCTCCCAGACGCCTTATATTGATTTTTTGGGTATTAAAACGCCCTGGACATCTGTAAAAATGCAGCAATAATTATTTGAAATTACTACCTATCATGGGGTTGGGGTCCTTAAAATGTTTGTTTTTTGTCTTTCTCCCATTGCGATGTATTTTTTCTTTTCCCTTTAAGGATGACACAAAATGGATTCCAGCCACAAAATTGATGCAAGCCATGTGATGGGATCATGTAAATTCTTGGACAATTTGAAACAATAGCATGGCCAGGTTGCAGACTGGGTAGGTGTGGCAGCCACAGAGGGCATAAAAAGCTCTGGCAGCCCCCATCCTCCTTGCAGTCTGCGGTGGGAGTTAGGGTGGGATTCCTGTCTCTGTGATTCGTTACTTTAGGCCAGGCAGGCAGGTGTGTGTCTCTGTGTTCCTGCTGGCTGCAACCTGGCTCTTAGGGGAGAGAAAGAAGAGATTTCTCTTGCAGCCTCCATGTGCGTGCATACCTCTCGGTGAGTACCCTCCCCTGCCCCACAGTGCAGTCACTCTGTGGCTGCCTTACGCCCTTGGCAACGCCCGCCACTGCCTTTGCAGCCTCCCTGTGTACCTAGGCTATACTATGTCTCTGCCAGCATCATTTTCTTAGTGTTTTCCCTCTGGTCTGGGGTGTTGGGTGACGCCCGCGTGCGGAAATGCTTTAAATCACGCAAAAAGTGGGTAAAAATGAAAAACGAAAAATGAAAAAACGAAATGAATTTTTTTCAAAAAATTTCACAAAAAATGAAAACGAACTGAAACGGGACCCGCAATGAAAGCAAAACCGAAATGTCAGTTTTTCGATTCGTGCCTATCTCTATTCACTGTTCATTCAAGAAGAACTGGTCTGTGTGGCCTTGGGGAAA
>JAHTLZ010000016.1:4169647-4183528 GCA_023846285.1 Phrynocephalus versicolor
GCAACTGCACCTGGACTGTGCTGTTTGCCCATGATTCCACAGGCTTTTCCCCCAGATGGCACAGGATTGACCTTTCAGTCTCTGACTCTGCAGCCAGATACCTTATCCACTGAGCTATCTCACCAGCTTTTTACAATACATTTTGTTTCTTCGATAGCCATAATGAGGAAGGAATATCAAGAGCTTTTTAGTGTGTTTTTGTCAGTATTGTAGCAGTGGTGACCGTGACAGGAGAAGAATATGGCTTGAATAAAGATGGTCATGAATTTTAAAATGCATAGAACATTTGTTCAAAAATTGTTAACTTGTCAATTTGTATTCATACAAATTGATAATCCCAAATGAATATGAATTGATTAATGTTTAGAAATATTTGATTTATCATTTCATTGGGCTAGAAAATGGCCCCTGGGCACCAAGAGACACCTGGATTTTTTGATGTCTGAGTTATGCATCCTTAAAAAGTGACCCCCTCCCCCCCCAAAAAAAAATACCTAGAGACAACAAACATGCAGAAACACTTTGTCTGACTCTCCTCTACAATCCCTCCAATGTTGTTGAATATTGGGTTTTCCCAAACGAGGTGTTAAAAGCATGTTCCTAGAGATCTGCCACTTTGACAGTTACTTCATGTCCACTCTCGTCCCGGGAGGAAGTTCATTGCATGTTGATGTCGGTCGTGGTCATGTGGTCTTCTTGCGGTTCTGTCCCTGCTCCCATGTACGCACAGGCGTGATTGATGATACCGGCATGACTGTTTCCACACGTCCTCGTTCCGTGATGAGATGTGAAATTCCATGCCTTTGTTCTCCATTTTTTTCGATGTTTTGATTCTCCGAAGCCTTGCCTTCAGTGTGTTACGGAGCTAAGTTTGAGGCATTTGTCTTTTAGTCTCTTTGCTCTGTGTTGCATGAGGAATGTACTGGCAAATGGTAATTTGCATTCCGGCCACTAGATGGAGAATGGTACGTTGCGTGAGGAGCCTTACCTCATGGGCACTCGTATCAGAACGAGAAACGAGATGAGGACATTCCCGAGGCCAGGGAGGGGAATCTCTCATCCTGCTTAGCTCGCAGTTCAGGGGGTGTGATTGGGACGAATTCCCCTGATCCCACAATGGACGTGTGGTTAGATTTCTTTGTACTGGTCCCCAGCAGGACCGCAAACAGTGATGAGATGGACGTGAAGTATCAGCCTTTGTCAGAGTATAGCTCATATATCTGAATGGCACTCTCCACCAAACCTGGAGGAATTGCAGAGGAGAATCAGTGGAAGCTTCCCTGTATTTTTGTTGTCATTAGGTTCCTGGGGGGAGGAGTCACTTTCCTGGTGGGACAACTCAGGGGGTATAAAAGTTGGACATGAAACCCAAACTTCACCAAATGTGGAGGGATTGTAGAGGAGACTCATGGGACACTTACCTGCACTTTTGGTGTCTCCAGGTGCCATACAGACCATTCTTTCAGTTTTAAACAAAAAAGAATAAAAAAGTAATTTGTCAGGTTGTCAGAATAAAATTTGTAAATTCATGACTCATCAGCTATGACAAATCACAAATCAAAATGAATCACCATTTTTCTTATTTGTACCATCTCTAGTTTTGAACCACAGGCTAATTGTTTGTAGCATTGTTATAGGATCTCTTCTCTCCTTTTAATTAACTAAAAAGTAGCTGTTGAAAAACAGTTGGAAATCATTACTTTTGAAAAATGGAAGTCAAGTGCTACTTATTTTTTTTAAAATGTATCCTTAATAGTAAACACACACATCACATTTTGGCAGTATAGTTGTAAATCACTACTTTTTAAAGAAAACTTTAAGAAAAGTATGCTCTACTCATTGGCAACTTACATAACAAAGATTATCTGAACTCACATCAGCCTAACTGAACATCAAAGAATGACTGTCAAAAAGGTTTTTAAAAATCAATAGAATGTGTATTTTCAAGAAAGAAGTAAGAATGCAACTGGAGCCTTTCCGGGAAAGAAACCTAGCAACAGGGGTACTAGCTGTAGTCAGAAAGTGAAATGTAGGACATGCCTCCACCCATTTCTCAATGCAAACTTTAACCTTTCATCAAAGTGCTTTCCTTTATAAAACCCAGCCACTGGAGTGTTGTTGTAGGGCTTGACATGTCATATGTCCTTTCCTTCTGAAAACCCACTTGCTTTCTCTTTCTCTTCTTATATCAAAATTGTGCAAAGTGCTTGAGGTGTATGGAATTTGTGATTAATATATGTAGACAATGGGACCACATACCTAGATCTTTATGCACTGATCATCCCTCCCTCCCCTCTCTCTCTCTCTCTCTCTCTCTCTCTCTGTGTGTGTGTGTGTGTGTGAGAGAGAGAGAGAGAGAGAGAGAGCAGCACCACAGGTGTACAAAATTCTACATATAGCAGCTTGAAGTTTGTTTGTTACTTCTCTTGCCCTGGGATACCCTGCTGATCCTGTTGTTCAAGCTACTACTCATAGGGGTGGGTTGTATGTGTTGAGACATGAGGAATGAGATCTCACATGGAATGTGTACTCCAGGATCCTTTTACTCCTTTATGGTTCTGGTGGGAGGCAAGGTGGGATGCTTGCAAGTTAAGGCATACAAAAGTGTTTGACTTTGGAAAAGAAATTTATCATCATCCTGGAAAGAAGCCATTGGTTTTTTCACATAATATTGTGTTTGACTGTGATGAGGATGTGAGAAAGTAGTCGTTGGATGCAGACTTTATAGATCTCCATGAGCCTTTTCACACGACCCCTAAGATCCGCTGGCCACTAAAATTCAGACCAGAGATCTTGGGGGTTTGTCGCTGCTCCTGTGTTCCCACCCCCTCTGCACTCCTGGCTGCTGGCTGCATGAGGGGAGGGAGAAAAAAAGGAAGAAAAGCATGCTGGCTCACGTCCGTTCTGCCGGTCTCGCTCTGCTCCCGGCAGCATTCCAGTCTCTTAGTATCTCTTAAAGGTGAAACAACAACAAACAGAAGCGAGGAGAGCCCGGCACTCACTATGTTATATCCGCATCAGGAATTTTTCACCCCCGGAGATCAGGTACTTGGAAAGTGCGCTGGGATGTGCTTAGGTGGGCATGGTCACACTTAAGTTTTTGTAAACTCTGGAGCTGGTGGGGAAACAATTTTAAGCTCCGGATCTGGGAGCCATTTGCTGCAGATTTTAGGGGTCATGGGAAAAGGCCCCATGTCTATATTTAGCTGTAACTTGCTGGATTGTTGCAGCCCTCTAGGATTTATTTATAACATCCTGAATATGTGCTGCAAAGAATGCCTGCGCTTACAGGTACAAAGACAAAAAGAACAAGCTAATCATTATAGGTAACCTTCATTAATTGGAAACATGAAGGGTTATATTCTAGCAATCAATTTAAAATAGATCCATCCATCAGCTGAGATGTTTCATTATTTCATTTCATTTCATTTCATTTCATTTCTCTCTCTCTCTCTCTCTCTCTCTCTCTCTCTCTCTCTCTCTCTCTCTCTCTCTCTCTCTCTGTGTGTGTGTGTGTGTGTGTGTGTGTTTGTGTGTGTGTGTAAGAGAGAGAGAGAGAGAGAGAGAGAGAATGAGACAGAGTTTAAAAAAGAAGTGCCTCTAATAAATCATAATGTAGCTTTGCTCACCAGGAGATCATTGAACACACACATACCGTTAATGGTTATTGTCAGAGATTCATCATCTTGATGGATAGAATTTTCATCTGAAACTAATACAGAAGAATCCCCTGAAATGATATATTTTGTTTGTAAAGATATACCTTTCCCTGATGAATCGTTTTTGTCATAAATATGTTTGATAGAGTTATGAATATACGTGTCACATTTTTTTTACAAAAATCCTGCAAAGATTGCCAAGTTTTCCTTTAAAACGTGTTTGCATTTCTTGATATTTTCCAGCTCCGTTTTTATGTCCTTTGGTGAGACTCCTCCCCTCCCCCAGGGTGGTGCACAAGTACAGGTTGGCCTTAAGGGAGGGAAATCCTATCGCTTTAATGATGTCTAATTCCAGATAACGTTTTTGGATGGATGCAGTATGAGGAACTATTGTAGTATGGGAGTGGGGGAAGCACCTATCTTTTCAAAGGAAGACAGATGTTTTGCAGCACGAATTGTAATCCATAGAATGTTCTTGAAAGGTTTTGGGATTGAGGGGAAAGAGAGAATTCATAAGAGAGAAAATAATGGGCTGGAGCAACTAATATTTACTCAGATGCAAGGAACCCTAGGGTGTCCCTATGGGAGTGTTCCACAGGAGGTGAAATGCAGTGGTAGAATGAGACTGGGGAGGGAGGAACTGAAGATGGACACCACTGGCAGCCACCTTCACTATTCTTTGCTCTTAAAGGAAAGATTGGTGTGTTCCCCCAAGCCTATTGTGCACCCCTGGACCAGGATGCTGCCCTCGGATGTAATGGGGAACCCTGTCCCACTGACAAATTTTCACTAAGATTCAGAGTTGGGTTTTCAGTGTGATCCATTTTATACAGTGTTTTTCGGTCCACTCTGTTGGCCATTAGATGCATATATAACAAAATCAGAAGTGAGAAATGGGCAAAATAGCAGGGGAATGTTCTAATAATAACATTAATGATATATCATCAAGTCTGATCGACTTCTGGCAAAATTCCCTGAGTTTTCTAAGTATAAAATATATATTCTAGATAAAATATATTCAAGAGTGATTTTTCAATTTTTTTTCTGATGCCTCTCTCTCTAGGACTGTGCAGTTCACCCAAGGCTGCATGGACTCTTGTTGAGCTGTTTTATCTTATATTATATATTATTCCTCATTTTTTCATTTCTTTATTTCCTCTTCACTTGATGTTTTGTTTTCTTTGGGCCTGTCTTGCCCTTTTTGTTCACCGCCCGGAGTTCCTTCAGGAAGAAGGGCAGTATTAAAATGAATAAATAAATAAATTAAATAAATGGACGGCAATGCATGTAACCCAATCAGCCCCTCACATTTTGGGTAATCTCTGTTGCCTTCCTACTCCACACATACATATTCAGTTCTATCTTGCACCCTGAACATTCTGTCACAAGGGAGAGGTTTGAATCAGATAATCATCCTGTTTTTTTTTTACTTTGGCGATTTCAGGACTGGAAAAGGAAAGACAACAAACAGGACTGGAAAAGGAAAGACAACACACAGGAAGCTAGAGTCTATAACTTTCCAACATTATATTTACAGTAAGTCGAGTCATTTCTTGAATATACCATTGCATCCAACAGAACCGAACATTTTGGTTGCCTCATAATTCCTTTGAAACACCAGGTTTCAAAATTATCAGCATTGTGCTGGAAAAACACAGTTTTGTGGGCCTGTCAGAAATAACATATGGTGCAAGTAAAGGTGAATATAAATGTCTCATTCTTTCCCTCCCTCATCTACTCTTATAGGTACATACTTTACAGAGTTTCAGTACATATATATTTTTTGCCTTGCAGGTTTTCACACTGTTACTCATAGGGGTGGGTTGATACATGGTCATACCTTTGATTGGTTACACCTGGGGTTGGGAGGAATTCTGACAAATTATTCATTCTTATAGAGTCAAAGGCACTTGTCACAATGAGACACCTCAATAGACACTGTCAAAACCCTTGAGCTTCTTTGCTTTCAGAGCAGTGCAAGGAACACCTGTTTTCCCACCAGAATCCTCAAAATGTTTGCTGAGTATATTTTCCTGAAACTAGGGTCCTTTCCCTATGAAAAAGATAGTTGGCTTTTTTTTGTGGGGGGGGGGGGCAAAACAACCTTTCTGATGCTTATCATCCCTTAAAGATTATGGAAACAAAAGTAATCACTTGCCATTTTTATGATTTACACAAAAATTGTTCTTTATGAGTGTAGCCTTTGACCATTTTTTATCTTGCAAGAGAAGGAAAAGGGTGGGGGAAAGGAGGGATTTTTAGTCTTTTTTGCCAGCTGTTTGGTGCTTGGGGTTCAGCCAAAAAAAATGGGGTGGAGGAAAGGAGGGATTTATTTATTTATTTATTTATTTATTTGTTTATTTATTTATTTATTGCTGAGCCCCAAGCTCAAAAAAACATTAAAAATCCCTCCTTTTCACCCCATCCTGTGTGTGTGTGGGGGGGAGTGATTTATTTATTTATTTTTGCTGAGCCCCAAGCTAGCTACAGCTGATTGGCACTTGGGGCTCAGGAAAATAAACAATCTTTCCTCCACCTGATGGGGTGGGGGGAGGAGGGATTTTTAAAATTGTTGAGTTTTTTTTTTTTTTTTGCAAGTTCCAAGTCCACGCTACAGCGCTTGGGGCTCAGCCAAACTATAATAAATAAAAGTCCTGCCTTTTCCCCACACCCGATTGGGTGGGGAAACGTTGGGATTTTAATATTTTTTTTAATTTGGCTGAGCTCCATATGCCGATCAGCTGTGGTGTGGCACTGAGAGTACTTTTCTTTTTTTTAAACAAGCGTCTGTGCTATATTATGCACCTATCTTCTTTCTTTCTTTCTTTCTTTCTTTCTTTCTTTCTTTCTTTCTTTCTTTTGAATATGTTACCCTACCTTTCTCCTTGGAAAAGGACCTAAGGTGGCTTACAATAATGAGGGACAATATACAGTCCGGAACATTTAAGACTTATTCAAGTTAAGAACAGGGAATTAAAAGAGGCACCTTAGAACATTAAAAGGCAACTGTAGAGCTGCAAAGAGCATGCAAAAAGAAAATAAAAATCCATTATGAGGGGTGGAAAGTAACATGGAACACACTGGTGTCTTTGGTTGTACTGTATCTCCAAAGGGATAACCAAAACCTGTGAGGGGGTCAGCCTATATATGAAGCTTTTGATTATTCCACAATGGCTGTGGTATAGCTGCTGTGGATGTGGTTATTCTTACTGTGTGCTGCAACTCTGCCAATGGGATTTATGCCATGGTTTCATTCTGGAAAGTATCACTGAATTGTCTCACAGGTGGAAGTTGGAAGGTGCAAGTTTTTCCAGCAGCCACAAGTTTAGCTGAATGTTAGGAGTGGGAACTGCTATGGGTTGGCTATGGACATGACTGCCCCATTGTTATGCTATACAATAACGATGGGCACAAAATAAACCACAAAGTGGAAATCATGCCATTTCATGGTTCATTTGGGGGCACTTCAGGGAAACGTGCCTGAAAATGCCAAAGTATTATAAGCTTTGGTGATTTTGTAGATGGGCTATAATTCAGACATGCCATATCCAATCTTAGCTAGACATGGACTGGCACTGCTTTGCACCCCCTTCAAGTTTGGGGGGGGGGATATAGAATCCCAAAAGAAGGTTCCCCCAGAAAAGTGCACTTTAGCTTGCTGCTGAAGAGCACTTTCCTGGGGAGGGGGGGATTGGGGAGGTCCTGCTATGGGGTGGGTGCTATAATTCAGACGTCCCAAATCCAATCTTTGCAAAACTAGTAGGGGGCAAGGAAGAGAAATGCCTGAATATTGGTTGCACATTTGGCACCTCTGATTTGCACAGAGGTTGTTCTACAATTCCTGGAAGTCTCAAATAGCATGAACCTGAAATATTCACAGAAGTTCATGGTTCATAGTTCATGAACAGTGACAAACCACGAACCACCACGAACTGCTATTTCCCCAGTTTATGCCCATCTCTATTGCATATTCAGTTTCTTACCCACCATACCTTCACATTCACACCAGAAAGATATTATACGGATGACTGTGAGCTTATGAAGATCTTGATAGAGATTTCAAGGTATGTGAGATATTTGAAAACTAGTTTTACCAGTTCCAACCTCCCTCTCCTGAGTTTTCATGGAGTGGGTATCTTAACCCAGGTCTATTGAGTCTGTGATTTTATCCATTGTGAAATGCCTATGGTATTCTACTATACTCCCCAAGTTGCCTAGAGTTCCTATATTTGTCTTTGGATCTGCTACTACATCAAGGGGGTAGTAATATAGTCACACACACTCATGCACTAGATTTTTCAGGGTGTGCCTGGGAGGAAACCATCCTTCGGGGATTCAATTTTTCCTCTACAGTTAAATAAGATGTCATCTCTTTTCAGGTATTAGCCTAACAATCCCTAGCTATACCTTTTCAGAATCTCATTTCACACTGCAACTGGCTTTTCTACCTCCAAAGAAAGAGTGATCTGAATGTCTGTAGCTTTTATGAAGTATCCCCACAAAATTAGGGTACTTCAGATGGCTGGGAAACATCCAGTGTGATGAAGCCAACATAGGCTGCTTTTACATGACCCCTAAAATCCACTGCAAAATGCTCACATATGCAGAACATAAAATTGTTTTCCAACCAGCAGTGGACTTTTAAAAAAAGTACGACCACGCCCACTTAAGTGCGCATTTTACAAGTACCTGGTCTGGAGGAGGTAAAATCCTTCTTGCTGTTCCTTGTTGCATTGCATGCCTGGCCCTCCTCCGCTTTTTGTTTGTTTTTGTCCCCCCCCCCTTTTAACAGACAGGAATCCTAACGGGCTGGAAAAATTAGCTGCTGCCGACAGCAGGCGGAGGTGAGCCTGCATTTCTCTCTCTCTCCCCTCACCACAGACAGAAGCAATAGAATCAGAGTGCAGGAGGTAGGAACACAGGAAGCAGAACAAAAACCACGTTGGGGGAGGGATCTGCATTTAAGTTGCCAGCAGATTTTAGGGGTCATATAAAAGCAGCCATAATCTTAGAACTGCATAGACGGAAGAGAACCGGTGACCAGCCTTTGTTATGGAGGCAGAGTGGAGAATCCAACTCCCAACCTGTGTCTCTACAGCCAGAAACCCAAACCAGTGAGTTTATCACCATATAATATTTCCATCTCCCTCATTAAAAAAAATATGTAAGCAAAGTTAAAGCTATTGTTTTCATTAGCAGAGGGATGAATGCTGTAAAAGTGTCTTACAGGTGTGTTGGGAAAAAATGCACCATGATAAAGAAAATTGATTCCACAGGACAACATGCAAGGAATGGACATCATCATGGAGGAATAACCCCTCTTCACTTCCACTTACAGGAGAACGCAGGGTGGAGAAAGAGAGTGTCAGACAGCACCTTACCCAGAACTCTTTCAGATTTAGTGCTGCTCCTGCTGGATATGATCCCTGGACCACAAAACCCAATCACAAATCATTGTGAATCAAACTACACCAGCTGGGCCATTATGCCAGTAGTCTGTGGAGGCTGGCATGAGATTTTGCCCCCTGGGAACAAGGGGATCAGCCAGGGTGCTCCATGAGCTTCATTCTAGCCAGTCTGTTCTCTCCCAAACACCAGGTTGGCACAATGCCTTTTCTACTGAAAGAAAGAGGCCGAGGGACCTGCATAGTTAGAATAACGAATATAGCCCTTCCAACTTGAACCACTAATCCTGCAATCTATCCCGTGGAGTCAAACAGCAGCTTTCATGCAGACTCCCATTGAAACCACGGCATCAGGGAGTTTTCACAAAGAAGATTGTTCTGCTGAATCTCAGTGGGCTTTGCCCCCCACCGGCTTGCCATTTGACAACTAAGTATGGAGGAGCTGGTTCCAAATACATCAAAGAGATCCCACTGGCTGGAGTCAGTCCTGGCAAGTCTAAAAGTTACCATAAAAGTTCTTTTGTGTGTTTCTCACTCTTGAGGGCAAAAAGAAATTAGCACAATCTGTTGTGAAGATAGGTTGCAGGCTCAGTTTAAAATCTGAAAATGGCTTCAAAAACCCACCCACCTCCTCTGCATTCTGGCAGCCCTTTTAGACTGGGATGAGGACGACCGGTGGGAGGGATGGGAATGGAAATATTTGTGTAGCATTTGCTCTGTGTGCCTCAAGAATGTAAGTGGTGCACTTGCTGTGATGATTAGGTTGTATTAAGATCTGCTGAAAACTCCCCACAGTATATGAAAAAGGAGTTAGGCTGGATTTCTAAGGCTCCCTGGCAGTTCTTCCTTTGTCTGAAAGTAGGAGACTGTCCATGTACTTTAGAACCTTATTTTTATTTTATTTATTTTATTTTATTTTTAAATGTGGCAAAATGACCAGGTTTAGCTAAATTATATATGGTGCCTGGGCTGTTATGATTAATCTTATTGGACAAGAACCAAAGACTTATTTGGATTCACCCAAGAACCTTCAATGCATTCAAATATGGACTGCTCAGTTTTAATTTCTGCTTGTTGTCCCCTTGATGCTCCATTACATGCTGCTCTGGAAGCTGCGCTGCCCTGGAGAAGCAGCTATTTCTGGGACCTGAGAAACCCAAGAAAACAAGGGGTACACAGTCCACAATATGCTTTGGATTTCAAATAGTGCCATTCATTAATGCAACAAATCAATTTCAATATTCCTTTGTAATTGCCAAAAAAAAATCATTCAAATCCAACTAGGCAGTTCTTTATATGTTTATCTATAAGCATATACTGTACATATGATATTAAAAAGTGCTGTGTGGTCCTTGCATCAAAGCTAAAACTTTAGAGTAGGTTAAAAGAGTAAAAATAGGCAAGTTTTCCAATCTAGCCAATCCGTTATTCAAGGTAGGCATTGTAGTGACTTGTGGAGTCTAAAGAAGAAAAGAAAGATCAGGAAAGTGGGCATTATAACATCTGGTCTGGACATTTGTAACTCTTGTTCCTCTGCCACCCTTTCAAGCTGTGAAATCTTCAGCTTGAAGAAGAGTCTTAGTGAACTGCGAGGCTCGCCCATTTTCAAACATCTCAAAGGTCCAATGAAATACTTACCTTCCTTTGACTTAGCAGCCAAATTGTGACGACACCTCTCTTTTAGATGTGTAATTGTGATGAAAACGTGAAGTGTAAAGAATCAAGTTATTAATCTTCACAGGATCCTCTTGGTAATGCTGCCACCTTTTAAATCCACGCCTTATGAACTGGGACAGACTCAGTTGTATAATATAAAAATAATAATGATGCTTATTGAGAAAATAAATAAATACAATAATGACTGAAGTTGGTCGGCATTGCCTTAAACATAGAATAGATTAAATCAAATCTTCAAGCCTCCCTGTCTTTAATAAACAGTAAATAGTAAAGCCCTCGCACCTAACCTGCCTGAGTAGTCTTAGCTACTCAGTGTGGTGTAGTGGACCAGGACTCAAGAGGCCGGGGTTCAAATCCTCGCTCTGCCATGGAAACTCACTGGGAGTGTGTGAAGCAAGTAAAACCACAACTAAAATATCTGACTTACCTTGAAAGTAGAGATGGGCACGAATCGAAAAAATGATGTTTCGGTTTCTCATTTTTCGTTGTGGGTCTGTTTTGGTTCATTTTCATTTTTTGTGAAATTTTTGAAAAAATTTCATTTCATTTTTTCATTTTTCGTTTTTCATTTTTACCCACTTTTTGCGCGATTTACAGCATTCCGTGCGCAGACACCCCCAACACCCCAGACCAGAGGGAAAACACTAAAAAAATTATGCTGGCAGAGACACAGTATAGACTAGTTGCACAGGGAGGATGCAAAGGCAGCAGTGGGCATTGCCCAGGGCATAAGACAGCCACAGAGTGACTGCACTATGGGGCAGGGGAGGGTACTCACCGAGAGGTACGCACGCACACAGGGAGGCTGCAAGAGAAATCTCTTCTTTCTCTCCCCTAAGAGCCAGGTTGCAGCCAGCAGGAACACAGAGACACACACCTGCCTGCCTGGCCTAAAGTAACGAGTCACAAAGACAGCAATCCCACCCTAACTCCCACCACAGACCACAAGGAGGACGGGGGCTGCCAGAGCTTTTTATGCCCTCTGTGGCTGCCACACCTACCCAGTCTGCAACCTGGCCATGCTATTGGTTCAAATTGTCCATGAATTTACATGATCCCATCACATGGCTTGCATCCATCTTGTGGCTGCGATCCATTTTGTGTCATCCTTAAAGGGAAAAGAAAAAATACATCACAATGGGAGAAAGACAAAAACAAACATTTTAAGGACCCCTACCCCCTGGTAGGTAATAATTTCAAATAATTATTGCTGCATTTTTACGGATGTCCAGGGCATTTTAATACCCAAGAAATCAATATTAGGCATCTGGGACCCTTTTTGGGTCGATGTCCCCTAACTTCCCTTAAAGGAAAAAAATACAGCAATCTGAGAAAAGACATAAATGCACGTTTTAAGGACCCCAACCCCCCTGGTAGGTATTATCAGGCAGAATAAATAATTATCACTGGGTTTTTACAGATATTCAGGACATTTTTTAACATTTAAATACAGCTCATTTCATTGTGTGTCGCAATTAACGAAAACAAAATGTAACGAACCTAATTTTCGAGGTTCTGTTTGGCTCGTTCCAATTTCATCACAATTTTCATTATTCGTTTCATTATGTAATGAAATGAATAACGAATAACAGAACAATTTTTTTTTTCATTTTGTGCCCATCTCTACTTGAAAGCTCTATTGGGGTCACTTTATGTCAATTCTGACTCAACAGCACATAACAATACACTTGTTTTCGGATTGTCCTTTTCCCATGTTCTTCTCGGTTGATTCATTTTGCATTTCTTACTCACATTCTATATGATGGGATGTCTTCCATATCCTCTTAAGATCTGGAAATTAACAGAAGAACTTTATAGCAAGTAAAAGTAGCTTCCAAAGTGGGCAATAGACAGATAGAGAGCCACATGGGTTGAACATCTTGCCTATTTTACATCTTTCAATCTATACATTTTATAAACAGATTACTTATCTTGGATCTATTCCCTTGCCCCCCAAGCCCTGAAAATAAAGAGGCAAGATAAATTGGGATAAATTGGGCCACAACATTATTTATAACATATTTACTTAAATCTACTGACAGGCCTATAACCTGTTAAGGGTACCTGAGACCGTAGTGCAAGCACGTAATGAGTGCAAATAATGCTCTATTGGTCCATCATGTATTCAGGGAGATTCACCCCTGGCAAGATGCTGCCCACCTGTTCAGCATCGTGCCAACCTGAGTGAATCTGCTATCCCACCGCAGCCCTTGCTCTGGCCTAATATTAACTTGCTGACTTTATTTTACTCCTAAACATACCAATGATTATTAACTTTATTCAAGGGCTGTCTAGCACATTAAGGGCGACCTACTTGGTCCTACCTGAATACCATTACCTCTTGCACCACCCACCTACCTGGGTTGTGACCAGTGAGAAGTATGATACCCATCCCACGTGAAAAAGAGAATGGAATGGACAAAAAGCGTGGCTACTCAATGCCAATCCGAGTAGCCACCAAAATTCCCATCTGGCCTCGTAGCAACCAGCTAATCTCATTCTCCTTTTGATAGGGTGGGAGGGTGGGGCTGACAATCTCACGGAGAGAGCCACCTTATGTAGGCTCCCACCCCCAGGCAAAAATACCTAGATCAGAGCGAAGTCTTTGCGCCAAATGTCCGGGGCGAGAGGGCAAATGTGCCCCACCCCCAAACTATGTCAGGCTCGGAGCTGTCCTTCTTCAATGAAGAAGCTTCCTAGTCTGTATCCTCATATCTCAGAGCAAAGTACTTACCGTTCTAGTCTAAAACAACTCATCCCATGCATGGAAGCCAATTGTAAGGACTTCAGTGCTTCTCCTCTTCTCTTGCTTTTCTCCTGCACAAACCATGGGAAAAAAAATCTTGAAACAATAACTAACTTTGATCATTCAATGTAATAATTTCTGTTTCACAGTTATAAGCTCACAGCACTAGCTCATGTTGTTCTGCAACCTAATATGCTTACATTAAATACCTTCATTTTTCACTTCTGTTGTTTAGGCAAATCTTTTTTTAAGGTGTTAAGGTTTTCAGACCTCCTTTGTATGGGAACGGGAAGAGATTGCAAAGAGACTATTGTGCATATATATGAAAAAAAGTGAAAGATGCTCAGTTTCTTTCTTTCTTTCTTTCTTTCTTTCTTTCTTTCTTTCTTTCTTT
>JAHTLZ010000016.1:4183538-4195874 GCA_023846285.1 Phrynocephalus versicolor
TTTCTTTCTTTCTTTCTTTCTTTCTTTCTTTCTTTCTTTCTTTCTTTCTTTCTTTCTTTCTTTCAACAGACTCTTGAAAACAAATTATTATTCATGTTAACGACAGAGGAGTGCATGGAAGGGTCTTGTTCATTTTGTGTTTCCTCTAGCATGTACCCTTCTGTCTCTGGTATTTCAAGACTTTCCTTCACACTGTGATGACTGTTATAATCCAGTCATGTTGCAAAATATTTTTGCAGGCAATAATAATAATATAGCAACCTTTGAACTGCAGAGTTGGAAGGGACTTTATGGACCATGAAGTTCTGCCCCAGTCAGAGAGGTAGACTGAGAACTAAACTGCCAACTCTTGGCTCCACAACCAAAAACCTGAGCCATCGAGCTCTCCAACAGATAGGGTGTAGAGATGGGCATGACTCAGCAAAATTTTCATTTTCGTTTTCGTTTTTTCATTTCGTTACGTAACAAAAACAAAAACGAAAATTTTTCAAAAACAAAATGAAAACGGAAACGAAATGGAAAATTTTGCTGTGTTTTTCATTTTCGTTGCGGCAAATGCATTGAACTGAAAAGAATGCTAATGAAACAGCAATTTTTCGTTTTTGTTTTTGTTTTTTCATTTCATTATGAAAACGAAAAATTTGCAAAAAAACCAACGAAAATGAATGGAAACGGACCCCTAAACGACCAAACGACAAACGAAACACCATTTTTTTTTGAGTCGTGCCCATCTCTAATAGGGTGACCACTGAGGCCTGTCAGTAACTAATCAGAACATTCATAGCAAGGGGGAATGTTGACTGTATAGAAGAGTCTGGAACCCACTGAAGAGTTTTGGTTTTCCTCATGGTCATTCTTTAGAGTCAGGATTCCTATGTGCTTCTCTTGAAAACTTAGTGCACTCCATTCTGGACTGCTTTTGCTGCCTGGCTTCCTGTGCCTCCATCCTTGCTTACCTTTTATTTCTTTATTTCTTGGGGTGGGGGAGGGAGGGATTCTTTCCCCACCACCCCCATTTCATTGGATTCGCTCTGGGTTTTTTCAACAGTTTTTATTTCACATGTACTATAACAGGGTTTAGATGTAGATTGACTCTCCTTTGTGTTGCCTCTCGGTTTGTTTGTTTGTGTTTGTTTTTTGAGCAGTTACAACAGATTTTGTAGGACTTCATGTGGACTTCTTCCAGGAAGCATGGGTGAAAAACCTGAAATGGAATAACCAGAAAGAGTTCCCACTTTGTATTAAGCAAAAAGATCAGCAGAAGTATCTCAAGTGGGGGAGGGGGACCAAAAATACCTGAAAACAAAAGAGGCATCCCAAATGTAAACAACCTCTTAAAAGAAATAGATATACAGTATATATATTCACTATATACATCTCTCTAGCAACTAGAGATGGGCACAAAACGAACAATTTTTCATTTTTGTGATTCTTTTGTCGTTTCGTTACATAACGAAATGACAAACAAAATTGTGATGAAAATGAAACGAAACAAACAGAACCACAAAAATTGTGTTCGTTACATTTCATTTCCGTTACTGGAGGCGTGCAATGAAATGAGCTGTTTTAAATGTTAAAAAACGCCCTGGACATCCATAAAAACACAGCGATAATTATTTATACTGTCTGATAATACCTTCCGGGGGGGGTCCTTAAAATGTGCATTTATGTCTTTTCTCAGATCGCTGTATTTTTTTCCTTTAAGGGGAGTTAGGGGACATCGACCCAAAATGGCTCCCAGAGGCCTAATATTGATTTCTTGAGTATTAAAACACCCTGGACATCCATAAAAATGCAGCGATAATACGATAATTATTTGAAATTATTACCTACCAGGGGGTAGGGGTCCTTAAAATGTTTGTTTTTGTCTTCTCCCATCGTAATGTATTTTTCTTTTCCCTTTATGGATGACAAAATTGATGTTGCCACTCCAGCCACAACATGGAGGCAAGCCATGTGATGGGATCATGTAAATTCTTGGACAACTTCAACCAATAGCATGCCCAGGTGGCAGACTGGGCAGGTCTGGCAGCCACAGAGGGCATAAAAAGATCTGGCAGCCCCCGTCCTCCTTGCAGTCTCCAGTGGGAGTTTGGGTGGGATTGCTGTCTCTGCAACTCTAGCTTCAGTCCTGCAGCCTACCTGTGTGCATGTGTGCGTACCTCTCGGTGAGTACCCTCCCGTGCCCCACAGTGCAGTCACTCTGCAGCTGCCTTGCACCCTGGGCAACGCCCGCCGCTGCCTTTGCAGCCTCCCTGTGAACCTAGTCTATACTGTGTCTCTGCCAGCATCACATTTTTAGTGTTTTCCCTCTGGCCTGGGGCGTTGGGGGACGCCCACACACGGAAATGCTTTTTAAAAATCATGCAAAACGTGGGTAGAAACGACAAATGAAAAAACAAAAACAAAAATTTTCCAAAAAATTCACGAAAAACAGAAACGAAACAAAATGGACCTCTCAACGACAAACGACAAATGAAATGCCATTTTTTTATTCGTCCCCATCTCTAATAGCAACTGCTTTAATGCTGAAAAGAGACTGGTATCCAAAAATGAAAGGATTTTCTTTTTTTGTTCAGAAGAATAACAACTTGAGATGTAAAAAAGAGAATTTTGGAGAGAACAAAATCTATTTGGACACAATAGTCCAGTGATTAGCTCAAAGAGGTTTGGGTTTAGAACTCTAAATATTCAGTGGCTCAAATACTTTAACCTTATTAAACTTATGTTTAATAAGGTTAAAGTACTTGGATCGTGCAGACCTGGCCACGGTGATCCATGCCATGGTGACATCAAGATTAGATTATTGCAACCCGCTCTATGTGGGGCTGCTCTTGAAGACGGTTCAGAAACTACAACTGGTACAGAATGCGGCAGCCCGGGTGGTTACTGGAGCTCGGCGGTACGACTCTGTTGGGCTGCTTCTCCAGGGACTACATTGGCTGCCCATTCGTTTCCGGGCCCAATTCAAGGTGTTGGTTATGACCTTTAAAGCCCTATACAGCGCAGGACCAGGTTATCTAAGAGCCTTTTCACACGACCCCTAAGATCCGCTGGCCACTTAAATTCGGACCAGAGATCTTGGGGGTTTGTCACTGTTCCTGTGTTCCCACCCCCTCTGCACTCCTGGCTGCTGGCTGCATGAGGGGAGGGAGAACAAAGAAAGAAAAGAATGCTGGCTTACCTCCGTTCTGCCAGTCTCGCTCTGTTCCCGGCAGCATTCAGATCTCTTAAAGGGGCGGGGGGCAAAAAAAACAACAAACAGAAGGAGAGCCCGGCATCCTCTACGTTAGATCCGCATCAGGGATTTTTCACCCCTGGAGAGCAAGTACCTGAAAAGTGTGCTGGGACGTGCTTAGGTGGGCATGGTCGCACTTAATTTTCTCTAAACTCTGGAGCTGGTGGGGAAACAATTTTAAGCTCCAGAGCTGGGAGCCATTTGCCGCGGAGTTTAGGGGTCGTGTGAATTGGGCATAAGAGACCGCCTACTTCCATATAATCCAGTCCGCCCCCTTTGGTCATTGGAGAAGGCCCTTCTACGAGTACCGCCACCCAAGGAAGTGCGAGGGGCGGCGGCAAGAAATAGGGCCTTCTCAGTAGTGGCACTGATACTATGGAACTCCCTCCCCTTTGAGTTAAGAACTGCCCCCGCCCTTGAAATATTCAAGCGAGGCCTTAAGACTTACTTATTTAGGCAAGCCTTCTGAGCCTCCAGCCTTTACAATTTTTTATAACATCTTAGTTTTGTTTTGTTTTTGTTTTTTAGTCTTATTGGCTGGGGAGCTTTTTAAACTCTGCTGCAGCTACTGTTTTTAATCTTGTTTTTATTGTATTATATTGTATAGTATTTTCATAATATTTTATTGGTAATGTGTTGTTTTTTTACATTGTATTGATTTTATTGTACTTTTTTGAATCTGTTGTAAGCCACCTTGGGTCCCTTTGGGGAGAAATGCAGCATAAAAATAAAGTTGTTGTTATGATGATGATGATGATGATGATGATGATGATGATGATGATGTAGTAGTAGTAGTAGTAGCAGAAACAGCATAACATTTAGGGTATAAAAATAGATGTTATCAGTGGCACACTGAGTTTTATGTGACCCAGTGTGCTACTGATAATGCTTGCAGTGATTTCTCAGCTTGGAGTGATTTCCCTCTGAAAATTACACGCTTTGAGTTGCTAAACAAGAGGGTTTTGGCTATTAAGTTATTCTTTTCCTAAATGGCTTCTTATTTTTAAGAGCTGCTCAGTAGGCCAATACAGCTTGATAGTTTCTGCCCTAGGAATATCTGCACCCATTGCATTTGGAGATGTGCACATGGAAGGATTTTATTTTTCTTTCCTTTGCTTATTGGTAAGAATTTACCAGAATCCATCAGTTTCTTCATAAGGAGAAAAGAATCTGAGACTAACAAGTAAATGAAAGCTATCAAATTCCTTCATTCTCCTCTGTCTTCAAAGAACACTGATACTGCATGAAAGCATTTTGCTAAGGGGCTATAGGACTACTAGAGGACTTATGCACATTCTCCCAGGTTCTACCGCAGGCAAAGGAAGTTGGTGGCAGGTTTCAAGCATTTGGTAATCTGTTTCATTTCACACTGTTTCCTAGCATGTGGATACTCATTTAATCTTGAACATATGCTTATTTCTATTTTTAGGGTGAAAAACAAGAGGAAAATATTCCTGAGACTACATCTATAAATGGCCTATGTTTAGCTTTGTTCCATTTCAACAGCAACTTAAATAAATAAGATTGTTTAGAATAAACCATGCTGTTCCACAGAGACAGTGATGTTTTGGTCCTATTTGGTTTGGTTTGTCAAGATTTACAGACACAGAATATGTCAGGGGAGAAGAAGAAGAAAGCAAGAATTTATATAAGGATAAACAAGGCAGCATATTTTCACACATCCTTACTTTTGCATCTTGGAAAAATTTTTCCACATGAAATAAGCTGTACCTGATTGTCCACACATGTCTATTTTAACATAAATCTGAGT
Source organism: Phrynocephalus versicolor (assembly GCA_023846285.1). NCBI lineage: Eukaryota > Metazoa > Chordata > Lepidosauria > Squamata > Agamidae > Phrynocephalus > Phrynocephalus versicolor. The sequence continues at coordinate 4,188,548 of JAHTLZ010000016.1, forward strand.
CTGTAAATCAAAGTTGAAAATCTGGCCCTATAGACTACTGCTGATTTTATTAACAATGGGAGGGGAAAAGGAAGTGATCCTTGGAACGTATAAAACATAATTTGCATAAAGAAACTATGTGAAACCGAAATCCCAAACAACCATCTTTGGGAAGAATTAGAAATGCCTTGAAACTTTCTCTTGATGATTATTACTTTATTAAATTTCAATGCTGACTATTTTTTTAAAAAAAGATGCAACCATGCTGCTCCACTCCATGTGACACATTTGTTCCTCATACATTAATATGGTTTTCAAGAGTTGCAGTATTATTTTTATTTTCTTTTTTACCTTCATGTGGTAGTGGTGATGGTGACTACTAGACATGAGCATGAAACAATTTTGTTATGTTTTGTTATTTGTTATTCATTTTGTTTTATAATGAAACGAATAATGCCCCTAGGGGCAAATTTAACATGAAATGAACCGAACTGAGAAAAATTGGTTTGGTTAGGTTCGTTTCGTTAACGGGGGGGGGCAGAGATATCTCCTACCTGGTGCTGGTCTGGAGGTCCTTTTGCACTGAGCTTCACAGAGGAAGCACACAGCTCATTGGTGCCATTGAGGGACGCGGTGGGCTTGAGCCTCAGGCCAGCCCCGGGAGGAGAGATAAGAAGCAAGATGCGTTTAGGCAGCCAGAGCAGCACGGCTTTGAAGCCGCCCCCTTGCACCTCCCTCCTGTGGCCCATTATCACGGGGCCGATCAGGAGGGGAGAAGGAGGTTGTGCTTAGGTGGCCAGAGCAGCGTGGCTTCAAAGCTGCCCCCTTGCACCTCCCTCTCAAGGCCCGTTATCATGGGGCCAATCGGGAGGGGAGATAAGGAGGCCGCACTGCTCACCCACTTTATTCCTCCCCCATCCATTTGTAGGCAGCCCCAGCTCCAACCAGGCCCCAGGGGCCACACAGCGGGCACTGGAAAAAAAGAATAATGAATTAAAGAAACAACAAAATGATTTTTTTTTGCAAAAATTTGTGGAAAACGAACCAAAATGAAACAAACTCCTTAACAAAATGAAATGAAATGAAGCAATTTTTTCAATTTGTGCCCATCTCTAGCGAATACCACAGCTGCAATAAAGGCTGCAGCAGCCCTGGCACAAAGGAGGAAATTTGCACGTTTCTATGGAGAAAGAAATGGGTGGAGATTCAGGGGAATCCAGAAAAAAAGCATGAGAGAGCAAGTGAGCAAGAGATAGAGGGCACATTTCTCAGATCGCAAAATGGCTTCTGCTATTTCTAGCCTTATCTTTATATTTTGTGCAGAATAAACTTTTATGGAAAATCCCTAACCCTCACTCTTTTCAAAAAATAAATCATTGATTAATACACCAGAATCAAGTGGGGACATGTGCCATGAGGGTATCTGAAAACCAGGTAACCTCTAGGGCTTTTCATTACCCCAGAGAAAGTAAGTCCCCTCTTTCCCTGAGTTTATATTGATAGAGCCTAATTCTTCTCAATACTAAACAATATGTAGAGTTATTGACCATTTTACAACTCAGTCCAGTCCTTATGATTTCCTCCACATTAGAATAGAACATCTCAAAGCTTGATCATAAACCATTTTATATTCGGCTATTTTTTGTCCCACATCACTATATATATTTTTGTTTAATCTCCTCAATTAAATACCAACAAAATCACTCCTTCAGTTTGATGTAAGCAGCAGGAACCATATCTCCAGGTACAGTATGTCTTGTTAGCTGCCAAGGAATGATTGGGCATTAGCATACTCTGACAAACCTGGCGTCCGTTCAGAGAATGCTTATTTTAAATGCTAGCTGCACATAAGCAAGCCATGGGGGAGACCTAAAGGTCAATGGTGCTATACACTGGAGCTTTCCAGCCTCTCTAAAGAATCTATTGTATTCCTCTATGTGACACCTCTGCTAACTTTCAAAGCCCAAGTAGAAAGGGAGGAGAAAAGGTGAGTCAAAGGCACCATCCATCTTTCTGTACGCAGAGAAAATTGCCAGCATGCAGTTGGTCCTTTTCATTATTGAGAACACACAGCAGCTCACTTTCTACCACGTCTGATTGATTTTTCACAGCTGGGTCATAAAAGGCTAAAGAGGATGCAAAAACTTAAAAGGAAACCTTTATGTGAACTGTGGGTATCTATAGATGAGAATATAAAATTTCATCTGGAAGTGGAGATGCTAAAACTCTCCTCTCTCTCTCTCTCTCCTTCCCCTCCCTCCCTCCCTCCCTCTGCCTCCCTCTCCCACCCATCTGGTCAAAGGTCACTCTATATTTACTGTATATATAATGCACACTTTAAACTAACGTTGCCCATATTTCCTTAACTTTTGTGTATGTGTATATTTCCATCACTGAGATTATTTTAGCAGCAGTTAATTAATAAATTAATGTAAATAATGTAAATGTGAGACATACAGTGCATCAGGCTTGCCTGAAAAAAAGATTATTCTTTGAATTACAAATCCAGCTGCCGAATTCCAGATCTACAGAGCACAATCACCTATCCTGAAGGATACAAGTAATAACTGATACTAGAGATGGCAATTAGTCCTGATTCATGGTTCACCAACAATGAGAAATCAAGAACCACAAATTTTATCCCTGTCAGCTGACTAACCATGAATTGGTTCCTCAGTTCATGGGGGTCTTTAAAAAATAACAAGTCACCCAGCACAGCCCAACCCAGAATTTGTTAAAAGTGCTCAGTAGACATGGGCACGACTCGGCAACATTTTTGTTTTCATTTTCGTTTTTGTTTCCGTTACGTAACGGAAACGGTAACGATAATTAAGCCAACAGAACTCGAACTCGAACCGAAAAAAGAAAAATTTGGTTGGGTTTTTCATTTTCGTTTCTGGCATCGTGGCGATCGCGCAATGCGAAGCACAGAAAAAGTTTTTTAAAGTTTTTTTTTTAAAAAAAACCAATTCCCAGCCAAAAAAGCAGGAGAAAATATGCCTGATTGAGGCTTTGCCAACTATCAGAGGGGTGGTTTCTGGGGGGTCCCTTGCCTTTCGCCCCCTCTTCTCCTGTCCTGGGCTGCTTGCACCAGGCTGGGGGGGGGTCATCCTCATCGCCTCACCATGCCATGCGGTGGGGGGGATCCAAAATGGCGACTGCAATTTTTCTTTTGAAATCGTGGTCAAAAAACACACCAAATCACCACAGAAACATGTGAAAATTATTTATTTTAAATGCCTGAATTTTAATAGTAGCAGCAGTGGGTTTTTTATAGCAATAAAGCGTCGTATTAATTTTTTTTATTTTTTTATTTTTTTTATTTTTTTAGACCTGCCCCTTTGGGCTGATCATGGGATGGGACCATGCAATTTTTTTGAACCATTCCACCAATGGCATTGACAGGATTTTGACTGACACTTCTGGATGTCTCGGAGGGCATAAAAAGCCGAGGCACCTTCCAGAAATCACAGTCGGATGTATGGATGTGGTTGAGGAAGGAGGGCTGGCTGCTGGTGCTGGTGTGATCCAATCGAGATTGAGGAGGGAGGCTGGAGGCTTTAGGATTTAAGTTAGGCAGGCAGGGAGGGAATTGAATTTAGAAAATAATTTCTTTGATTCCCTACAGCTTTGTCTGCTGAAGGGAATAACAGTTTATTCTTTATTTCTTCTCTGGCAGTTTGTGAGGATTTTTTTCTGATATTGGATAAAGGGGTAGGTTCGACTGGAAGTGGGAGGTGTAGATTTATTTAAAAATATATATTATATACTACCATTTATTTTCTATTTTCCCAACTTCAATTTGCTTGCACACACGCACATTTGGGGTGCAAGCCAAGAACAGAACCTCTATCCTAAGTGATAGCCTAACTGCCCACTTGCCCGCCCACCCGTGCCGCCACCCGCCTGCAGCCCGCACCGCCGCCCAACCACTCGCCCGCCCGTGGCCACTGCCCGCCCACTTGCCTGCCCGTGCCTCTCCCTGCCACTGTCGCTGCCCGCCCATGGCCCACCGCCACCCCCACCCGCCCACACCTACCCCCTCTGCCCACCCCCCGCCCCACCAGCCTAGTGCCGGCCCTGATTGCGGGACGCCCCTATGCTCTGGGAAGTCAAATCATGCTAAATCGCAGTGGAAACAACAAACGAAATGACAAAACGACAAATTTTTGAAAAATTTCATTACAAACGGAAACGGCCTGAAACGGACCCGTTCCGACAAACGAAAACTCAAAACGTCATTTTTTCTGGTCGTGCCCATGTCTAATGCTCAGGATAACATGAACTGGAGTCCAACTGAATCTGGAGTAGTACAAAATATTCACTCCTGAGTCAAATTCCTACATAAAGCATCAGGATTGCATGTGTGTCATGAGAGGGCAGATCCCTACTTGCTGGACAGGTCCTGACAGATATGTACCATGATATTGCTATGCAAATATTGCTGAGGAGTAACGGATTTAATGCCACACTTATCAATGCACCACGTAAATTTATGGACATTTACGAGCTGATTTAAAAGTACATTGAAACACATTTTAAAAATATTTCCCTCCCAATACTGATGCAGATCAAGTGACATCATAGTTTTCATTCCTCTTTTGGTTGCTTTGAGTATATAAACCTAAGGCTATGACTAAATTTAAGAATGTTATTGCTTTTGAGGGGAGAGGAATATTTAATATTTGTAAACAAACAAAGCTGAATTACAGAATCGCACCCTTTCTCTACTTCTAACTATATACGGTATTCACTCAGTGAAGACTTTCAATATATGCTTTTGGACTGGATGAAAATTATTCAGGATATGAAGATAAGTGGAAGTATTTGTCACTGATCCAAAGTGAAGGAAGACTGAAGTGACACTCTAATCAAGTCAGGGCTCTCTGAAGCACTGTATTGCTTTATTACTTTGCTTAAAAATGCTGATTTTTATTTTATTTGTTTTTTTAAAAAAAAAACACTTTGCACCAGTGAGTCTCACTTGAAAAATGAATGTAACACTTGAACAGTATTAGGAAACCCTAACCAAATGGACCAGACAAATTCCTGTGATTCGATACCATTTCACTTCTAAAAGGGCAAGGGAAATGTGCTAGTCCGTTGGAGATGGCTATTTGCATCATTTTTCTTTTCAGCAGCAGGGAAGGAATTGGACTCTTGTGTTCTTCTTTCCTTTTAGGCAACTAGCTTTTATTTTTAACTTCATTTGCCTTTTAAATTTTTCACAGTGCATGCTGTTTTTTTCAGATGGTGTGGTTGGTACATGTGACACACACGGCATCAATCAGGTACTCCACCCACTCCCCTTCAACAAACATTTTTGTTGAGTAAATGCAGGTAAATTTCATGGTTCCTTGTGGAAGGAAGGAAGGAAGGAAGGAAGGAAGGAAGGAAGATGAACTTTTTATCTGTATAATAGAGTTCAAGTAGTAGTTGATGATACTGTGTTTAATCTCCCATCAAAGGTCAGGGCCCTTTACTTTCCCAATTTAGTATGTTGTTCCCACTATTTGGGCCCATTCAAACAGATGCAAATACTTTATACTCTATCATTTCAATAGAAATTAAAGCTGACACAATATAAATGGACTTCAAGAGGGTCACTTGTGACTCATAAGAAAAATAATTGGTGCAAAACAAAAATAGATGGTATTCACACACCCGTTTTCTACCTTACTTTTACTGAGTGCATCCCAACCCTTTTTCTGGAACAGATAAATGACTATCACAGCACACTACAATGGAGAACTCATATTTCTGATCTCTTGGAATTCCTTGTTTGTTGCCATGATTTTTCACAATGCACATCTTTATATATGCCTAATACCTAGTGTTCCAAGTTCAGTGCATATGCCTTTTTAGAACATGGAAACACAGGGGATGATGCTGTTAGGCATCTCTTCTCTCTGCAGATCAGGAAGTATTCTGCTGGGGAACAAACTGATGTCAGTTCACCAGAGCTGGATTAAATATGTTAGCAAATTTTACAGAATAATAATAAATTATCACATGCTGTCAAGTCAATTCTAGCTTATGCCAACCCTTAAGAAGCAAACATAATATTAAGAAGTTTGACAAAGGTAGTGGAATGCCTTCATAAGCTATCTGGAAGCTAATAAAAGAGATGAAACCAGGGCTTTAGGGAATATTAAAGGGAAATTTTAAAGCAAGCCCTGTGTTAAGGAGTGGGAAGGGGGGAAAATATGCCAGCACAATGGTGGTTACGTCACATCATGTTTGTCCCTCCTTGCTGTCCCGCTTGGGAACAGTTCAAAAAAACCTTACTTCACAACCATAGCATGGCAGCAAAAAGTTGTCTCGCCCACATCGACTGGGCCAATGTGAGCTCCGGGCAAGAAAGAGAAACTGGGTTTCTCGACTTGCTGAATGACTGTGCCTTAGAGCAACTTGTCATGGAGCCCACCCGAGAACAGGCAACTCTGGATCTAATACTGTGTGATACTCAGGACCTGGTCAGGGATGTGAATGTCACTGAGCCTCTGGGGAACAGTGACCATACTGCAATTTCCTTTGCCATGCATGTTGGAGAAAGAGTATCAAGCAAATCAGATATAAAAACGCTTGATTTCCGAAGGGCAAACTTCCCTCAGATGAGGAAACTAGTTAGAAAGAAATTGAGGGGAAAGGTTGGAAGAAGCCAATCTCTTCAGAGTGCATGGAGCCTGTTTAAAACAACAATAATAGAGGCCCAGCACAAGTGCATACCACAAAGAAAGAAGAGCTCCTCTAAGTCCAAGAGGGTGCCAGCATGGTTAACGAGTGTAGTTAGAGAGGTTCTAAAGCACAAGGAGAGGTCTTTTTACAAATGGAAATCCTCCCCAAATGAGGAAAATAAAAAGGAACATAAACTCTGGCAAAAGAAATGTAAGAAGATGATAAGAGAGGCAAAGAAAGATATTGAGGAACACATGGCTAGCAATATAAAGGGTAATAATAAAAGCTTCTTAAAAATATGTTAGAAGTAGAAAACCTGCCAGAGAACCAGTTGGCCCTCTGGATGGTGAGGGAGGAAAATGTGAGGTTAAGGAGGACTTGGAAGTTGCAGAGAAATTAAATGAGTTCTTTGCATCTGTCTTCATGACAGAGGACTGTGAGCAGATTCCGCTGCCTGAACGGCCCCTCTTGACTAAAGAATTAAATCAAATACAGGTTTAAAAGGAGATGTTTTAGGTCTAATTGATAAATGGCATCCACCCAAGGGTTATTAAGGAACTGAGAAATGAAATTGCAGATCTCTTAACGGTTATATGCAACTTGTCTCTTAAAATGGCCACAGTGCCGGAGGACTGGAGGATAGCAGATGGCACACCAATTTTTAAAAAAG
>JAHTLZ010000016.1:4195884-4260486 GCA_023846285.1 Phrynocephalus versicolor
TGTGTGTGTGTGTGTGTGTGTGTGTGTGTGTGTGTGTGTGTGTTTGTGTAAGATAGATAGATAGATATCAAAGGTCTGTATGGCAAGATCAAGAATGAGGTCTTTCCAAGGAAGGGAAACAGCTCCACAACTTTGATATATAATACAGAACTTGAGCTCCCCAAAGGAAAATAGGTGCATAGCTTGGCATGAGCAAAACCTAGAGGAAAGGCACTCTCAGCCCAGGAAAATGCCTCTTCCTAAACAAGGGGCATTTTTCTATCTTTTCCTTTGCAGCTTATAAAATGAGTCAAGGTTCATGCAAAATGTTAAATCTGACATTTTGTTTATTTGTTTTTTAGAGATTGCCTCAATGTTTTGACTTTAACTGTATATAATTCCCATTCTGAATAATACTAGATTTAATATATAGGTTCCTCATTCAACAATGGATTTCTGCATATCCTCAAAACTATGTGAATTAAAACATTTAGATCTTTAAAAGGCTATGTTTGGTCTCTATAGAAATTGTGTTTTTTTTAAAGTTCCCTTTCTGTATAGAATATTTTGAAATCAAACAAGAAGAATTGAAAAACTGATGACAAAACCAACTTGCTTTAAATAAATAAAGGAAAACAAAATGACAATCTTTATAGTTTAACTGTAAATATGATTTGATTTTTCAGACTTAAACAAATAACCATAAAAATTTTGTGTTGAAGCGATCATCAAAAATATCAGTTTTTGTTTCAGTAGAAATGTTGAAATGTTATGGCTTCAAAAGTTCAGTGCCAAAATATTATATTATCTTTTACTTTTTTTTGGCTTCAACGACAGTGGGGCACTCTAGTTTGATTTTTCTAATGCATTTTGTACATGGGGAGAAAACAGATTATTTGAACGGCTGACATTCTTTGCAGCATGATGATTATTTCCTTTTGGAATAGTTTTGTTCCCCATTTCCTCCTCTCTGCCAAGTTTTGAATTTTGCACCTAAACTGGACCTACCCACAATTCATAATGAATAGGTGTTTTTTAAAAGTCTGCAGAGAACTGAAATGAGTTGACTTGAGGAGACCATAACTTTATCAGAGAAGCAAATTCATGGTTCCTATTATCACAATCATCCCTCCTGTTTCAAAATTCCAATGGGTTATTTTTAGACTATATGTCCCAGAATCTCCAAGCCATCATGGCCACTAGAGCATGAAGAATTTTAATCCAAAAGTAACTTTCTCAAACTCCAATGCAACACAAATGATGTTTTTTGTCTAAGCTGGGTCGCTGTAAACAGGATAGTAAATAAAGAAGGTACGCCCCTACCTAGATGAACGGAGCCTCATGACTTTTACACATGCACTGGTAACATCCCGTATTGATTACTGTAATGCGCTTTACGTGGGGCTGCCTCTGAAGACGGTTCGGAGATTACAACTGGTTCAGAATCGTGCAGCATGGCTGGTGAGTGGTAGGGCCACCAAGGAACACATCACGCCGATTCTGTATAACCTTCACTGGTTACCAGTTGCTGCCCGAGCCCAATTCAAAGTGCTTGTTTTGACATATAAAGCCCTAAACGGCTTAGGACCTAGATACCTGAAGGACCGCCTCCTTCCATATGAACCTACCCAGCAATTAAGATCTAGTCAGGGAGCCCTCCTGAAAGAGCCATCCCTTAAGGAGGTGAAAGGGATGGCTTGCAGGAATCGGGCTTTTTCAGCAACTGCCCCCAGACTATGGAATGCCCTCCCAAATGAGACTCACCTGGCACCGACGTTGATAACATTTCGGCGCCAGGTAAAAACCTTCCTGTTCCAGAAGTTTTTAAACTAATGATTGTGGGCCCTGATGGCAATTTTAGTGGTGTGTTTTTAATGTATTGTATTTATTGCATTTACATGTTTTATTGTTCTAATTTTATTGTATTTTGATGTGCTAACTGTTCATTCTGATTGTGAGCCGCCCAGAGACCTTTGGGTAGTGGGCGGCATACAAGCTAAATAAATAAATAAATAAATAAATAAATAAATAAAATAAAAAAGTTTATTTGGTTTTAAAAATAATTTTTATATACAGTATTTAGAGATGGGCATGAACCAAAAAATGGTGATTAATTTCATTTCATTTCATTTAAGGCTTTGTTTTGTTTTGTTTTGTTTTGTTTTTAATGAATTTTTCAAAAAAAGTTCATTTTGTTGGTTCATTAATTTGTTATTCATTTTTACCCACTTTTTTTCCAATGCCCACTGTGCAGCCCCTGGGGCCCAGTCAGTACTGGTTTTTTTTTAATTTTTTTTTTAATTTTAGGGTGCCAACCAGGCCACCCTTGGGCCTGGTCGGTGCTCCCCTTTTTATTTATTTATTTATTTTTATTGTTATTTTATTTTAGTCCCCCCCCCATTTCTGGGTTCAGGCCCTGCGCTATAGCTGTAGCATGGGCCTTTTTGTTGTTGTTGTTTCCCTTTCAGTGCTGACCGTATGGCCCCTGGGGCCTGGTCAGTGCTGGTTTTTTATCACTATTATTTTTTATTTTAGGGTGCCAACCAGGAGAGAACAACTTCCGCTCCCCCACCCACCCCTGGGCCACATCAGCCCGGGGGAGTGCCCCTCCTCTTCACTTCCCCACACATGCATACGCCACCAGAAGTGCCCAGGTGAGTAGCTCATCAGCCATGTGTGTGCCTCCCCTGCCAGGAAGGACCCGAACCACCACCACTGTGACACGGTCGTCCGGGCAGGAGCACCACCGGCAAGTGGGCAGGCTCAGGATTTTGCCTCGCGGGCAGTGGTGCCCTGATCAGGGAGGATGGAGGTGGGTATAGCAGCGGCAGGGTTCCCCCCACTTCTGTCAGCTCCCCCCCCGGTCGCTGTCCCAGAAGCCAGGAAGACCAGACCTCCAGACCAGCACCAGGTAGGAGACATCTCCGCCCCTCCATTAATGAAACGAACCTAACCAACCCAATTTTTCTCGGTTTGGCTTGTTTCGTGTTAAATTTGCCCCTAGGGCCATTATTTGTTTCATTACGTAACAAAACAAATAACGAATAATGAAACAAAAAAATCATTTTGTGCCCATCTCTAACAGTATTGAATAACCTTTTTCAAGTTTTAAATCTGTATTTGATTCTTTTTATCTACTTCTGTCGCCTATGTCTGTAAACATGCAAAGTAAATGCTTCTCCAATGACATTTGGCCCCTCCACGAACACTCCTGGTTCTGAATAACGGGATCTTCACTCCATAGTTATTTCATATCTTTTGTGTGGTTTTTTGCCCATGTCATGCAATACTGATTCACAGCAAGCATAAATCTCTATCAGTGGGCAAATGATATGAAGATGTATAAAAATAATATGTACTATTATTTTAAATAGTACCATAATCTTCTGCATAAGTAAGCCAGCGAGGTAGTGTGAAGTAGTATTATATCTGCTAATTACACCAAAGTACAATACAACCCCCTTATTCACTGATTCACTAACTGATGATTCCATTATCTGCGGTTGGTGATCAGAAGGGAGCAGAAATGAGGGGGAAGTAAAAATAAAACTTACCTCTGCTGATGCCCACCAACCTCATTGCCACCGCCACCACTGCTGCCACTGTGTTGGGCTGGCAAGTTACCCTGTGGAGGGGTGGGGTGGGGAATTTGAATTTCTCACTCAGGTCCCTGGCAGCAGATCAGAAGTTACAACGGGAAATTCAAAACTACTGATCGGTCACCTGGGACCCAACCCGGAAGTTCAAAGGCCAGGTGGATGGTGGTGAGGAGGGCGGAAATGGGCATTGATGGGGGTAAGTTTTTTTTATTTTATTTTCTCCTCTCCTCGCTGTCACCGCCACTGCCCCACCACCACTGGGCAGCTGAAGCCAAGAGGCAAAGGGTTAAAAAACCACCTTTCTTCCCTCTTTGCAACCCCCCCCCCAGTGATGGTGGCGGCGGCGACTGTGAGGAGAGAAAAAAGGTTGTTTTTTTTTACTCATTCTCCTTGCTGAAGCCAAGTGAGAAAGATAAAAGGTTAGAAAAACCTTTCTTCCCTCCTTGCAGCTGCCACCCCTGCCAGGAATGCACCAGGGCACCCATGGGAGGGGTGGAGGACCATCCTGCCTGCAATCTCCCCAGCAGCAACAAAGGAGTGCTCACTTGCCTGCCCACAAGATCAATGGCAGTGACAGTGGCAGAAGACATGGCAGCCACATGGCCTGGGAGAGCCCGCCCACCTGCAAGGTTGGCAGAGGTGGCACAGCACCATGGTGGATTTCCCAGGGTGCTGGTGGCCTCTCCCACAGCTTTCACCCCTGGCACCCTCTGATAAGGGTGCTCTTATCTATGGATTTCATTATCAGTGGGGTGGCCGGGAAACAATCCCCTACAGATACGGGGGTCCTACTGTAATTTAGTTCTTTCAGAAACACAGAGGCAGTTCAGGTCACACCAACTACCACTTCTGGTTTAGAATGAATCTTTTATTTTATATTGACTTTGTTGGTTGGCCTTGTTTTACAAGGTACCTGTACAGTATAGTTCTCCATGCTATAGTGTATGAATTACTTCTTGTTATAAATTCCTAATAAAAGGTGGCACGACTTAGTAAAGCAAAGCAAAATGGTCTGCTTATATACTGCCCCATACCACCTCAAGTAGTCTCTGGGCGGTTCACAGTTTTTAACTAGGGTATGCAGGCTACACATTGCCCCCCCCCCCCAGCAAGCTGGGTACTCATTTTACCGACCTCAGAAGGATGGAATGCTGGGTCAACCTTGAGCCTGCTACCTACGATTGAACCGCAGGCCGTGAGCACAGTTTTACCTGCAGTACAGGCATTTAACTTACTGTGTTTTTTTATTTAATTTCATAGAAAATGTGCTGAATGCCTCCTACAACTCAGCAGTGTTTCACTATTTACTTCTACCAATATAAAGCTCTTTTTCATAGCAAACATTTTCCCAATAAGATTGAAAATACTATACATAAAATACTGAATGGGAAAAACAGTATAAATGATACCTGCTCATCACACACACACACACACACACACACACACACACACACACACACACACTCACTCACTCTTGTGCTTTCCATTCATTTCAATGGATTTATGGAATAAATGATTCAAGGAGACCAATTATACCCCTTTAGAAAGTTTGCTTTGATTTCTGTTAAAACAATTTGCTGCATAAAATAAAGAGTATTAGAGATGTATGGAAAAAGGTGGTGGTGGGGAACAGAACTAAAAAGACAGCACACAATTTAGATTGTACACCTTTCCCTGGATTCATAGGGGAATATTTTCATTTGGTTCACATTTTAAAGGAAATTGATGTAATTTGCAGTTCCCAGTCTATCCAGGTAAACTGCAGCTTGAGCAGACCTTTAAAATATCAGACAAATGTTTTTATTAGATTCATAAATAAGAAAAATGGAGTAGGGGTGAAGAGTCTTTTTTTAATTTTAAAGAATCTCATATTGTATTACAGTTGGCATCAGCATTCTCACCTTGTAGTTCACTTCTTCGGCCACACTGATGTATTGGATGAAATCCATGAACGATCATGCCTAATAAAACTGTACTAGTCTCCTAAGCTATCACATGACTCTGGATTTTGTGGGAGCAGGGGGGAGGGACAAGATTATGGACTAACACAGTAACACCCAGTGCTTCATAAAAAGCAGTGGTGTACTGGGGATGAGGAAATGAAATTGGCATGTTTTAAATACGTCATATGCAAATAAATGCAAATTTTCTTTTCTTGTTTAATCAGGGATTACCATGAAAAGTGGATGATACAGATAATGATTGGATACATGCAAAGCAAATGCAGGAAGCAACTAAGGCGGTTACTTCATGTCCTACCTCGTTCCGCAATTACGTTCATTCTGTGACAGTGTTGTTCGCGGTCACGTGGTTTTCTCCCTGTTCAGTCCGTGTTTTTGTTTACCCATGGGTGTGACTACTTGTATCGTGACAACTGTTACTTCACATCCTTGTTTCGTGACAACTACTGGATTTCCCTGTCTTCATTTAGCCTTGTTTTAATTGTCGGGCTTCCATTTTTTGATATTTTGAATGCCCGCTGTGGGTGTGTGGGCTATCTTGGGAGGCCTGGCAGGAGGAGCCAGGTAAGTACAGGCGGCTGCAACATCACCACTTGCCGCGGGCAAGTGGAGGTGGTGGTGGCATGGACAGTGTGCCAAGACACCCTCACCCTGAACTCAGGAGTCTGTGGCTGGCAGGCAAGGAGAACATAAGAACATAAGAATATAAGAAGAGCCATGCTGGATCACGCCAAAGGCCCATCTAGTCCAGCTTCCTGTATCTCACAGTGGCCCCACCAGATGCGTCTGGGAGTGCACAAGACTAGGTATCTGTCTCCTGACACCATTCCCCTGCATCTGGCCCTTGAAGTACCCCAGTTTTAAACCTGGAGATTGCACATATCCATCATGGTTTTTAACCTGTGATGGACTTTTCCTCCAGGAATCTGTCCAATCCCCTTTTGAAGGCATCCAGGCCAGATGCCATCACCACATTCTGTGGCTCAGCCCTGCCTCCAGGACCCGAGGAGGATGGACCTACGCCTGACAGTGGCTCTCTGCCTGTCCCTTCAAGAGCTGCCTTCTCCTGCAGGGACAGGTGGGCAGCCGAGCCTGGCCTGGCACAGGAGTTCCAGTCGGGTTTGCTGTTACTTCATGTCCCTTGTCTTGGAACAAGAACCGGGATCAAAGTGTGACAAGAGAATTCCCCAGCCCTGGGGCAGGTACAGCTTATCATGCTCTGTTCCCGGTTCAGGGAACGTGGTCGAGACAAGTTTCCGCTGTCACGCTATGGACGTGAAGTAAGTCTAAACAAGATTTAGTTGATGAAATGAACACACAGAAAAATGTGTGCCTTATGGGGGGAGTGTTTAAATCAGTCAGAAATTACCTCATCTGCTAGTGGTGGCATTTAAATGGTCCAGGTGTGTGGCACAGATGGCTTTTGAGCCTGTGAAGCTGTAATTGTTTACCCCCATTTAAGGTCTCAGGATCAAATGTAAGTGGCATGGGGGACAGCAGAAAAAACACTTCAGTGGTAGCAGAACGAAAGGGTATGCCTGTCCCTCACTTTCTCATAGAAACAAGCAGATCTTCGGTCAGTGGTATATGATCAGCCTTGCACTTCTTTACTCTACTTAGAGCTATCCTTCCATCTGTGGCATCCTCATTTTCCATGATTAGAAGCTGTTAATTGGGACCCAACAATGGACAGCAATTTTGACATCTATTTATGAAGTTTCCAAAGACATCTCATCAGTATTTATTGGGGGCAATAAATTTGGTCTGATTTAGTAAGGATTTTCTTATTCCTTGCAACAAATCTGTTTAAAAACGGATTAGACTTCCTGGTCTAAATAGTATCCCTTTTTTGATGCAGTTAACCCTTTGCAGAAAATATCCTGAGTTGAGATACACACACATTCAAGAATGGATTGCAAAATTCATTCAAAAATTATTACTTTGTCAATTAATATCCATATGAATAAATATCCCCAATGAATATTAATTGAATATTTTTGTGATTCTTGATTGATTGATTGATTAGATTATAAATGGCCCTAAGGGACCTAGAGACGCCAGAATGGCTGAGAATCCTCCCCGGCTCTCCTCCAAAATTCTACTAGGTTTCATGAAGATTGGATTTCTGATAAATAAGTTATGCACCCACAAAGAAGACAGTCCAAGCAAAGTTCTCCCCAGGTATGGTGAAGATTGGGCTTCCCCAAGCCTATTGCTAAAGGGTACTTTCCGGGGGGAGGGGGGAGATATGAAGATGCACGACTCAAATGTCTGAAACCCAATCTTCACCAAATATGGGGGGTTGTAGAGGAGAGATGGGAGAAGCCACTTTGCAAGTTTGGTGCCTTCACATTATTGGAGGGGCATATTCTTGGGAAGCCTACTTGGAGGTGCTTAAATTGGACACCCTGAGTACAAAATTTACCAAATGTGCAGGGCTTGTAGAAGAGTGTCTGGGAAAGCTTCCCAGCAATGTTGGTGTCTCTAGGTCCTGGGGAACATTTAATAGGATTTTAAATACAAAAACGAATCAATTCATTTGTAAGAAAAAATCATGAATTTTTTAATCTGTGATTTGTCAAACTCGACAAATCACGAATTAAAACATTCACATTTTTTTCTGATTCATCCTCATTTCCAATCCCGAGTAACAAAGTTCAGAAAATCAAAGGGTTTGTCTGGAGGGCTGCCCTTGCTCAAAACTGCTATAAGTTACTACTAAGCTGTTTATGGGTGCCATTGTCTCATTTTCACTTATGACACCCTAATTGGGTTTTCAAAGTATGCTAGCTGTTCAGAAGTGTCTTACTCCTCTGTGAGTTTCTGTGGCCAAGTAGAGATTTGAGTCCAAGCCTCCTGACTTCTAGTTTGACCCTCTGTTCATTTACACCATACTGGTTTTCAGATACAGATGCATCTGCGCGCTATGTTTGACACAGGCAATTTCCTCATGTGCCCCTGAACATAAATATAAAAGCATGCACACTTTCTATTGAAATGAATTGAGAAACCCAGATTATACACAGGAATTTCATGTATACATTTTGAAATCCAAAAAAGTTTTGGATTGAATACTGGTACTTAAATATGGTGACAGTGGAACTTTGTTTCATGGCATGGGCTTTCAGAAGAAAAAAGAATCATGGAGATGTAACCAATTTTCTGGTTTCATTCAATAATAGTTTAGTGCTCAATAAACAGGCTTTTTACTTATGTCTGCTATCATTGGCTTCCAGCCCAAATTTTCTTAGGTCAGCAGAGAGGGCCATGACAAAGAAAAGTGATGAGCATGATGCAATAACCTAACATAGACCTCTGACTGCTATTGTACTTCACACTGTAATATATTATAGTCATATAATTGTTCCTATAAACAGTTATGTCAGGTCATTAAGGCAGCACCTGAAGTGTATGCAACATGTCTCAAGAAAGCAGATGGGATGCAATCAGTTTGGCAGGAGCCAGGAGAAGTCAGCTGCTAGGTAGAGTTCCATGGCTGCTTTGTTTTGTTATTGGTCACCATCCAACTAGTAGGCTGAGTGAGGAACAGATGGCAATTAATTTTGGACAGAACTGAAGAGTTTGGCAAGTTTAAATGAGCCACACATTCACCTCCAAGACTCCTAAATTCTTCTTCTTCTTCCTTTTTAAATGTTGGCCAATGCTATTGTTTCATTACATAGGAGAAACTACTTTGCAAACTTCCTAGAAGCTTAGTCTGAATGGCATATATCTCATACTTGTTAGAAATGACCATATTGAGGCTTTTCCACCTGATATTTATAGAGGAGGGACTCATGTGAGAATGGGAACTGAACTCCAAATAATGGAAAGAGAGAGCAAATGAGAGAGTATCAAGTTCTTTTAAAAACAAATACTGGTATGTCCAGGAAGTAGGGCTACCAAGACTCAGAGTGCTATCATGGGTCTCAGAAAAATACAAAGATCCTTCAGGTGAGGCGACTAGTAGCATGGTTGAATACCAAAAGACACAACACACACCCCAAGACTGAATTGTCATGTGATCTAGAAGCATATGATTGGGTTTGCAGGTCCATTTTTCCCCAGGTGCCTATTTCCATAGTCAGCTGCTCCAGTAACACACTGACCCTGACTCATAGTTTTGACGTCACAATGGCCTAATTGTACCAGGAATGTTTTTGACCTGCTTAAGCCTACCAATGAAGCAACCATGCATATGAAAACAGTGAAGGATACAGTGTGACCCTCCAGCACGGAAGGGAAATGTTGATTACAAATTCTTTCTTTTTGGCATCCCACCCTGCCCCAGTATGTTGCTGTTGTTGTTGTTGTTGTTGTTGCTGCTGCTGTTGATGTTGCTGTTTTTGTTGTTTTGACTTCTACAGCATTCACTGTTTTTTTTGCAACATAATTATACAAATAACAACTTGCTGCCCAGAAAGTTGGATACTCATTTTACTGATCTCAGAAAGACAGGAGGCTGAGTCAACCTTGAGGCAGCTATCCAAATCGATCAGGACTGACTCCAGGTCACAAGCAGAGGGTTGACTGTAGAGATGGGCACGACTTAGCGGTATTTTCGTTTTCGTTTTCGTTTTTCGTTTTCGTTACGGAAACGAAACGAAAACGAAAATCAGCACCAACCTGGACCGAAAACGGAAACGAAACGACTAATTTCGAGCCAATTTTCGTTTTTCGTTACTGGAAAAGCACTCAATTGAGCTAAATGGGGAGAAACGAAAAATTTTCGTTTTCGTTTTCGGTTTTTCGTTTTCGTTACGTAACGAAACGAAAACGAAAAATTTTGAAATTAGCCCACGAAAACGGAAACGAAACGACTCAGACCCTAGCCGAAAACGAAAACGAAAACGAAACTTTTTTCTGAGTCGTGCCCATCTCTAGTTGACTGCATTAGTACAATTTAACCACTGTGATACAAGGCTCATGCTTGCATTGTTTTACCCCTTTGGGGCGGGGGGTGGGGGTGGGGCATACATATGGCTGAAATGTTAAGCAGTGTTCTGTGTGCTTTTAAAACAAGTGCATTTTTTCTATGTGCATCTTTGCAATGTGCAGATATATTTTGGAGGCATCAACAATGTTTTTTTATTAATGGGCAGATTCCAGAACATGCATTGTGTCCCTTCCCTGGACAGTCCAGGAAGCAGGTTCAAATCCACCCCCTCCCCAAAAAACGGTCTCAGCACATATTTATTCTTCCAGATCACAGAGTCCTCCAAATGTTCAAGTCCTTCAAATTTTCCTACAACATCTTTGAGGTACCTAATGAAATACAGATCTCAGCACAGAGTGCAAAACTATTGCTTATTCTCCTTCCTAAACCATACCAGTCTGTGCTTTGGAATAAAAGAGAGTAATGTTTTGCCTTTGGTTGCCACAGTTATGTTGAAAAGACTACATTAAATTATATCCACCAAGTATTGCTAATGGTTACAGAAGTCCACGTTTTGAAAGCTTAGTCATGATCAATATTTCATATTCACTGTGACCCGAAATGTAGCTTAGAGCTTTATTCAGTTTCTCCTGCCAAATTTCCCAGACTAATTGCCCCTGGGTCTCTTTATTAAAACATCTCCATCCAACTGTAACTGCCTTGCTGAATACTGGAAAAACAATCAGATGTTGCCACTGAGAACTTCAAATGTTATTTTCTTCATGAAAAAAGTAAAACCAACAAAGATGCTTTGTGTTTCCTTTACTCCCTCATGTCTAGTCAACCTATCAGTTCCTAGTATCAAGTAAAGCCAGGCCTTAGCTGCTGATAAATCACAAATTACAATGCAAGAAGTCGCTTATGTGCACAAAAGAGTCCTGGATGTTTCCACCCCAACATATCATAGGAATGTACTGCAGAAGGATGTGTTTAAATCTGAACCTCATCAGCCAATGTAGAAGGAGGAGGTGATACCATGACTTTAAGTGCAAAAAGGTACATTTTAAAAAAGAATCAGACAAATACACTAAAAATGGTAAACAAGGCCAATTCCAAAACTAAATGCAAAGCATCAAAGCACAACAATCCATTAACCAACAACAACGCTCAGACAGCCAATCACTAAAGGAAAACCTGTCTGAAGAGAAAATGCTGCAAATGAAGTTCAGCTGGGTGTTATTTGATCCCTTCAATAGGCGATAAACCAACTAAAAATAACATGGAAATTCCCAGTGGATCTTCAATGAGTAGCTAAGACAGCTCACAAACTTTAAAATCCATGCTTTGTGGTCCCACCTCCACAAGTTGGCTGATTTTTTAAAGTTCTGTAGTTATAAGTTGAATAACTCATGGAATGAGAGTTTAATGTGACATTTTTATCACTGCTTCTAATCTCTGCTATACTTCTGAAAAGTTATGGAAAAGAGCAAATGAGGAAGACAATTTTTAAACATTTTTATATATGAGTTTAAATTACAATGATACGACCTTCTACACCATACAATCTACCTCACAGTTTGTTTATTGTGACATAGCATGGCCTTCATTGTTTGTATTTGCATTCATCCATTCTTAGCCATTTTTTTTTATAAGTCACTTTAACAGAGCACAATTTCTGATCCTGGACTTCAGCCCATGCATTTGGAAGTACAACATTCTTTCAGCTGCTCTTGCCAGCCCATGGCCTTTCAAGAGCAGAAATAATCCATCACTTCTAATTGTACACAAAGGCTGCCATAATTTACAGATGTTCAGCAAATAATGAGTGCATCAAAAAGTTTAGCTGGGAATGCAAATAGAGAAACCTAATTATAAAAGCTTGCGGGAAAGTCTGAAGTTAGTTCGGGCACTGTGAAAAAGAAAGTTTTAACAGAAAAAGCTGAAAAATGCAGGTTTTGTTCTTAACCTCAACTCCCTGCATAGATGTGAATACCAATTACACGACAGAAGAAGTAGTCACACAAAAAAATCTTGCTGATGACTTTGTCATCATAATAAGTTTACCTTAGGACAACAAGGCTGGTGTAAGCAGGGCCTCCTCAACTGTTGTCCCATTTGCAAAACACTACCTGTTTCCTCATGTAAAACTTCTTAAAAAGAGTTTTAGTAGTGTAATTGTCCAACATGGCTTTTCTTAGGTAAGTTACTATTGCAATCACTCCTATTCTCAAATTAAGTTGGCTTTTCCACTTCGGTTTTAGGAGTTGAGTTTTTTTGTATTCTTACATGTACTTTAGTGTTTATTCTTGCCCCACCACACAAAATGAGAGTTGTGACACAGTAATTGGGTTATAACATGGGCAACACTTTATTAACTTATTGGAGCAAACTTTTTTTCAACCAACTTTTAGAGGGGCCTGATGTAGTACAGGTTACTGGTTGGAACCCTGAGGTCTCCCGGGACTCCTCCAACCAACAAGCTACCTGGGCAAGTGAATTGCTCCCTGCGGGTGGAGGTGGTCCTTAGGACAGTGCAACCATGGACAGTAAAATTTTATGCAACACCCCCCTGGGTCCCAAAGGCCATTTCCTCTAGCCTCCTGTCCCCCAGGGGAGAGCATTCCAATGCATCCTTCCCCTCAACGCTGTAATCTCCCGATCAGCAGCATCCAAGGGTAGGATGGGCTAGAGTTGGATTTTTCTGCAACCACCTCACCAAATGCTTGCCTTCCCACACTACCATCAGTGTGACCAGTTCAGCTTGTCCTAACTAACAACCCACCACCTGGTCCCAGTGTGGGGCAGGTGAAAAACTCGCACTCACCAATGCGCCAGTTCTGGGAGTGGGTCAAAAATTCCTATCCAGCCCAAATGGCGACCAGCCAGGCTCACACTAGCACTATAAAATGTGGTAGGTGGGCAGGAAATGCTTGCCTTGAACTGCAGCAGGTGCCAGTGAGGAGCTCTTTTATATACAGGGCTCCTCCCCACTCCCTCTCCAACCAGTACAATTCTTGGCTAATTTCTCCTCCCTTTGCTGCTTGAGGCAAAGTGGCCCCTCCTTTCGATGCCTAAGGAGGAACCACACCTTGTCCCACCATGGCAAAATGAGAGTCAAGGCACAGTAGTTGGGTTATTAACGTATTGAAGCAAACTTTTTCTCAACCAACTTTCAGAGGAGCCTGATGTAGAATGGGTTACTGATTGGAACCCCGAGGTCTCCCAGGACCCCTCCAACCAACAAGGTACCTCGGCGAGTGAATTACCCTCTGGTGGAGCAGTCCTTAGGACAGCATGACCATGGCCGGTAAAATCTTGTGCACCCCTGGGTCCCAAAGTCAATTTCCTCTAGCCTCCCCTGTCCCAGGGGGAGGACATTCCAATGCATCCTTCCTCGATGCTGTAATCTCCCAAACTGGATTTGTCTGTGACTACCTCACCAAATGCTTTTCTTCCTGCACTACTGCCATGGCTCTGGGCCTAGCCCGAGCTATGGCCCAAGCCTCTCTTCCAGATACTCCACCTCAGCCTGCAGGTCCTCTGTATGTCTTCCAAGAAAATTTCCAAGCCAGCATCCATCAAGTGTACCCCATCATTGAGGAACAATTCAGACATCTTCACACTAATCCCAGGGTGGCTGACCAGTGCCCTTCTGTTACCTATTACAGCCCTACGAACCTCTTTGTTTACACCCCTCCTAGAGAGGTTTATGCATTGGGGATTGAACTCCGCTTTCCACCTCAGTCTAGGACTAATTGTAGACCACACCAACCTCACCTGTGGGTAAATAGCCCTCCAGGTATCTAAATCTCTAACTATCTAATGACCTCCCTGACCAAGTCATTAGATCATTTCCTCCCAGATCTGGTGGCCTCCCACAAACTGCTTGGGTTGCGGTGTGAAGAAAGTGGCCCCAGTGCGTGCCTCTGTTTCTTTCCACTCCAAGGATGCTGATGCTCCCAAACTCAAATTAGGTCCCCAGACTTGGATGCATACTTCCATCTTAATGAACTCAAATTTCCAGACATGAATGCCAACCTCTCACTCACAACTGGTACCTGAAAACCAAATTTAAAAACTTCAAAGAAGTAAGTGGCAGCCTCTCCCTTAGGATAGGCCCTTAACCAAGGGGCAAGCACCTCAACTTTAAAGGGACTAGGTCCCTTTTTCAGGGGCAGGTGAGCTTGGGGGAGGTTTCTTAGGCTCCTCATCCCTACTGCCATCCCACTGTACCCTTGCCCTGAAGCAGGTAATACTAGGGTGCATACCCCAACAGTTAGAGCACTCATGTCTAAACCTGCAGGGTTGCCTATTGCAGCCTGCTTGGGAATTGAACTTCCAGCAAAGCAAGCAGTGTTGAACCCCTTACCCAACCAATCGGTGAGGGGCCACTGCCTGAACAGGTCTTCTGTGTCCACTGTCAAAACAGTTGCTGGGTGGGTCAGCCTCATGGTCTGAAGCTGCAGGCCCGACAGTGGTTCCTCCCACTTTAATGTGGGTGGAAAGCGGTCCTCCTCCTGAAATTGTCATCATAAAAAAGCCAGGTGTGCCTGGGAAAGTCCACATATGTTCTAGATATCAAATCCTGATACTAAACCAAAGACAATGCACACCATGGCTACGACCTCATGGTGATGCCCATGTAAATTAAATAAGCCGGTAACCAACTGGCCCACAAGCGCTCGGCCTTACACGTAATCCTATCTTCCTTATCCTTGGCATCTTCTTTCTCAATTTCTTTAGTATCCGATTCCCAATTCCATAAGCTAAAGATATCCAGGTATTTTCCCCGCCAAATCCTCTCCTTAGTTGCTGACAGTAGATGGTCTTCCAGTAGCATGCCATAGTCGCCATACATCATAGCCTGAATAGGCATTGAGTTGTAACCCAAAGAGTAAGGCCATGACTTTGAAAAATGGTGGCTGTAAATATGGGTTCAGCCATGCTGCTCTTCCCTGTGGCCTAGCAGGAAAATTGTTGGGCTGGTAACCTCAATGTTACTTTTGAGTAATTCCCAAACTGGTCATTCCCCCTTGTCAGAGGAGGGATGCCGTCTTCCTGGAGGGTCTTTTACCCTTCTTATTGCACTGCCCTTTTTTTGGCTTCATGGCAAAATGTGTCAGTGCCCTTGACCAAGGCAAATACTTCCCAACTAACCAGTCTCCATAATATTATTAGTGATTGTTTATTATTTCCTTTCCTGTTTTCCACTTTTTTAAAATTTATTTTTATTTTCTTCATGTATTTTTTATTTTATCTTACTTTATTTTATCCCAATTGGGGCTTAACTCCCCCTTGCAGGAGGGAAGTCCCCCTCCCTTAGCTTCCCTGTTCACTTAGGCACTGCACTCCCTGAACAGTGGATCAACAGGTACTCCACTGCAGTTAGATATTTGCTACCCTTTCCCAGATGATGCAGGGGCAGCCTTGAAGGTGATTAACCAGCACAAGCCCAGACCGCAAGTGTGAGATGTTCAACCACTGTGCGTAGAGCACCAAAAAATGGTTTTCCCCCACATGTGTGCCCCTAAGCCAAGCAGCTCCTGTCCAGTAATACAGCTGGTTTCCCCCTCCCCAAACCCCCTGGCCTGCAGAATGGTGGAGCCTCGCCCACATGGTGAAAGCAAAAGTGCCCCCCCCCAAAAGGATTGCTCTTCTCCCTCTGATTCAATCAATGAAAAGAGTCCAGAGACTCATCAGGGAAGGCTTTCATAGCCTGCCCCCTGCCCATCCACTCGCGAGGCAGGGCACAGGTATCACTTTCTTCCAGGTCGGAGGCAAAGCCGCCCCGCCCTTCCAAGCAAGCTCAGCAGTGGGGCAGGAGGAAGATCACAGCTAAGGGAGAAAAAAATGTGTTGTTTGTTTGTTTGATTGATTGATGTTGTTGTTGAACAAATAGCTATTTTTTCATAATGAGTTTTGATTCTAGGACATCTTTTGAGGGGAAAACACAAGGAAGGTTGCAATGCCAGAATAAACCCCACACATCTTTTCATGGCTTCAGAGGGGTTCCATACTTTCAAAACACCCTCCCGCTCATCAGAGAAACACACTGAACATTTTGAAATCTACTCCAACCCACCTACTAGCAGTGAGACTCAAAAGTGGGGATTCAGCCAAGTCTTTATTTCCTGACAGAAAAGCAGGGACTGAATTTTCTTTGCTCCTGCAAGGAAAAAATGAAATCATTTTTTTCTAGGTAGACAAGGAAAGACAGCTTGATAGCAGGGTTAAAAAAGACATGCTGACAATATGATATCACAACAGCAAGGCAGTAGATCTCTATTGCAGAGTGCAGAGGAATTATGTCTCATTTTCCTTGTAGGTACACAATCCGGTAAATAGATTTCTGTAGGGGATAGAGTAGCAGACTAGGATGGAGGAGGCCTTGGTTCAAATCACCATTCAGCCATGGAAAATCACTGGAGTTGTGGAAATGTTAAGGGAAAGGGAAAGGTTCCCCCTGCACATGTGTGCTGGTCGTGTCCGACTTTAGGGATGGTGCTCATCTCCGTATTCAAGCTGAAGAGACAGTGTTGTGCATGTTCGTGGCCATGTGGCCAGCATGACTGCAAGAAAACACCTTCCCGCTTTTTACGGTGGTACCTATTTATCTACTTGCATTTACATGCTTTTGAACTGCTAGGTTGGCAGGAGCTGGGGTTCTCAGCGGGAGCTCGCTCTGTTGCGTGGCACCTGGGATTTGAACCGCCGAGCTGCCGACGTTGCAGCCGACAGTTTTCAGAAGCCTTAACCCACTGAGCCACCATGCCCCCTTTGTAGTAATCCACTCTTTAAATTTACCATGAAGGCCCTATTAGGGCTGGAGTGAGTCAGTTCTGAGTTTGAGACACATGGCAGACACAAAGAAGAGCTCAGGAAAGTTACTTTGGAGATTATACATCCCCAAATCTTGAGCCAGTATCATCAAGAGAATACTAAATTCTGATCATCCAAACACTGCTTTCCCAAGTTGTGATTAAGCAGCCTGCTTATCATGGAAACAGTAGGGTTTAGGTTGGCTATATATAACTTAGATCCCAGCAAACACTGTGTTTTCTCTTGACTAAGCAAAACAACTCTCTCTCACCCCTCAGAGGCCATCTCTGTGATCTCCAGACTGCAGGGCAAAATCTTGACAGGTTCATTGGCGTGACAGCTGTGAAACAACATTGATCATGTTTGGTAGTTGATATTTGATGGGAACACATAAGCATCCCAGTCCTCCATGGCCTTTCCCATACATTTGCAAGAGAATAAACATAGTAAATCTCTCATGATTTGGGGGGTGAATCAAAGATCTTCCTTGCTTTTTCCCCTTAATTCTTTCATGCAGTAAGTCTGGTGTGTCAAAACTCTTCAAGACAGCACTTATGCATATGTGTTATCTTCTGTGCATTGCTGGTTCACCCAAAGTCAGTAGAACAAAGAACAGTCAATACGCAGCCCAACAGTTAATAATAACAATTGTTGAGCAATAAAGACAACATTGTAAGGAGCTACCTCATTTGTTGCCTGCCTCAAGAATATTATACCAGCAGGTAATAATTAATGAAGCCAAGTGATGCAACAACACAACAGGTAAGCTAACTGCAGAGCTATCGTAGAAAACATGAACAATCTTTGGGCCTTTCTTGAAGAGCCTATGATGATTTACCAGAGGAACCATGATGTAATCAGCACAGATTATCCAGGAGTGTGGGTACTATGATAAGAGCCCATGGAAATAGGGCCTTATGACGATATCAATTGCTTGAATGCCAGGTAATTTGACCTCCTTGATCTGGCAGGTGAATTAATTCTTAAGGTGACTGTGAAGCTTTACCAAACAGATACAGCTTTACCAAACATATACCCCTAGCATGATTTCCAATCTAGGTTTAAGCTTGCCTTCTCAGGAATTAGCTTGCAGCTCTAGAAACTCCAGGGCCCTGTGAAGTGTTTTTTTAAGCCCCACCCCATGTCTCAGGCTTGGGCCCCCAAGTATGTCAATTCTTAGATCCTTTCTGCTGTTTGCTAGGTGAAGGAAATATATGTTATTTCTTCTGGATTGTAAGTGTGCACACAGAATTATAGTAGAAGCTATTTTGTGTATCAGCCAATTGGCTTGGTCAGTACCTGCAATAATCAGTTTGCAGAGCTCTCCATACTCTGCATGTTATGTCTGAGTGTTGCAAAACACTTTCTCAGTAGTCCCAGGAAATGTAAAGTGACATCAGTCCCTCCATGCCTGTACCTTTTCCTTTCCTTCAGGTTTGAAATGCCCATTCCCCACCACCACCTCCTTGTTGCCAACACGTCTATGCGCTGGCATGATGAAGTACGTATGTTGTTTGCTGACCTTGGACCAGTGAGGTGGTTTCTGTCATTTATACCATTCGGCAAATAGGCAATATCATACGTCATGTCCATCTGTAAAGTTAACTTGAAGAACTTTGATTTAAGATGGAAAACAGATAGGGAAGAAAGTCCTGTCTTCGAAATCATTTTTTAAAAAACATGTTCAGTTTTCTTCACCCCAAATACATACCTTAATAACATCCTAAACTAATAGTTCATTCAACAGGATGAAAACAAAATATTCAACTTAATTTATTTCTTGGGGGTTTGTTAAATTATTAAATTATTTGCTCAAATTTATGGGGTGCTTATGTAGACATGTTAAAATTCCAAGTGGGATGTAGATCTGGACCAAAAGCTGCTTGATGGAATCTAGTGATTATATTCTTAAGACAGCACAAACAGCCGTGCTGGATAAGATGAAAGGTGCATTAAGTCCAACATACCGCTCTCACAGTGCTCAACCTGTTGCCTGTGGGGAAGACCACCACTAGGATATGAGGAACAGTAGACTTCCCTGCATGTATTTCTGCCCCATAGCCACTTAAACATAGAGACACAATGCATCTGATAGTAGAAAGTGTTGGAACTTTTACAACCTTGCATACGTCCTATAATTTGAGTTACTAGTGAGGGGGCTTTTCTGGACTGGTATTACTGTCAATCTCTTCAGCACTAACTAATCATTCCCTTCTACCTCTCAATTCAAAAAAACCCACCTCTCCGCTGAGTGCCCTTTGACCCTATCTTCTGTCTGTTGAAGTCAGAGTTTGTTTGATGTTGATGTGTCCATATCTGTATGTAAGGAAACATTTTATTGTTTCTTTTATAAAAGTCTCAGAGTAAGTTGCTGAGACTTCAAGTGCCAGTGAACGAGAAAGGGATGGGCTGTTTGGGGAACTTAAAGTTATTCTCCTCGGTGAATTAATTTATTTGCTTTTACTGAGGAATGAAAGGGAATTTGACCAAAAAATTAAAAACTTTGAAAGAGAAAGAAAGGGAAGTCACCTATGCTCAAGTACACACGTGCACATATACAATTAGTAGACTGACAACCCCAACCTCCATTAATTTTTTTCAACTCAACTTTAAAGCCATCCATGATAGTGGCCGTGACCCACCAGTGTAAATGTACCCTGCCAACGGTTGTACACCATATTTTTTTCCAGGTAGCACCAAGTCAGTCCAGAAGAGGCTACATAAATATTCACGGGTTAAGTCTTAAGCTGGTCAAAAACACCTGTTTTATCTGGATCATGTCTCAGTTTTTTTATTCATATGAAGTTCATTAATGAACCCTCGTGGCAGATCAGAATCTCAATTTCCTCCCTGAATCATATATAAAATAGAATTTAGATCTCTGTGTTGGGTGTCACATCACAAGCTTCCCATTATACAGTGAGAAGTGGCTAAAACCTGGGACAAGCTCCTGTGAAGAGGCAGAAGGTAGTTATCCATGATTTCACTGAAGGTTTCTGTATGTGTGTGTGAAAGAGAGAGAGACAGAGACAGAGAGAGAGAGAGCAAGGGAAGCAGGTATATATATATCCTGCATTACCTCTTAAACAAAAAATTATACTCAAATGATGAATATAAGCCCCTTTATGGTGAAGCAGTGAGTCCTTATGCTAGCTGATGTGGGAAGAGCATGTCCTTGCATTTTTTTTTAAATGATAGTAGGACACTGCCCCCATATCTGTGGGAATGTAGGAAGCTTGAGGACATTTGGAGGACAGATCGGATGGCAGCTAGTAGGGCTGCACTTAAGCAGCTGACCAGCCACTATGTTAACGTGATCAGGGATGCTAGAACAGCTCATGTCTCCCTGAGAATTGGTGAGGCCTCGAACCACCAGGCAGAGTTATTCTGGGTGGTTCAAGACCTCTCCAATCCTGGTCAGCTTGGGCCTCCTCCTAGTGAGTTCACTAGTGAGCAATTTGCAGCCTATTTTAGATCAAAAATTGAGGCAACCCGCTCCGATCTGCCCTCCGGTTGCGCTAGCCCATCCTCTGACATCCCTGGGGCTTCACCCCCTCAGTCTTCTTGCCTGGCTGAGTTTGGGCCCGTGTTCCCAGTGGAGGCCTCCAGGGTTATGGCTTACTGCTGGCCGGTGGCTTCCCCTTTTGACCCTTGCCCAGCCAGGCTTATTAAATCTGCCAGATTGAACATGCCGGAGTGGGTTTCTGCTATCGCCACAGCCTCCTTCAGGGAAGGAATTTTTCCTTCCCGTTTGAAGGAGACCGTGGTGAAGCCCACTTTGAAAAAGCCCGGCTTGGCGTCGGATGAGTTGTCCAGCTATCGTCCGATTGCCATTGTTCCCTTCAAGGGCAAGGTTGTTGAGAGGGTGGCCGCCCTCCTGCTCCAGTCGTACCTGGAGGAAAATCGTATCCTGGATCCCTTCCAGTCCGGGTTCAGGCCACTTCGGGGGACCGAGACTGCCCTGGTCACTCTGCAGGATGACCTCCTCAGGGAGGCTGACAGGGGGTGTTCCTCCCTGTTGGTGCTCCTTGATCTGTCAGCTGCCTTTGATACCATCGAACATGGTAACCTGCTGGACTGGCTCGCTGAGGCTGGAATTGAGGGCTCTGCTCTCTGATGGTTCTGTTCCTTCCTCGGCGGCTGGTCTCAGTGGGTTCAGCTGGGTGATGATTTGTCGGCTCCTTGGACACTCCCCTGTGGGGTGTCCCAGGGGTCAGCAATCTCACCCATGCTGTTCAATGATTATATGAGGCTGCTGGCAGAGGTCATAAGGAGATTTGGAGTTCACTGCCATCAGTACGCTGATGACATGCAGCTCTATCTCTCCTTTACTTCCTCTGCAGAGGAGGCAGTATGCTCCCTCGACCTGTGCCTAGAGGTGGTCTTGGAATGGACCAGGACCAACCAGCTCAAGCTGAACCCGGAGAACACTGAGGTTCTGTTCTTTGAGGCGCCTTCATCCGGGTACAATGGCCCCCTCCCTAGGCTGGGCAGGGTTCCCTTCAGCATATGGACAGGGCCAGGAATCCGGGCGTGGTCCTGGATTCAGCCCTCTCCCTGGAAGCCCAGGTGATGGCGATCTCCAAGGTCGCTTTTATCCATCTCCGCAGGATTGCCCAGATCCTTCAGTACCTTGATGAGTCCTCCTTGAGGGCAGTTGTGCAGGACCTCGTGATCTTGATGATCGACTACTGCAATACCCTCTACATGGGGTTGCCCTTGAGCCTTGTCCGAAGGCTCCAACGGGTGCAGAATGCGGCAGCCAGACTGGTGGTGAGTGCTCGTCGATTTGAGCACATCACCCCAGTTCTGGCTCGCCTGCTTTCGCTGCCCGTTGCCCTCCAGATAAGGTTCAAGGTCCTGGTTTTGATTTTCAGAACCCTCCACGGCTTGGGACCAGAGTACCTGTCAGAGCGTATCTCCCAGAGGTCAACTGGGGTCAGGCCTACTAGAATGGCGCAGGTGCCCTCACTTAGGGTGGCGACACACCGGGAGGCACAGAAATCATTCACGTGTGATTGCACGTTCTCTGTGGTAGGCCCCACGTTGTTGAACCATCTCCCTAGTGAGCTGCACCTAGCACAGTCCCTGCCTGCCTTTAAAAAGGCTCTGAAAACCTTACTTTTTTAAAGAGGCATATGGTGACCTTTTTACTTTATTTATTTATTTATTTATTTATTTATTTATTTATTTATTTATTGCCACCCATGTTGTCTCTTGTGGAGGGTCTTGCCCCTCCTTATTTTATCAGCACTCTCTTGTTCTTTTGTGTTATATACTGTTGGTTTTGTTTTAATTGTAAACTGCCCAGAGTTCTGTCCATAAGATGGGCAGTATAGAAATATAACAAATAAATAAATAATAAATAAATAACTACTCAATCATTAAACAAGAGCATGCCTGTTCAGGTCAGGCTGTCTCTTGTTGGCTTATGTTCCATAAGGCCAGTAAACCAGAAACTCTGGTTTATGAAAGTGGCATATTGCATTTCTGTTTCCAGGACTCAAAAATCCAGGAAATAGCCTGATTTTCCTGCCTAATATTGTAATTGCATTGCCAGCAGGAAAAAAGAATACCAAACTTTTCACAGTCAAGAACAGCCTGAATATTGACACCTCAATGGTTGTAGTCAAGATGGTCTACAGAATACCCTCTTGTGATTCACAAACTTTCACCAAGTAAAGGACAGGGATTCTCCCTGCACAGCCATTGAAAGGTAGACTGTTGGAGGAGGCAGGAAAGGGCAGCCCAAGATCTGGCCCAGACTGCATTTCCACCAGAGAAGGAGGACCCAGGCGATGCGTGACAAAAAGTGAGTGGACCAGACAGCCAAGGGAAGGGACCTGTGGCACTTGTGGTGCTGCACAGTGAGCCTCATATGAAGTGGCATGAATTGTGCCCATCTTTAGTGCTGTTCCAAAGTCCAGGTTCAAATTACAGTTGTATAACTTTTTGTTTGGGCTACCTACTAGAGATGGGCACGACTTAGCGGTATTTCCGTTTCCGTTTCCGTTACTCGTTTCCGTTACTCTACGGAAACGGTAACGGGAATTACTCCGCCAGACTTCGAGCTCGAACCGACGAACGAACAATTTGGTCTGATTTGTCGTGCGCGATGCCAAGCGGCACAGAAAAAAAGTTTTTAAAAGTTAAAAAGCCCGGTTCCCGGCCAAAAAGCAGGCGGAAATATGCCTGCCGTGCCTCAGGGCACCTACCAGAGGGGTGGTTTCTGGAGGTCCCCGCCCGGCCTCCCCCCCTCCTCCGTCCTGGGATGCTCTGGTGTGGTGGTGGGACTCGCCCGCCGCAAAAAGCCCAGTCTCGCCGCCGGCCGCCAAAGCGCAAGCAAGCGGCACGGGCGGCACAGGAAAAAACTTTTTTAAACTCTCCCCCGGGTCTCCCCCCCACCCATTCCCGGGCCAAAAAGCAGGCGGAAAATGCCTGCTTGACTAAGGGCACTCACTCAGTAGGGCACCTACCGGAGGGGGGGTTTCTGGTCTGGAGGGGGGTGTCCCGGCTTCCCCCCCTCCGTCCTGGGCTGCTCTGGTCTGGTGGGACTCGCCGCAGGCTCGCAAAAAGCCCACTCTCGCCGAGACGCCGACGGCCGCCGCAAACGCAAGCGGCACGGACGGCGCAGGAAAAAACTTTTTTAAACTCTCCCCCTACCCATTCCCGGGCCAAAAAGCAGGCGGAAAATGCCCGCTTGACTAAGGGCACTCACTCAGTAGGGCACCTACCGGAGGGGGGGTTTCTGGTCTGGAGGGGGGGTCCCGCCTCCCCCCGTCCTGGGCAGCCGGACTCGAGTCGCCTCGTCGCCATGCCATGCGGTGCGGGCGGGGGATCGAAAATGGGGCGGCGAATGCAATATTGTTTTTGAAATCGTGGTCCAAAAACACACAAGCACAACAGAAACACGCGGAAATTTATGAACTGCCATATTTTTCACAGTAGCAGTGTGGGTTTTTTCTTGCAACAAAATGTCTCTCCTCTCCTCCTGTGTCCTCCATTGATTTTATTTTATTTTATTTTATTTACACCTGCGCAGTGTGCAATGATGGGCTGGCCCAGTGGCCTGGCCAGCCATGTGGGAGGGGACGACCATGCAAATTTTTGGAGCCATCTCACCAATCGCATGGCCACTTGGCCACTGAGACTTCTGGGATGTGCCAAAAAGCCCCCTAAAACTTGCCCTAGCCCCCTAGCCCCCTAACCCTAATCCTTGACTCCTTACCCATATGTCACAGACTGTCTTCTTAGTGGGTCAGAGAGGCACCCAGAGGTGCAACCCAATAGCCCACCATAACCTTACCCGTCATTAGCCTAACCCTAGCCCTTGGACTAAACCCACCTTAGCCCATAGCCAGATCTACTTGCATTGCACTACACGCAAGTACGATTCCCTTCTTTGTGGGACATGGCAGGTGCGACCCGCTCGTAGGGACCAGGTACTTGAGCAGGTGCAGTGGCACTGCCTGGCCTGCAAATGGCTGGCGACACGCTCGTACCAGGGTATCAGGTACTTGAGCAGGTCTCACTGCCTGCAAATGGTATGCATAACCATATGGTTGTGCATGCCATTTTGCAGCAGCAGCAGGTGAGGATGGGAGACCCCCATGTTGAGGGGTCTCTTGGAGCCTGCTGCTGCTGTCCCTTCCTTTATAGCAGGCCGGCGGAGGCACCCACCCCACAGAGGTGCCTCCAGGAGCCCGCTACCCCCCCAAAACCAGTATAACGATAACGAAAAAACGAAAAAATGAACCGACTAATTTTTGCGGTTTTTCGCAAAAAACGGAAACGAGCCGACATGGGCCGCCTCTGACACACGACAACTCGAAAACGTCATTTTCCCGAGTCGTGCCCATCTCTACTACCTACATTTTATAATAGTCTGTAGAATGTTGATTTA
This sequence comes from Phrynocephalus versicolor, assembly GCA_023846285.1. NCBI lineage: Eukaryota > Metazoa > Chordata > Lepidosauria > Squamata > Agamidae > Phrynocephalus > Phrynocephalus versicolor. Next base: position 4,221,022 of record JAHTLZ010000016.1, read on the forward strand.
CTCTTCCATCACTCTTACATAGTGATAATGCCTTGACAGACATTACTTTGTTATCATGAATGTTTAGTCTAGTCTCATAAAATGTGCTTGCTGAACATTCAGCTTTCAGGCTGACACACCTTGCTTTAGATTTCTAGAAGACTAGACTCTGCCATGAGTCAAGAAATCTTTTCCTTCAGTACTACTATCATCTTGAGAAATGATTGCCTCTTTTTCATGTATGTGAAAATTTTCTGACCATATACTCTTTTCTTTAGATAGGCAAGATACGAAGTAAAGTGTCCTGAACTTCTTGTAGCATTTTTTAAAAGTATTGTCGATTTTTTTGCAAATGTGTCTCAACCAAGCAATGTTTTTAAAGGATCTCTAAGGAACAGCTTAAGGCTTATGGATGAGGCCATCATCTCTAGTGAAGATGTAAATCAAATGAACCTATTACATTGACCAGAATGTGAACGATTTTAAAATTGCTCTTGTCTATTTTCTAACCTGTGTGAATAACACATTCCTGAGCCTGAATTGGCTGCAACTGCCCAGAAAAGAGATCTTTGGATCATAGTAGAAAGCTCACAAAATCATAAATCTGTAAAGTTATAGCAGTGAAAAATAAATAAATCAGTACTAGGAATTACTAGAAATAGGATTTGCAATTACAACTGCACATATCGTAATGCCAATAAACAGTCCTTGGTGTGGTGAGGAATTATGGTGCCTGCTGTTTAATTTAAGTCACATTTAATTTGCTTGAAGATTTTCAGTGCATTTTTATTATGACCTCTGAGATGTCCATTTTGATTGGTCATAATAAATTTAGACCTACTTATCACTGATATTAAAACTATATTTTTCCTTTAGTATGCATAAGATTACACTTCATGATTGCCCTAGAGGGCAGGACTAGATCAAACAGGTTGAAGTTACAAATTCCAGTTAAATATTAGCATAAATATCTTAGTGGAAGCAACATTATTTAAAAAGAAATATCAAAGGAATGCTGGGTTCTTTCTTCCTATAAGTTTTTAATCAGATCCCGGGCAGCCATCTGTTGGGGATCTTCCACACCTATATTTCCTTCATTGAGAAGGAGGTTGGTTGAAATCGCCTACGAGGCCCACCCAGCTGTACGAATCCCGAGGTGTTTAATCCACACTCTGCATATTTGGAGACTTTCACAATATGTCAAACATTAACAGTCTTAAATCAGTCTAGTTATATAGCATATACAGTGGTACCTCAGTTTACAAATGCCTCAATTCATGAAATACAGGTTAACGAAAAGTAATTTCTGGGAATGGGGATGTCTCATTTTAAGAAAATTTTAAATGGAATGCCCTGCTTTACATTTAGGGGGGGGGGTTAAGGCATGATCATGATTTCATTTTGGCACCCCCAGCATGCTGTGCATAGCATTTCAGGAAATTAGGCATCCATTTCCAATTATTTTCTTCCATGCACAACATGCATGGGAGCAATGCCTTGACAAAGATGACTTGGCAATGCCCGCCACCTTTGCAGCTTCACAGAGATCCAAGAGACCTTTTGTGTGGTTGCATCACAGGCAGGCTGCTTCAGACCACATCAAGAGCACCCTGCCTGTGGCACACCCCGGTGCTCTCACCCACCTGGCTACCAAAAAGGGGGGAGGCTTGTCCTCACTGTGGTGCCTTTGGCTTTCAGATGCCTGAAAAGGAGGGGAGTGGCACAGAGCCAAAGGCACCACAGCAGGCATCCCAAAACATGGTTTCCCAGCCAAATGCATTGAAAACCAATCAATCTATTCCCCCTTTTTAATTTTTTCTGGACCTCTGGAACAGTGTCGGGGGGCTGAACATGAAGATAACATTCAGGTGAGTGTGCCATCCTACATCACCCCGCAAAGGGGAGACATGGGAATAAGGGTGGTCCTCACCAAATTAGAAAAAACGAACATTACACCCGAGGCCAATCAATCAACTAAAGATATACAAATCAATTGGAGGGTTGAGAGAGACAAGGTTGTGGAAGGTTTCCTGGTAGAGGAAGAGGGAGAGACCTCAGAGAGAGGAGGGGCCTCAGAGGTGAAAGATATAAAAAGGAAGGAAAGCACGGGGGAGGGGGAGAAGGAAGAGGCAAGTGGAGAGAAGGAATGGAGTGGGGTGACGGAGGCAGAGGAATGGCAGGTTTTCACCTTTCAGGAGGTGGTGGGTCCTTGGAAGAAGGCCCCTTCAGAGGGATGTGGATGGGCCAACTGGAAAATGCCAGTGGCGGGGGACGTCACCTGAGGAACACTGTGCAGTGGCAGGGAACCTCATCTGAGGAGACCGACCAACGTGGAGTGCTTCAAGAGGGTGCCCAGGCCTCAGGACTATTGACTTTGCAAACGGACGCGTGGGCTTCACCTACCTACAATGTGGGTTTGGTTAACAAGTTTGTTAAGAATGATGTTGTCATTCCTGTTCCCGAAGAAAAAGTTAATAAAGATGTTTCATTTCCTTGGGGGATCAACGGGAGAGGGATTGCCAGAGGTAACTGACAGACCGTCTCAAAAAGAGCTAAATGGTTTTAAATACAATCCTATGGAAAGTCATGTTTTTATCTATGAAATTTTCACAGTATGAAACAGCCCGCAGAACAAATTAATTTTGTAAACTGAGGTTGCACTGTATACCTCAGTATTCATTATACTCAGTATACTGTGCTGGGGCACCTCCCTTATGAGGAAAGGCTACAGCATTTGGGGTTCTTTCGTCTGGAGAAAAGGCACCTGAATGGGGATATGATTGAGACGTACAAAAATTATGCAGCACATGAGAAAAGTGGATAGAGGGACATTCTTCTCCCTCTCGCAAAATACCAGAACTAGGGGACATTCACTCAAATTGAGGGTTGGGAAAGTGAGAACAGACCAAAAAAATACTTCTTTACTCAGTGTGTTGTTAGTCTATGGAACTCCCTGCCACAGGATGTGGTGATGGCATCTGGCCTGGATGCCTTCAAAAGGGGATTGGACAGATTCCTCGAGGAAAAGTCCATCACAGGTTACAAACCATGATGGAGGTGTGTAATCTCCAGGCTAAAAACCAGGGTACTTCAAAGGCCAGATGCAGGGGAATGGTATCAGCAGACATATCTAGTCTCGTGCGCTCCCAGACACATTTGGCGAGGCCACTGTGAGATATGGCCTCAGACTCGAGTTATGGGTAATTTTGTGTTAATTCTCAAGTTGTTGTGGCTGGCTCTATTCAACTGAGTCATAAAGTTATAACCTGCACTGATGTTATGGCTAACAGAAGAAGGCCATGGACTACATTCACTGCAGAGGCCAGACATGAATTTAAATTTCACAACTTCACACCCACAATGGACTGTCTCATCACTCTGAATAGATTTATGAATCCTGTGGGGCTCGTACTCTTATGGAACATCAGGTGGTGGAAAGCAGTAGTATCACAACATCTGTCTGTTTAAAGTTTGCATCTGGCTAGAAATGTAAAATGACAAGTTATTATGCCTCTGGGGTATGGGACGGGGGGACCCTTCATGTAATATGCTAGCTCAGGTTAGAAGTAAGGCAGCAGGTTGCCTTGTACACTGACTGACAAGAATGATTTTATGCACATTTCCTTGTTCAGTTGTATTCACTGAAGAGGCTTCTGTGGAGAAGATAAAAGGAGATAAAAGTGCAGCCTTCCTTTTCTCACTTTTGCTTTCCCTTTCTCCTCCCTGATTTTTCATTTCCTCTGTATTACACAATAGTGATAGGGATGCTGCAAGGCCTTTGAAGTGACTCTTTGACCCTAGCTTTGGTTGACTGTTAGGACTCCTGCAAGGCGTACCTGAAATATATATATATATATATATTCTACCAAAATCTCACAATAGACCAAATAGGCCCATAGCTCAGCTCAGCAGGCAGGCAAGAAGCCTTCTAAGAAAGATGACGGTTGAGTCGTGGACTTCAGAGACTTAATGGTCATAGCAAGAAAGAAACTGGAAGCACCATCCTGGTCTCTTGGCTGGCCATCCCAGAGTGGATGCCCTTGTCAGTAGTTGAAAAGCTGAAAGTTGTGCAATGTCATAATTGTAACTAGAAAACTAAAGATGTGTTGAGTGCATTGGGCCCAATCCTGTTGCAACTCAGCAATCTTAAATGTTGGTAAACCCATGATACATATATTAAAGTTCATTTCAGCGTGCTTTTTAGATGATAAAAGCTAAGTCTTGTCTTCAAAGATGATCTAACTTTTCATTTTTGAAGAGCTGTTTTTGTAACCAACTAAATCATTAAAAGCCTGTTTCAAGTTTCCCTTGCTGTAAGTGAACATTATTATTGCTGCAGGTGAATATATATTATTGAAGGAGATGAATTTTCTCGAACTCTACTACACTACTGGCAGAATAAAGCAATGAGTTGAACTGTCTAGTAATGAAATATTAAGAAAAGCATAGAAAAACGATTATGGAATAGCATTAAGAAGGCAAGAATTATTACTACAGATTATTTGCATAATTTTAATGCTGAAAAGTAGAAATGGGAACAAAGCAGAAAACTGGTGGTTTGCCATGTCTCTGAACCTCCAGAAAAATAAACTGGTTTGTGGTTCATTTTTCCATTTTGCACTGTGTCCCCTCCAAATCCTTTCACTTCCTTTACCACCATGCTTGCCCACCCCTCCCCACTGACCCATCTCCTCCTTACCATCTTCTGTCACTGCCTAGTCATCCATCACCACCACCACCACTTGCACCTTCAGAGACAGGAGACTGGCTTCTTGCAGGGAAGCTTGACCTGCTTCCTCTGTGTATGTGCCTGCCACTCACTTCAGGGATAGGCACACGAGCAGAAGCCCCGTCTAGCAGATAGGGAGGCAGCAGGGGCAGTGGAAAGAGGGCAGGCAAGAATTCCCTTTTGTCAAAGTAACAAAGTGCCACTGGGGGAGCATTATTTTGCTTTAGCAAAATAGGACCCGGAAATTGAGAAGTAAACTTCTTCAATTTTTGTGCCATTTCTACTGACAACGAATCATAAAATCATAGAGTTGGAAGAGACCTCAAGGGCCATCTAGTTAAACGTAGCTATCATATCCCCTCTCAGCCTTCTTTATGTAAAGCTAAACATTCCCAGCTCCCTAAGCTGCTCCTCGTAAGACATTTCTTTCAGACCCTCAATCATCTTGGTCACCCTCCTTTAGATCAGTTCAAGGTTGTCAACATCTTTTTAAAATTGAGGTGCACAGACCTGGACACAATACTCCAGGTGGGGTCTTACTGGAGCAGCATAGAAGTGGTACTATCACTTCCCTTGATCTAGACACTAGAGATGGGCACGAAATGATTTTTTTTTAATTTCGTTATTCATTATTTGGTTCGTTATCTAATGAAACAAATAACAAACATAGGGGCAAATTTAACACAAAACGAACTGAACCGAGAAAAATTAGTTTGGTTAGGTTCATTTTGGGTGGAGATTCTCCTACCTGGTGCTGGTCCGGAGGTCCTTTTGCGCTGAGCTGCACGGAGGGAGCACGCACCACATCGGTGCCATCGAGGGATGCGGCGGGTTCAAGCCTCAGCACAGCCCCGGGAGGAGAGGTAAGAAGCAGGCCACACTCAGGCAGCCAGAGCAGCATGGCTTCAAACCTGCCACCCCCTTGTGCTTCCCTCCCGCAGCCCATTATCGCAGGGCTGATCGGGAGGGGAGATAAGGAGGCCACACTCAGGCAGCCAGAGCAGCGCGACTTCAAAGCCGCTGTCCCCTTGCGCCTCCCTCCCACAGCCCGTTATCACGGAGCCGATTGGGAGGGGAGATAAGGAGGCTGTGCTCAGGCAGTCAGAGAAGCGCGACTTCAAACCCACCGCCTGCTTGCGCCTCCCTCCGCAGCCCGTTATTGAGGGGCCGATCAGGAGGGGTGATAAGAAGGAGGCTGCGTGGTGGGCACTGGCAAAAAAGCGGGTAAAAACAAATAACACAACAACAAAACAACAAAATGATTTTTCTCAAAAATTTGCGAAAAACAAAACGAAATGAACCAAACTCAATGAAACAAAACAAAACAAAACAAAACATCATTTTTTCAATTCATGCCTCTGTTGATGCAAACAAGAATCACATTGGCTTTCTTGGCCACCACACCATACTGGTGACTCATGCTCAATTTGTGGTCCACCAAGACTCCCAGATCCCTTTCACAGGTATTATTTTCCAGCAAGGTGTCTCCCATCCTAAATTCGTGCTATTCATTTTTTTTTTACTTAGATGTAACACTGTACATTTCCCTCTGTTGAACTCCATTCCATTAGCTTTGGGCCAGCACCCTAATCTATCAAGGACATTTTGGATTTTCATCCTGTCCTCTAGGGAAACAGCAACCCCTCCCAATTTGGTACCATCTGCAAATTTGATCAGCCTACTCTATATTCCTTCCTCCAAGTCATTAACAAAGATATTGAATAGCACCAGACCCAGAATAGAACCCTGGGTCACCCCACTAGTCACATCTCTCCAAGCTGATCACCCTTTGGGTGCGATCAGTCAACTAATTACAAATCCATCTAACAGTGGCACTATCTATCCCACATTCTACTAACTTCTTTGCAAGAAGGATGACTTTTGCCCTCCTCCGATATATGGGTTCTCCAAGACTTCTCAAAGATTATGGCCCATGGTTCTGAAATTACTACTGCTGGTTCTTTTAATATCCTTGGGTGTAATTCATCTGGCCCAGGAGACTTAAATTCATTTAATGTTTCCAGGTATTCCTGTACTACCTCTCTACCTATTCGATGTTACAATTCCCATTCTACCTCATCTACTCTTTGTGCCAGGTAACTGTTTTTCCCCCTTTTTGGAGAAAACTGAGGCAAAGAAGGTGTTAAGTAGTTCTGCCTTTTCCTTGTCTTCTGTTAGTAACTGGTTCTCTTCGCCACACGGAGAGCCTATCATTTCCTTATTTTTCCCTTTGCTGTGGACATAACTAAAGAAACCCTTTTTACTATCTTTAATCTCCCTGACAAGTCTAAGTTCATTTTTCACTTTAGCTTCTTTTACCATCCTCCTGAATATATTAGCTATTTGCTTATATTCCTCTTTGATACATCCCCGATTTTTTTATTTCCTGTACTTATTTTTCTTTATCGTTATGTGAGTTGAAATTTCATTAGTAAACCACTGTGGTTTCTTTAGATATCTCCCATGTTTTCTTCTTGTTGGAACAATTTTATATTGTGCCTTTAATATCTCACTTTTAACGAACTCCCATCCATCTTGGACCCCCTTCTCTTTCAGTGTTTCGGCCCATGGAATCAGCCAATAATTCCCTAAATTTATAAAAATTCGCTTTCTTAGAAGTCCAGGATTCTTGTCTGACTATGCTTAGCTTCACCTTCCAAATGTGCTTTAAAAAAAAAACCTTTTCCCCTCCCCCAAGTCCCACCTGCGACCTGATCTGCACTGGGATGGGGGGGGGGAAACCTTTTTTTCTCCACCCCAGTGCTGATCAGCTTGCAGATGGGCTTGGGGAGGGAAAATGTTTTTTTCCCCCTAAAATTCCAGGGCTCTTTTTAAAAACTTATCAGCTACGGATGATTTGCACTTCGGGCAGCAAAAAAAGAGTTTACAAATCCCCCCTTTCCCACTCCCAATCGGAGTGGGAAGTTAACACAAGCAACACAAACACACACACACACACACACACAGAGAGAGAGAGAGAGAGAGAGGAGTACACAAATGAAAAACGAAACGAAACGAAAGGAAAATGAAACAAATTGTTTTGAAAAAAAATCATTTCAAACAAAATGAAATGAAACAGAAGGGAACTAGACAAAAAAATGAAACAAAATGCTATTATAGCATTTTGTGCCCATATCTAAAGAAAATATTTAACATGAGACAGGTTAACTCAGTGAAAGAAGTCATGGCCTTTGGTTTCAAGGCTTGACCAAAGCTGATAATGATATACCTTTTTGAAGGTCATTAATTCATACATTCACCATAACCTGAAAGCAATACTGCATTACATAACAAGCAATATGGATTCAGGACGTGCTGTGTAGACATGCTGATTAATATCCTTCCTCCAAATTTACCCAATGGATTTTAAACCTTTCAAATAATCTTCTCTTTTGTTGTGCATGAGGCATTTTGCAAGTTTTGGTGAATCACTGAGGTTCTGTCCTTTTTCCCTGTAATCTCAATTAATCTGTCTGTGAAGATTCTCAGTCATCCAGGTGAGTTTATCTGGAAGTTGAGTCATGGCTACTTGACTTCTTTTTGAGAGGTAGAAATGCTTCGCTGCTCATCCAAATCTCAATGAATGGATGATGCTGATCTGATAACACCCAGGAGAGCTTTGATGGGGGATGATGGAAAACTGTGAGGTGAAGGGAGTAGTAGAAAGTCACCTTACATTTCCTTTCTGCTGTTGGCACCTCTCAGGATACATGTCACACTCTGACTGTAAAAACCACAAGGGGGACTTGCTCAGGGCCATTCCTCAGAAAGTGCTTTTCAAATCCAGGAGTGGAATATCTGTCTAACAAGAATATCCGGACCTTGTTGGACTGTTCCTAGATCTATAGAAATCTAGATATTACAACAAAGTCTGCATACAGAAAATAATTTCTGATTAATGTAAATATGCATGTCCTGAGAAAGTCTAATAATGTGGCGTAGTGCTGGTGGTATCATCAGTATGCAGAGGTTATTAATATGGTGGTCACATCCATGTTTCTTTGCATGTTCAACAAATGCAGGAGCTGTTGGTCAGGAGCTGAATAAATGTATCCATATGATTGTCATGTGGATTAGCTCATTAAAATGTAATTCCTACAAGACTTGAGGGTACACCTGTTGGCCAGCCTAGCCTATAACCTCATTGAAACTGTATGTCAGTTCATCTGAATGACTGGGTTTTCAAATCCTAGGCATGGATGCTATTCATAAAAATGAGATTGGATACCATGTGCAAAACAGTAATTCATAGGAATCTGAATGGTAGAAATGGTATGCACAGAAGCAAAGGCAGTGCCTGAAAGTAAACTTACAATGTCCTTGCAATGCAGCTGAATCCTAATCTACAGGCCTATTGGAATGAATATTCATCTCCCTGATCCCACTTCCAATTCACTCAGGTTCATGAAAATTCCTCAGTGCTCAAAGAAATTCTACGAGAATATGACTCATTTCCTTTGGAAGGAAGATGAAATGGTAAACAGTTTGTTTTGTAAAATGATGGGCAAGGCAAGCAGATGGTTCAATTTCTGAATCTTATTATTATTATTAGCACTGACCTTGAACAACCTATTCTGCCTTTGTAATTTGCTCAAATGTGATGGGTGCTCACACATCTGGATTTTTGATCCCGGGTACTAAAAATAGAGCCGTTTGGTATCTGGTTCTGATTTTCTCTCTTTCACTTAAGCCCATGGTTTTCATTGAATCCCATCCCAAAATTTAGTACAGATGTAATACGATCATGATATTCAATGGAAGCCACAGTAGTTCTCAATCATCGTCTAGTCAAAAGTATAACTGTTTTAAAAATCTGGTAGAAATTTCACGTTCTGGCAACACAGGAAACCATTATCTGACACATTGGACTATCCCAACCCTACTATCTTTAGATCCAAATAATAAAATGTCTTCAATGAATATAATCAATGAGATTATATATTGTGCTTTATATTTAGATTCAACTCCTGTTCACATACAGAGTGACCATCTTCTGATATCCTGCACCATCTTCATCATCTTCATCAACTAAAACAAAGCTAACCTTAAATAACACCAAGGCTCAATTCATACCAGCTGGGTAAACATTGAGACCAAGCTGTTGATTCACAGGATACAGTAGGCGCTGCTCTTCATTCTCTCATTCTCCTCCCATAGAGAGCAATGGTGGACCAGGCATTTCCTTCCTCATCTGTTGATGTCAACAGCACTTCCAAACAAAGCTCATCTGTCTATGTCAACTGCACTTCCAAACAGAGCTTTCCTTACCCATGCTACTGATGGTTTCTGAATTACTGCCAGAAATGGTAAGTTTCCCTTTGACTGCACACTCTTCATTTTTAGATGTATGTTGAAAATTAAAATCCGTGTTAAACTTCAGATGTTGTTTAAATGCTGCTTACCTGCTGTTAGATATTTTTTTCTTTAATGTTTATGCAATGTGACCTTAGGTATTGCAGTGAAAAAGAAGATGGGTCACAGATGTTTAAACCTTAAAATAAATAAAAATGGGAGATAAGGATGAATTGCTAAGCCTCTGTTTTGACATGTACTGCCACTGAAGACAAGGCTAGTGTGTGGGGAGGAGTTGGGTGGTACAATAATGTGTATCTGGGGATACAGAATAGGTCAGACAGAAAGACAGTGGCTAGGAGACTTCTTCCAGTTGCTTTCCCTCAATTCCTTGTTCTCAAATTCTTGAACGTATCTTAATCGTACCTGACTGTATATTATCCCTCATTACTGTAAGCCGCCTTGGGTCCTTTTCCAAGGAGAAAGCCAGGGTAAAATACTCTAAAACAAAATAATAAATAAAATACGTCTCTCTGAAATCTCTCAACCCAATGCTGGTTTTGTCCTTGTGTGGCATATTTCCAATCCCAGATACCAGAATAACCCTAAAATGTGAGTATTGGAAGGGCCTAAACGTGGAAAGAGGAGAGAGCAAAGTAGTTATCACACCCCCTTTCTTTGCTTTTGTCTTTCTTAAACACTCAGCCAACACCAACATGCCCAGACAGTAAGGAAGTGAATTCGGACCCAGAATTACTTGAATTTGTATGAATTTGATTTAATTGTTATTTGAATATTTGCAGTTTCAATGGGAACCATGTGCACTTACTTAGTCTATGGTTGGGCCCAACTTAGGTGCCTATTGAAGTCATGTGCACTTCTGTGCTGAGATATGCAGTGTGAGTAAGGTGTGTGTGTGGAATATGCAGGATCTGACCAGCATTCAGCACTTTTAGTAAGGGTATCAATGATTGCAGTGGGGCTTACAACAACATTCTCTATCACATTCTCTTTAGCAAAATAGTACAGAGTGGGCTAGATGATGCTACTGCTAGGTTGTAAATTCAGTAGGGATGGGCACCATACAAAAATGACACACTTTGTTTTTTTGTTAGCTAATGAAATGAAACGAAATAAAAAGAAATGAGGAAGCAGCATTTTGTTACAAATGAAATGAAACACCATTTTCCCTCTAGAGTGAAATGATTCATTTCAGAGGAAATGGCAGGGGAGTTTCCTCAAGCTCTTCCCTGAAAGTCCCCCAAACTTGGAAAGATTTGGGAGTTAGGGAGCTGAGTTATGAAGCTTCAAAGGGGGTGGCCCTAGGAAAAAAATATCTAATTGGAATAGGAAGCTAATTGGGCCAGCGATAGCGCTGCCACCGCTTCCCTTATGATTCAAATTAAAAGATTATTTTTCTAGGGTCACCCGCTTTGGAGCTTCATAACTCAGCCCCCTTACCCCAAATGTTTCCAAATTTCAGTTCTCTAAAATAGCTTTCTGAAGTTACCCCTGCTACTTTGGTGTTCCAAGGAGCATGGAAGGAAAAAGAAAAACAGATGGGATATTGGGCGGGGATGGGCTGCACCTCACCACTGCTGGTAGGAATCTTTTTGCCAAGAGGCCAGCAAATTTAATAAAGAGAGCATTAAACTGAGTTTGCAGAGGGAGGGAGAAAATTTTTTTAAAGGTAGAGATCCAGAAGGGATTGTGGGGCTTAGCCCAAATGTTGCAATAGGAGGAGGACAAGGAGTAGTACAGACCATCAGTGTGAGGAAAAACAGCTTAAGCAAAGGACAGGTAAAGCATACACAGCCTCAAATGTCTCTACACCAGTGCACAGAGCATGGCAAACAAACAAGAGGAGCTGGAATTCCTAATACACCAAAATAAATATGACATAATTGGCCTCATTGAAACATGGTGGGATGAGACTTATGAGTGGAATGTAATTATTGGAGGTTATAACCTTTTTCAAAGGAACAGACCTAGTAAGAAAGGAGGAGGTGTAGCTTTATATATTAAGGACATTGATACTGCTGAAGAAATACAAGACAAACAGCAGGGAAAGAAGGTTGAGAGTATTTGGGTGAAGTTCAGGGGTGAGAAAACTGGGAGGGATGTCACTTTGGGGGTATATCTGTGAGCAGATGGCCACACAGTTAAAAGGGGGAGACGAAGTAATAATGGGAAATTTTAACTATCTTGATATATGCTGGCAGTCCAACTCAGCTAAGAATGCAGGGTCTAACAAATTCCTTACTGCCCTTGCAGACAATTTCATGGTCCAGAAGGTTGAGGAGGCAACAGAGGCAAAACCATTTTAGATCTGGTCTTAACCAATAAGGAGGACCTTGTAAATGGGGTTGAAGTGGTGGGATCATTAGGTAAAAGTGACCATGCCCTCTTGGAATTTGTTATATAGTTGGAAGGTGAAGCTAAGCATAATCAGACATGAATCCTGGACTTTAAGAAAGACCAGTTTTTGTAAACTTAGGGAATTATTGGCTGTGATTCCATGAACCAAAACACTGAAAGAGAAGGGAGTCCAAGATGGATGGGAGTTCCTTAAAAGCGAGATATTAAAACTAAAGCACAATTTAAAACTGTTCCAACAAGAAGAAAAAATGGAAGTCTAAAGAAACCACAATGGTTTACTAAAGAACTTTCAACTCATCTAACTATAAAGAAAAACAAATACAAGAAATGGAAAAATGGGAAATGCACCAAAGAGGAATATAAGCAAACAGCTCATATATGCAGGAGGATGGTAAAAAAAGCTAAAGCGCAAAATGAACTTAGACTTGCCAGAGAGATTAAAGATAGTAAAAAAGGTTTCTTTAGTTATATCCACAGCAAAAGGAAAAATAAGGAAATGATAGGCTCTCTGAATGGTGATGATAACCAGTTACTTACAGAAGACAAGGAAAAGGCAGAACTACTTAACACCTTCTTTGCCTCAGTTTTCTCCAAAAAGGGGGAAAAAACAGTTACCTGGCACAAAGAGTAGATGAGGTAGAAAGGGAATTGTAACATAGAATAGGTAGAGAGGTAGTACAGGAATACCTGGAAACATTAAATGAATTTAAGTCTCCTGGGCCAGATGAATTACACCCAAGGATATTAAAAGAACTGGCGGAAGTAATTTCAGAACCATTGGCAATAATCTTTGAGAAGTCCTGGAAGACAGGGGAAGTCCCCATCGACTGGAGGAGGGCTAATGTTGTCCCCATCTTCAAAAAGGGAAAGAAAGAGGACCCAAATAATTACCGCCCAGTCAGTTTGACTTCAATTCCTGGAAAGATCCTAGAGCAGATTATTAAACAGGCAGTCTGTAATTATTTAACAAACAATGCTGTCATTACAAGAACTCAACACGAGTTTCTTAAAAACAAGTCATGCCAGACTAATTTGATCTCTTTCTAATGGAATGGGTTTCAACAGAAAGAAATATAGGGTGGTGCAACTAGGTAAGAAGAATGAATTTCACAGATGTAGGACTGGAGACACCTGGCTGGAAAACAGTACCTGTGAAAGGATCTGGGAGTCTTGGTGGACCACAAATTGAACATGAGTCAGCAGTGTGATGCGGCGGCCAAGAAAGCCAATGCAATTCTTGGTTGCATCAACAGAACCATAGTGTCTAGATCAGTGTTGGCGAACCTATGGCATGGGTGTCAAAGGTGGCACTCGGAGCCCTTTCTGTGGGCACCCGACATTGCCCCTTCATAGCCACCTGTATACAAGTTAAATTGCTGTATTGGCACTTTGCAACAAAAATGAGTGGGTTTTGAATTGCAGTTTGGGCACTCGGTCTCTAAAAGGTTCACCATCACTGGTCTAGATCAAGGGAAGTGATCTATTCTGCTCTGGTGAGGCCCCATCTGGAGTAGTGTGTCCAGTTCTGTGTACCTCAATTTAAAAAGGATGTTGACAACTTTGAATGGGTCCAGAAGAGGGCGACCAGGATGGTTGCAGGTCTGGAAGAAATGTCTTATGAGGAACGGCTTAGGGAGCTAGGAATGAGCTCTCCTTTCAAAAAGAAGGCTGAGAGGGGATATGCTAGCTATGTTTAAATATTTGAAAGGATGTCATATTGAAGAGGGAACAGGTTTGTTTCCCATGGCCTCAGAGACTAGGACTCGAGAGGCAATGGTTTCAAACTTCAGGAAAAGACATTCCATTTGAACATTAGGAAGAACTTCATGATGGTTAGAGCTGTATAGCAGTGGATTATGCTGCCACAGAGGGTAGTGGACTCTCTGGAGATTTTTAAGCAGAGGCTGGATGGCCATCTGTCAGAAATACTGGGATGGGGCTTCCTGCATGGCAGGGGGTTGGACTGGAGAGCCCTTGAGGTCTCTTCCAACACTATGATTCTATGATTCTGTTCAGCCTTTTGCCCCTCTCCCCGCCTCCCACCTGGGACTTTTTGACAGGTAGGAGTGTGGGGGGAGGGGTGCCTCCTCCTCAAACAATGACCTGTCAAAAAGCCCCAGGTTGGAGGTGGGGAATCACACAGATGAAGGAAAGAAACAATGGCAAATTGAAGCTGTTTGAATTTTACCTCCTTACTTCTCCTGTGCTCCCCCTCCCCCAGGATGGTTTTCTGGACAGGGAGGGTTGTGTGCATAGGGGGCTGGCCCCACTGCCCACAGCACTCTTGTCCAAAACACCCCCCTGGGAGTGAGGGTGATGGGGGACAAAGAAGCAGTCAGGCAGGGAATTTACTTCTGCCTGGCTGTTCCTTTCATCCTACCCCCCCGCCTCCCAGCTGGGATCAAACTGTCTAAATTAGCTGGGAAGAGGTGGGGTGGAGGCTTTTGAATCCCTCACCGCTTCAGCTAGAGCACTGGTGCCATGGGGGATTCATTTCATTTCATTTTTGTTTCTTAAGTAATGAAAGTTTTTTGAAACATTTCATTATTTACAATACAAAATGAAATGCAGGGGAAATTGACAAATTGGATGCTGTGCCATTTTGCCCTGGATGCACTGTCATTTTAAATATTTATTTATTAAAGTGCTTTGCCACATTAGTTAGTGGTAAACACCCCTCAGGCCAGTTCACATCCAAATATAAATGTCTTAGAGGAAGGAGTGCTCATCAGACATGGCAAAGAAGAACTCAAGATGGAAAGTAACATATTCCAAGAAAAAGAAAGAAAGAACAGATTCAAGATGATCTTGACAGAGTGGAGAACTGGGGCATGTAAACCAATAAAATGAACAGCAACAGAAATAAATGTAAAACTCTGCATTTAGGCCAGCAAAAAGTAAGTTAAAAATACAGTGTGATGTTCACCTGGCTTGACAGCCATGGATGTGGAAAAATGTTTAGCAGACCATAAACTAAATATTAGCCAGCTGTCTGACACAGCAGCTAAAAAAGCCAATGTAATTCTGAGCTTCGTCAAGGCAGGTAGAGTGTCTGGAGCATGAGAATGATTATTATCCCTCAGTTTTGCTTTGGTTAGACGTCACCTGGACCATGGGGTGTATTTCTGATTTTTGGATAATAAAGGCTCCATCCTCTAACTTGTCCTAAGGCTCCCATAGGGTTCCCAGATCAAAAGGAATTGGGGGTGCCAATATTTTATTCTAGCTTAGTGTTGGAAATACAAATATTGTGCAAGGGGTAATAAGAGTTACTGATTTCAATCCTGTTATTGTAACTATCCTAGTTGTTAAATAATCAGAAGTCAGCACACTTCCGAAAGAAATATTAGCAAATGTAAGTAAACTCTGTCAAACCCAAATGGCTGCCAAGTAGAGTCAGGTGAAGTCACCAAGTTTCTATTCATCCCATTATAATCTTCTAATAAAAATAGACCATATTTTGCCATCAATTCCACAGAGTTTCCCCCCTCTAAAGATCAGCAAAAGTTCTATTTAAAAACAGATGATACAATGTGCCTGCAGGCTAGAGACCAATCAAATTACACTATTATTTCAGCCAAAGGAAGTAGGGGAAAGAAAAAAAATGTGTCCTCAATTAGAACAAGGACAGTTCTGTAATAATGAAGTGTATTAGATTTGGGTTTTCCACAGAAGTTGGAGAGTCCAATCATTTGATTTAAAAAAAAATGAATGAGTGACATAAGCAAAAAAAATCCCATACTGGGTCAATACATGGGGCAGTTGTTTATTTTATTTTTCAGTAGGATGCAGAAGTAATAGACCTATTATGTCACTGAGTTTGGTAGCTTTGCCATATCATTTCATTTCAAGGAACACTATGGGATAAGAATCTTGAAGAGTGATACTAAATACCAGTGAACAAACCTGAAGAGTAAAAATGTGCATTCATTGAATGCTTTCATATTGTGCATTTACAATAGATGAAGCAAAAAAAAAGAAAAAAAAAGAAAAAAAAAGAAATCCACTCTGAAGGAATTGCATGGGCAGAGAAGGAAGCAAACACACGCCTCTTGAAGTCAAATTGGAGCAATCACCTATGGAAACAAAACACCCACTGTCATGGTCTCTCACCCCAGCTATACATAATCCCACAAATGGAGGCCTGGTGAGCATATGTTCCTTGTTAGGGACTCATTGTTTGTGAAAAGGCTGTGAGTCTCAGATTTCTGTGTGGTAAGCAAAACACCCAGGCCCCTGGGTGGTAGCAGTTTGGGCCACGCTGTGACACATAAACATTGGCAAGAGGAATGTGTGTGTCTACAGCTCTCTACTATCAGGAATTCTGGTCAAGAACATGGGCTTTCTCTGCTTCTTCCTTTCTTTTGGGGATTTCACATAGATTCAGACACAGAAGGTAGCTACTTTGTTGTAGGTAGACCACCTTTCAAAATTATGGCCGGCCAAGATGCTGTAAATAGGACATGCTAAAGAAAAAGACTAATGTTATCTTGGTGCATAAAGTTTAGGACAAAAAATAATAACCTGCTCAAAACTAAATAGAGGCAAGAAGAGACATTATCATGGAATATACTATCCCAAATCACTGTTAGAATGTGGAAATTTCTGAAGGGGAACAGGAGGCCACGGATGAAATATCTCCCATGAACAAACAAAAAATGGCAGGAAGATAAAAGATGCTATCCTTTGCACAGGTACACATAATTAAATCCCATTGAATTCATTTGGGGTTTGCTTTGCTTTGTGCTAGAAGCCTGTTTCTAGAGGTGTTCAAAGAGTAGGCAAGCCATAAAACAGAACGAAAGTAGTCTGGTATCTATTACAGAGTTTAGTCAGATGGGAAATTTCATTTTTGGAAATACTTTTCATCCCTAAAGCAGTACTAATGTGTTGGCACAAAGCTAATGTCAGGGACCATCCTGTGTTTGTTCTGTTCAAAAGGGCCATGAAATCTCAAACTCTCAGTGTCTCGTTAATATAGGTTGTTGCCTCATCCTTCTTGATTGATTTTTGTTTGTGCAGATTCACATATCTGCTGTATCAGGGAAAGGACAGTCACACACACAATTTTTGTTGTTTCTCTTACAGTTATGGAATTCTGGAGAACAAACATGATCTTATTTTAGAAGTCACTTTCCCCAAAACTGGTTGTTTAAAGTGGCAAATGTTCACATATACCTGCCCGCCAGCCCAAACACTCAGGCTTCCCAGTACCTGCAGCTTTACTGGGAGCACGCTCAAGCCACAGACGCACCAGCAAGGGATTCCCTCCAGCAGCCTTCACCCTGTTTTTCCCTCCACTGGCCAGCAAGCAAGTTTGAAGAGAGGATGATGGGAGTCGTAGTCACCTTCTCTCTCTCCAGTCGGACTCCGAAATCTCTCCTGTTGGCAGCCAGAGAAAACTCACCTCTGTCGCCACTGCCCGGAACATTTCTGGGAAAAGAAATATTCTGGGAAGATGGTGAGGCAAGGGCTAGAAAATGTGAATGTCCCGCCCAAATTGGGACACTTGACAGGTCTGCAAGAAAAGATCTTCTTCATACATTAAAAGAGGGCTGTTGATTTGAAAGAGTGAGGAAGGAGAAAATTCTAGCCTGTCACTGGCCTGTTGTCTCTCCATCAAGCAGTGGTCCCCAACATCCCCCCCCCCATCCAAGTTATTGGCTTGTAACTCTCAGAAGCTTTTACTTGTAGCAGAATTTCTGGGAGTTGCAACCCAATAACATCTGGGCAACAAAGGTTGGGAACCACTGACATAAACCACTGACATTTACAAAGGACAGTCTAAAATGGCTTGCAATGATTTTATTTTATTTCATTAGAGGCCTATAAAGCCAGCTATAGCCTAGTCTTGCATTTGTATTTTGCAATAGCCACACGGCTCCCCTCCCCCATTTTTTTTACTTCAAAAGAATGATAAAGATACCAAGCAAGAGCCACCCCTTCCCATGTACCAAGAAGGAGACACATGGACTCTCAACATCAGCAGAACAAAACTGCAATCACTAGGTAACATTTCTTTTCTTTAATCTGGTCCCAATTGGCTATCCCTAGTAGGTTTCCTAATTTTTACCCCAATCCCCAAATGGAGCACGTGAGTTTTCTGCATCACCCCCAACACCAAACAGGGGCTTGTATGTCTGGAAGAGCCGATTGGAGTTGAGGTGTGTGTGTGTGAGGCGGGGTACATGACCTATATCCCTTTGTTTGAGGAGCTGGAGTATGAAACCCAATCCTTGACTTCAAATGCAGCTTTAACAACCGCCCTCCTACTTCCTGCCTCATCTAAGAAGAGACTGCCTGGCACATATAATCCTGCCAAGAACTTTTAAGAATGTTGGGCTCCGCTGCGCAATTGCGCCATGCGGCGCCGCTTTGCCCTTCCCCCACCAAATGCTTGTGAGACTACGTGAGGGGTCTTGTGTGAAGAGACTTTGGTGAGCCCATAAGAGGGTGCGCGTACATGGCTCCGGCCTCTTTGGTGGCCGACTTTCCCTTCCCGCCCACCACTTTACTACACTAGTTTGAGTCTAACTGGTCACTAGAGATGGGCACGAAACGAACAATTTTTCGTTTCTATTTTTATTTTTTCGTTTCGTTAGCTAACAAAATGACAAATGAATTTTGTCTTTAAAATGAAACGAAACGAACAGAAACACCGGAAATTTTGTCGTGTGCTTCATTTCCGTTACTGCAATATGAGTGAATTGCTTAAAATCCTAAAAAAAATCACAAAAAATTGAAATAAATGGTAATGAAATGGTAGCGAAATGAATGAAAACAAAAACGATTTTTTTGCAAAAATTCACAAAAAAACGGAAACGAACCGAAACGGACCCTCCAAACGACAAACGACAAATGAAATGCCATTTTTTGATTCGTGCCCATCTCTACTGGTTACCACAGGGCCGGATAGGAATTTTTGACCCGGGTACAGATTGGCCAGGTGCCCGGGGATTTTTCACCTATCCCATACTAGTGTTGGTGGGGGGTTTAGTTTTAACTAAGGAATGGCCACATGGGGCGGTAGTGCAGAGAATAGGAAGGCAGTAGGTGAGTCAGATCCCAAATTCTATTTGGGTCCATCCAACCCCACCGTGTTGCGGATCCAGAGATTACAATGCTGGGGGGAAGGATCTACCTGGAGGGCCTACCAGGTTGGCAGGCACAAATAACAGGCCTGGCCAACCTGGGACAGGGAAAGGGGACTAGCTAGCCAAGGTTGCCCTGTCCCTGGACAGAGAACACTCGGGGCTATTGACTTGCCCTCACAGGCTGCCAGTTGGAGGGGTCCTGGGAGACCCCTTGGTACCAACTTTGAACCTGCACTATAGCAAGCCCCAATTTGGAGTTGTGTTTCATGTTTGCAGTTAAAGTTAATAAAGTGTGGCCAGAGCTTGTTCCCAAAACCTTGTCTCATGTGATCATTTTGGCGTGGGGGAGGGCAATTACTTCCTGGCAAATCACATCTTTTGCCATGTTTGGACTTTTGGTACATGCTTTGAAAAATAGGGTATTGCTTTCAAAAGCTTGAAAGTTTTTTGTTATTTTAGTAGTGGCCCATAAAAGTATCACCTATAGCCTAGTCTTGCATTTACATTTTGTAATGGCTTCACACACAACACCCCAGTTTTTTAAAAGCCAAGTGGAGGCAGTCTGCTGTACATGGGGCCTCCCCTTGTCCTAGGAACCTTGAAAAATAATAATAAAGGTTTCTTATTACACAGGAAAGCTCTATGTGTACCAGATTCAGTCTTCCTCAGAATGTCCGAAAAAGAGGTAATTGTGTGTGTGTGTGTGTGTGTGTGTTCAAATGTCTATTAACCATAAGTCTAGGACTGTGTATCTATATGTGAAGCATGAGTGGGACCAAAGCTGTAACTGCCAATTTGAGTGCCAGGGTTTCACAGTTTGGTTGGTTCAGATTTAGTAATGCAAACAAGACGAGGAGGAAATGGAGGAAAATGCCTGGACCCGGGTACCCAACATCCATTTTATATACAGTACAGGAAGATAATGTTGAAGGCAGCAGAAATCTTAAGACTGTGCAAGAATTCAGGCAAAATCCAAAGGAACAAAAGAAAAGACTAAAAGAATAAGCTGCCATCCTCTGCTCCTTCACATTTATCACTCAAAGACGCTGCCTGGCACTGCTTTAAAGCACTTTAAATAACTCAAGAACAGCTTCTTTCACTTCTTTAGCCTGTGTGTCTCATTCACACAGGCTTTGCAGACAAGTACTCACAGGCTTTACAAACAAGTAGTTACTTATAATTAATTTCCTTTTCTCCTGAATGGAAGGATTTAACTTCATTACGTGACTACCATACCTTGAGACTTCACTTCTATGCTGGTGCATTTGTAATGTTTATTTGCATTTCTGCCTTGATGTCACAAAATGGTGGAAAAGGAATCTTGCATGGCTGAAGTTCCAGGCAAAATGTCAACAGTCCACACAAATAGCATATACCAGTGATGGCGAACGTTTTAGAGATCGAGTGCCCAAACTGCTATTCAAAACCCAGTAATTCTTTGCAAAATGCCAATACAACAATTTAACCTTAATACAGGAGGATGTGAAGGGGTGATGTCAGCTGCCCACAGAAAGAGCTCTGAGTGCCACCTTTGGCACCCGTGCCATAGGTTCACCAACACTGGCATCTACTGAATATTCAGCACATATTAAAACATGCAGCAGGAGTGGCACTTTATATTTGAAAAGTCAGCCTTTTGGTGGAGGTAGGGAATAAGGGTGCCATTGGCTCAGAGCCAGACCAATCATTCGTGAGGATGAGCTGCCTTATGCAGAGAATGTCAGAAGTTGGCTGCAATAGAGTTGGTGGAGAAACTTCTGCGCACGGTGGCTTGACTATGCTGGCAAAGCTATCCTGTTGCCTTTAAGAATGGTGGAAGATGCTTACTCTTTCTCTGAAGCTGATTCAATTGCCAGGAGTGTTCGTATTTTGTAAACAGAATGGATAAGGTGCCATTTTCTTATTTGCCTCAGGCAGAACAATACTCTTGGGATGGGCTTGGCCAAGTTCCAAGACTACCAATGAACAATCATCATCTGGAAAATGCAAACTATTTCCAAACATCCCTGAATTCAAGCCCTGGGACACTTGTGTGGGTCATCCGTGTTGAACTTAGGGCCTTTTCACACGACCCCTAAAATCCGCGGCAAATGGCTCCCAGATCCGGAGCTTAAAATTGTTTCCCCACCAGCTCCGGAGTTTACAAAAAATTAAGTGCGACCACGCCCACCTAAGTGCATCCCAGCGCACTTTTCAAGTACCTGCTTTCCGGGGGTGAAAAGTTCCTGATGCGGATGTAACGTAGTGAGTGACGGGCTCTCTTCACTTCTGTTTGTTGTTGTTTTTGCCCCCCGCCCCTTTAAGACTGGAATGCTGCCGGAGACGAGCAAGACGGCAGAACGGAGGTGAGCCTGCATTCTTTTCTTTCCTTTTTTCTCCCTCCCCTCATGCAGACAGCAGCCAGGAGTGTGGAGGGGATGGGAACACAGGAAGAGCAACAAACCCCCAAGATCCCTGGTCCGAATTTAAGTGGCAAGCGGGTCTTAGGGGTCGTGTGAAAAGGCTCTTACTGCGACAAAATTAGTGTAAAAGCATTGGCACAGCATCACCAATGGTAGTTCTCTCTTTCTCCTCTCTTCCTCCCCTCCCCTCCCCCCTCTCTCTCTCACACACACACAGAGGGAGAGAGGGAGAGAAAGAGAGAGAGAGAGAGAGAGAGAGAGAGAGAGAGAGGAGTTGGGCTGAGTATGGACTGCAGAAGGTAGACCAGTAAACTGAAGTATTATGAGGTGTTTTTCTCTATTGCTTCTCTTTGGATCTAAATAAGCTCTTTTTATCAGACTAATGTTTGTTGATGTAAGAACATGAAATGGCACCGCATGTCTGCTCCTGGTTTCTTCTGTGAATAAAGGAATTTGACGGAAATCCCACTCTGTCTTGACTTTCTGTTGCCAGAGATACACAGGAAAGAACATGCTATAAGAAACTGAGAGAATGAACTACTTACAGATTTATAGCTTGGAACAGATTTTTTTAAAAAAAAATAGAACTTATGCCATAGTGTAGTGTGTGTTGTTTCTGTTGTCTGAGAGGTTTCTGCCAAGTCTTTGAAATAAAATGTTTAAGAAGAGAATAGGCACAGAACTGAGAATTGAGCATAACTCTCAGTCACAGAGTATTCCAGTCCCAAAAATGGAGACAGGTTTTCTGTCACTAGATTTAGAGACTTCTTGTTAGTCTGGTACAAACCAAGCACAAATTAAAGCAGTTAGTTTATGGGAAGGCTTGCTAATAAAATAATCCAAAAGATAATCTGATGTAATTACAAAAGCTAGCTGCAAAGTGGCTCTATTATGGCCCTTCTTATTCTTCAATGCACATTTCACATTATGATATTGTTGCAATGTTTGAAGTTTTAGAAATTAAGCCTTCTTTTCCACTTACAACATTGCTCCTTTTCTCCAGCATCAAAGACTGTAATTAGGCAAAAGGCAGAGTTAGATGGGATTTCATTTAATGACAATATAGTTAACATGTCATCAGAAGCAGACCGCACTTAAGAGGTACAACAGTGTGTTTATTGCACGATAAATTTGTCTCAATCCACATTTGGCAAATTGGTTTCCTTTTACTTTGCAATTTATCGCTGGAAGATAAGCACAGCTTCATTTTATGTCTGATTTCTCAGGCGCATTGCCTCCCCCCCACTCGGAATGACGAGACGAGGCAGTAAGTGGGGGTAACTGGGCCACACTGTATTAACAGGAACAACATTAACTACAACAACAACAGGAGGGGTCTGGCATCGGCAGAAGGTGGGAACCCCGGGGTCGCCCGAGACCCCTCCAACCAGGCAGCATTGGGCGAGAACGACCCCCGAGTGGTGCGGTCAGCCAACAGCACCCGCCCGGGCCAGTCACAGTTATTCCCCTCCCTGCGATGACTAGCGTAAATCTGGGTTATCCCCCAGTGCAGGGAGGCATCCCCTTGCACCCACCAGGACACTGTGACCTCCTGATCGGGAGTGCCCTGGTTATCGGGTACTTGGGGACAGATGTTAAATACTCACCACTGCCCTAGCCAGCTTCCACCGCCAGTGTGACCAATAAATTGTGGTGACCAACCTAGTGCCCTGGTGCTAGTGTGGGATAGGCGAAAAATCCCCGTTCTCAACGGCCAATCAGAGGGCGGGTCAAAAATTCCTATCCGGCCCCCGCAGGCGACCAGCTACGCTCACACTAGTCCATAAAGGGTGGGCGGGTGGGGAACTCAAAACCGAATGGCTGCTAGTGGAGGGGTAGGAGCTGCCCTTGTAAAGGGCGCTCCTCCCCCTCCCCTCCGGATGCAGGGAGCGTCCTGCCCGTCTCACGCCTCCTTGCAAGAGGGCAAATTGGCTCCGCCGGGCGGAAGCACCGCCACGGAGCCAGCATAAGTTTGAAAGATTTGCATGCCTGTAGGGAAAGCCTAGTGAACTGATCCTGATTTGATTCTGTTTTCAAACTCTGCCATCTCAAGTGAAGAAGTTCCACCAGTTCTTCTACCACTCTAGGGGGAACCCATTTTTAATTATCAGGAAAAAAAAGAAAGAAACTGGAGACAGGAAATGGTCACATTTTCTGGAAACTACCCCAAACAAATACTACTTCAAGGTTTAGATAGCCTTCTCGTTGCATCTAATATTATTGATAACAAAACTAAACAAAACAATAAATCACTACCTAATTTAAAATTGGGTGTGCATACATGTAAATATTTGCACATGCTATGCATTGTTGTTGTTGCTGCTGCTGCTGCTGTTACACTGCACTTCTTATTTCTCAGCATTATTGATTCCTGGGACTCAAGTACTGAAAATTAGGCATCTCTTAAATCATGTGGATGAGACTATTAAATGTACAATAGAAGCACAGATTTGGGAAGCTAAGGAAACAAATTAACAGCTATTGGCAATTGTTTTATATTGGTAAACAAAGAAATATGGGGAGGAGGATGCAATCTTCTCAAAAGGTATGTTTTTCTTCATTGCCTATCCATATTTACAGTCCCCAGCTTATTAAAATCAGGCATTAATGCTATGATAACTTGCTTGTCCCTATATATTTTTTTATTATTATGGGCTGGAACAAAATTTCCCTCCTCTTCTACAGTGTTCATCTGACCTTAAACTAAAATAAGTTGTCAGAACGGTGTTCTCTTGAAGAAGCACGATGAAGAAAGTTCTAGAATATATAAATTTCTTTTGGGAAGGAATATTTCTACTAGTTTCTTTGTTAACACAGTGAGGTGGGAAATCATCTGAGTCTTAAAACAAGAAATCTGGAGTGTGTTGGCCCTCCTCAATGTAGTGAGAAACCTTATGTACCTCAAAGAAGTTCTTTACAGCTCCTTTGTGTATAATTACAGAGAAGGCTTATTGCCTTCTTTTATAAATGGTAAAGAGGACAAGGTCTTATTACATTACTGTCTTCCAAAGTACTTTACATTCTGTGCTCCAGAAAAGCGGGTCATTTTCATCGGGCATGCCCATGTTCCGAACCAGCATGTGTGATGCAAGGACAAATCCTTTAAAGGACTGTACAGCCCTTCCTCATTTGCTTACAATAGTTTGCTTTGCTCACAGTTCCTCTTGGGAGGCAGACCAGTTTTGCCAAAGGCAAACAGAATGCAAAGGTAATGAAAATACACATGAGTTGAAAAGTTATTAAAGAATAGGCAAGGAAAATTAGATAGCATGCTGCACTAGCAACATCCAGTGTTTCTTCCTCCAATCACCAGAACCCCCATGCAGCACCTTCCACAGGCTTAAGTAACAATCTGTGTAAGTTGTTATAATTTACACCTCTACTAACTACACCTGAGGTGAGATCACAGTTTTACTTGACATCACCTGTTTTGGTCTTCATCATCATGGTGACCACACATTTTTGTGCTAGCAACATTTAAATCACGACCAGGTCAATTGTGGCTGTCATAATGAGTTCAGGGATCCTTCCATATCTGAAGTTTCTCCACTACAGGCTTCCTTCCTTCCTTCCTTCCTTCCTTCCTTGTTTGTTTGTTTGTTTGTTTGTTTTCTGCCTTTCTCCTAAAGGACCCCACCTCAAGCAGTGAAAATTTTAAAAAAGCTACTCCAAGAAGGCCAAAAGCCATGATGATACCTCATTTTCCTTTGAATTCCTTCAAGCATATAGGCATGGAAATAATAGTTCATGCCACACCATCATGACTACTTGAATTACAATGATCTTCCAATGCATTTTTCTATACGGCCTTTCTAAGGCATCTTTCATAAAATGTTTGCTGCTAAAATAATAATAATTTGAATTGCAAAGGAGCTGCTTAGGATATGAGAGTTAGCTGCAATACCACAATAATCAGTAGAATATTTTTATTATTTATTTATTTTATTTATTTTAGAGTATTTTTACCCCTAATTTCTCCTTGGAAAAGGAGTATTAGTACCCCAAGATAGTTTTCAAACAACTCACAAACAGGATAAACAAGTCAATACACGGGCACTACAGAAACATAAAATCATGAAGATACCAAATAGTCGGGACGAAAAATTTGAATTTATTTTTGAAAGTATAAGGATCACAGCTCTCCATTCTTAAAGTTACTTAAGCATGTATTTTTTATGAATTTCTTTCTTTCATCACACATTTTCCAAATTGATATGAGTGCTAAGAAACACCTTAGTAATTGTTTGGTTACTGTTATAAAGATGGCCAAAAACACTTCCACAATACAGGAAGATCTCTGATTATTTTAAGCCAAATTAGGCATCATTTGGGGGCCCATGGTGTCACTCAGGACACCAGTGAGATTACGACATCTTAATTCAACTTCCATGAGCCTCCGAATCCCCATTTGCTACCAATTACTTTCTTGTTCCCATAACAAAAGGAAACAGGAAGAGAGGGATCTCCATGGGATGTCAATAGCCCTGGGAAGATCGTTTCCCCATAATTACTGGCTAGAGATTGGAGTCATGCCCTATTTATACTTTCCAAACAAACACATACAATACCTAAAACTATGGAGAAAATACCCATGAAAAATCTTTACACTGGGGAAAACATTGTTTTACAATGTATTTGATTATAGAAATCTCTTGCAAAGGTGTGTAAGTCAGGCAAAATCCAATACAAAATATGTATCTACGGGAATTTCTTGAGAACTTCTAAAGGCCATTCACAATCTGATGCAGGATGAGAACAAATCCATTTTAAAGCCTGGAAAAATGCAAAATAAAAGTTTTTTTCCTATTCTTGATCCCTATTCTTGACCTACTGGTAATATTATAGAAATCCTGCATGCTGCATGGGAGAGAGATCTATTTTCCTTCTGCTACTACTTCATTTGTTAAACCTGGAATAAGGTAACTAGAAGGAAGAATGGCGGTTTCTAAAGGCTCATGCCAAATGTAGTGGTAGGAGGGTTTATGTCACAGAACAGAGTTATGAAGATCAAGTTGCCATAGTTTCAACCCAAAGAATACCAATTTTAGCAGCATCAGTAATTGTGTCCTTTTCTCATCATATTTATTCTACAGCATTGGAATGAGAATAAGACCAACCAATTTCATAGTAAATGCACTGAAGATAATTAACATAGTATAGTGGCTGAGAAAACCAATAGGTGAAACATGAATCCCCTGAATTCCTTATGCTCAGAGTATATGCAATATGTTCTGTGAACATGAGTATAAACAATACAATATGGAGCTGCCTTATAAACTCCTTGTGAGAATTGCTATGTTAATGCATGGCAAGTATTTTAATATATAGGCAGAAGCAGCAGTTATCCAACTGTCATCCATTATCTCCTTCAAATGGACCACACAGAGGTCACTGGAGTCAGGATAGACAAAGACAAATAAATTCATTGATTAGTCCTATGACCATATCAACCAGTAACAACACAGAATATAAAATACATTGAAGTACATGCAACACCATCCAATAGGGTACCTTACAATACAGATTCAGAATATTCAGAGGTCATAAATGTAGATCTCCTTTGCAGGATACTCCAATTTGTTCGACGTATTGCGTTCTTAAAGCTGCAGCTTTAATTACAAACTTGGCAACTTTGCGAACAATGTACACATTAGAGCCCGAAAGAAGATAAGACAATCTGTGAATTGGGTCCCTATGGACTGTTCTTTCTAAAAAGGGGGATAGATATTCAAGCCTGATGGGTGCATATAATTGGCAGTCAAAGAGAATATGAGAAATGTTTTCAACAGAAGGGGATCCACAAATACAGGTTCTCTCCTGATAAGGGAGGTGGTGAAAACGCCCATATTTGACCATAGAATCCAGCAGTTCAAATCTGGCTCTAGTAAAGGCCCTTCTTAATACTTGAGGTAAGGGCATTGAAATGTATTTTTCAGGCAAAAAGGTAATTTTATTCTTAGCCAACCAGCTTAGAGATCTATTTTTAGATAATAATTCCAGGTCTGATTGTGCACTAATATCTAGGACTCGCTGTTTGATGATCTCTCTTGCCTGTGGAGCTATTGAAAGCAAATACTGAATAGAAAACCCATGGTGTGTAATAGTTTCATGAAGGTGGCTAATCCCCGAATTAGTTTGTGCCATGTTTGTTTGTTCCATTAAACGTATTTTGGGTAGACTATTAGTATCCATAAAAAGGATTTTCAGCCAGTAATTGAAAACTTTGATGATTAGGTTACTTTGTAGGGAATGCATGCCTAGCTCTGCTCTAACAGCAGGAGCTGATGTGTTCTTATCAGTTCCCAATATACTTCTTAGAAAACTGGTCTGATTTTGTTCAAGAATGGTGGCTTTGTTTAGACCCCACAGTTCAGCTCCATAGGTCAACATTGGAACTATTTTAGCCTTAAACACCTTCAGTATGGGGATCAAAGAACCTGGGTGGTTGTAACTTAATAACTTGTACAATCTTTTAGTACCTAACCTAGCCTTTTTCGAACTTCTTTTATAATGGTTAGACCATGTACCTGTGTTGGTAAAAACCACTCCAAGGTAGTTAAAGGAAGGTACTTGTTCAATGGGTTCCCCATTAATCCACCAATTATATTTCACACTCCTCTTGCAAAACACCATCACTTTAGACTTGCTTTTGTTTATGGTTAAGAAATTTTGGACACAGT
The DNA here is from genome assembly GCA_023846285.1 of Phrynocephalus versicolor. Taxonomy (NCBI): domain Eukaryota; kingdom Metazoa; phylum Chordata; class Lepidosauria; order Squamata; family Agamidae; genus Phrynocephalus; species Phrynocephalus versicolor. The sequence continues at coordinate 4,249,577 of JAHTLZ010000016.1, forward strand.
ATGTATACAATCTTTGGAGAAGTCTTCTTAGGCCTATTTGGGTAAGGGCCATTAGAACCATGTCATCTGCATACAATAAAATATTAATAAATTTATCAAGTATCTTTGGCATATGGGAATCAGCATCATGCAGAAAACCAGGTAGGTCATTTACATATAAGTTGAAGAGCATTGGGGCCAGTATGCAGCCCTGTCTATGGAGTCAGGATAGATGTACTTGCCTTCTATTAGATTTTTGTTTTTGATAATGGACTCTTATACTGCCCAGAATGACCAATAAAATAAATAAATAAATAAATAAATAAAAGTGACTCTTTTGCCAGTGCTAACAAAGCCTATGACCTATGATTTTTAACTAGAGATGGGCATGAAACAGTAACATAGTGTTTTGTTTCCTTTCCTTTCCTTAATAGTTACATTTTGTTTTGTTAGTAATGAACTTTTTCCAAAAGGAAAAAAAAATGAAACAAAACTATCTGGAACTCTGCTTGACACTGTAGAGGGATACCAGCTTCCCTGACACAGCAGGGGGCTGACAGGGTGAGCACTGACTTCACCACTTGCCTGCCAGCCCCCTGCTGTGTCCTTGGAAGCCGGGATCTCCCCAACACAGCAGGGGGAGCTGAGAGGGTGAACAGTGAATCAGTGCTCACCCTGTCGGCCTACTTCTGTGGTGCCCTTCTCGGCCAGGCAAGGGGTGGGTGAGTTGTGTACACCCAGTCAACCCTTGCCTGGCTGAGAAGGGCATAGCGGAGTATGGTTTTGAATTCTGCACTGCAGCAGCAAGAGTGCTCCTGTGGCATGGAATTCAAAACCTTGCTCCTCTGTACCTTCTCAGACAGGCAAGGGTCAAGTAGGTATACAACCTGCCTGTCCTTTGTCTGGCTGAGAAGGGACAGCGGAGCACGGTTTTGAATTTCCTACTGCCTGCTCCATTCTCCTGTTGTCAGGATAGATGTACTTGCCTTCTATTAGATGTCTGTTTTTGATAATAAGCAGAACACTTTGCTTTGTCGCCCCTGCCTCCTAGGTGGTTGGTTTTTTTTAGTGGCTCAGACTGTGGGGAGGTGACAAACGGGAGAACAGAACAGGCAGTGGGAAATTCAAAACCCTGCTGTGCTCTCCCATTCTGGCCACTGCCATCCAGCTGGTTTTGACAGTCAAGCTGTCAGAACCAGCTGGGTGACTGTGGCCAGAAAAACTGAGCAGAGAAGGGAAATTCATGGATCTTTTCATTTCAACAGTAAAAAATGGTGTTCCGTTTTGTTTCATAACAAAATGTTGTCTGATGTTTTGTCACATTACAAAAGGTTTTGTAACTTTATAATATGACAAAACAGCATGTCATTTTTTGGTTTGTGCCCATCTCTAATTTTAACCACTAAACCTGCATTTCAATAAGGCCTCCACAGTGTATTGATTTATAACTGAGCCACCAAGACCTCAAACAATTTTAAGGTGGTCCAGAATAAAATACTGGTAACTAGCTGGTATGGAGTATGACAAAATATTAAATCTTCACATTCATCCATTGCTCAGAATGTATGAACATGTTAGTGTGTGCTAACATATGCAGCAAACAAAGACAAAAATGTTGCAACACCTAAAAACCTTCTGCTATATTTTGATGTGAGCTTTCACAGACAAGTCCACTTTCTCAGACACTGCAACTTCAATAAGAACCACAACAGAAACACACAAACTGTGCCCCACTCTCCACAACAAATAGACATGTACTGTGTTTCCTCACGCCAGTTTCTGTCAGAAGTTGTCGAGCGTGTGTGGTGGCAACCAGGTGAGTGGTAAAAAGACAATCATGGTGGTGGGAGTGTCATGGTCTGGGGATGCATGAGTGCTGTCAGCACTGGGGAGCTACAGTTCATTGAGGGAACCATGAATGCTAACATGTACTGTGACATAATGAAGCAGAGCATGATCGCCTCCCTTCAAAGACTGAGCCACAGAGCAGTATTCCAACATTATAACAACCCCAAACACACCTCCAAAATGACCACTGCCTTGCTAAAGAAGCTGAGGGTAAAGGTAATGGGCTGGCCAAGCATTTATTTGGACCTAAAACATGTTGGATATCTGTGGGGCATCCTGAAATGGAAGGTGCACAAGGTCTCTAACATCCACCAGCTTGGTGATGTTGTCATGGAAGAGTGGAAGGGCACTCCAGTGGCAACCTGAGAAGTTCTGGTGAACTCTATGCCCAAGAGTGCTGGAAAATAATGATGGCCACACAAAAAATTGACACTTTGTGCCCAATATGGACATTGTCATTTAAGGGGTGTACTCACTTTTGCTGCTAGCAGTTTAGACATTCGTGGCTGTGTGCTTCTTTATTTTGAGGGGACAGCACATTTACACTATTATACAAGCTGCATAGTCACTGCTTTACATTGTAGTTAAGTGTCATTTCTTCAGTGTTGTCACATGAAAATATATACTAAAATATTTACAAAATATGAGGGGGTGTACTCACTTCTGTGATCTATTGTATATGGTGTATTTTTTATCAGTGACAGTTTTGATAGCCTAGGCACCATTTTGCATCCTCTACAATAACCTGAAAGCAGAACATATTCCAACACCAAGGAGGGTGGAATGGCAATCACCCCCACCTGCTCCAGTAAAGAATAAGTTTGAAGATGATTCAGAGACGATCCTGCACTGTGGCCTGGAGCAAGGCATAACAAATTAAAACCGCATCGATGTTACAAAAATAAATTCTGAGAATTGTTATCATAGCTGCTTCTATGTATAAAAACTGACAGAAGTAATAGTAGTAAACACAATTTTACTGCAGTGTTAATATTGCTGTCAAGTGCTGCAGAAGGTAGAAAAGAAAGTGAAATGACAGTAAAGATGTGACTGCTTATTATATTTCTTTTTCGTGGTGGTTTTCAGAGTCCTGTCATGTTGATACAACCCATTAAGGCTCTTCACAGCATCAGCAAGATTTCCTGGTTCCCTGTGAAAAGGTGACTCCATGTTCTTTCTCTCTTTGTTGTTCCCTCCCCCTCCTCCTTCTGTGCAACAAACAGCCATATAACACACAACTCAATAGGAAAAATACAGCTCTGTCTCATATTGTAACAAGAAATGTTTATGAAATTCCTAATATATTGCATGAGATTTCCAACATACTTGGTTTATTGTCACCAGCACAGTGTCACCTAGCAAGCTTCATGACTCAGTGGGGACAAGAAAGTCTGTTTACTGATATACCGCACTATGTGGCTAGTTATTATTGTTCTAAAGGTGTGTGGTGATGTCAGACTGTGTGCTGTGACGGCTGCCAGAAAGAGCAAAGGAATGATTCACCTGGCCCATTATTTAACCACCATGATGTGCTCCCCCTAACCAAATATCAGTTCTGGACTGTTGCAACTTGGGTCTTGAGTAGAGTGATGTGCAGGACCACAGATTTGGGACCCATTCCATTTAGATTGGTACAGCCTCTATGGCTATGGCCAGGGACTACAATGCCACTGACATTCAGAGGGTGGGCTGCTGGAAATTGCTGAAGTTTCATTTATATGTGTGGCCGTTGTCGGACGGTTAGGTTGTGGCCTTCCCTTTTCTCTCTTTTCTCTTTACATGTGTGCTGCCATGGTATTATACAAGAGTTGTGCTGCTGGGGCGCAATTTCATTTGCTGGGCAACTATGTACACAAGGCGTACTTGTTGGGGCTAAAACCTGGGCCTGGGCACTTGCGCCACTTTGGAATGGAGGGGCAAGTGAGGAATGCTCTGGGAGCAAGTGCAGTGTCCCCTGCCATTATGTTGGTCCACCTTGGTGGAAATGACTTGATCCAGAGTTCATACCAGACCTGCAGTATCTTAGGAGTAGGTTTCCAGCCATAAGAATTGCTTGTTCTGAAATTGTCCCTCATTTAGTTTGGAGAGGTGCACTGGACCCTAAGCAAACTGATAGAGTCTCTTATGGAGTAAATAAGGAAATTGGCAATTTTGTTAGGTCACAATTTGTCTCTGTTATCAGATATCCAAACATTATGTTTGACTACCCTGAGTTTTACAGGAAGGATGGCGTACATCTTTCGGATGCTGGACTGGAGATATTTTTGTCTCATGTGCAGCGGGGCCTATTAGCCGAATTAGGTACCTCGGTGGGGGGGAAAGGGAGCATACCTAGTAGACCCCTTTCTGTGGTGGTTAGTTCAAGTAGCAGCCGAAGTTAGCCAGCTTTAGAAAGTGCAGTGTGCTTAATTTACCCAGCAGCCCTCTATATTAATATGTTAGGATATTAGGAATATAGGCCATTAAACTCTAACCCTAACACTAACCCCAACACAGAGGAGGGCAACCAGGATGTTTAAAGGTCTGGAAGAAAGGTCTTATGATGAGCACTTTAGGGATCTAGGAATGTTTAGCCTTATAAAAAGTAGGTTCAGAGAGGATATGATAGCCATGTTTAAATATTTGAAAGAATCTCATATTGAAGAGGGGATAGGTTTGTTTTCCATGGCTTCAGAGACTAGGACTTGGAACAATTGTTTCAAATTACAGGAAAAGAGATTCCATTTGAATATTAGGAAGAACTTATGATGGTTAGAGCTATTTAGCAGTGGAATATACTGCCGTAGGGTGGCGGAGTCTCCTTCTTTGGAAGATTTTAAGCAGAGGCTGGATGGCCATCTCTTAGGAGTACTTTGATGGGGGTCCTGCATGGTCTCTTCCAACTCTATGATTCTATGATTCATTTAGGCATCAGCTGCAAGTTATAGCAAACACATCAGAGGAACTTTGAGGGAGGGGACAAGGCTCCCAGAATTGTAAGTGGAGAAACTGTACTTTGCAAAATGTGAAAATCCCATTCCTAGCACTGCAGAATCCTGGTTTGACGACCTCATAGCAAATTAGTCCATAGCAGCAACAAAAAGCAGCCCATACAGCTGTTGGACAGGGGAACATAAAATGATCAATAGAGGAAGGTAGGAATCTATGCAGCATGTGCAGGTTAATGAGTTCATGTTTGTGCATGTTTTCTTCATAGCTCCGCTTTCATCAGCACTTGTCTCCTGGAGAATAACACAAGTGTCCTCTTTTGTGGTATGACATGGAACCACAGTGAGACCTTTACACCTGCTGGAAATAGAATTAAACTTGTTTGGGCATAAGGCGGTGATAAATCTGGACACCTCTCAAAGCATTTAGGTGTCACATGAGAGCATTAAATTAAATACCTAGCAGATGATGGAGCCCCTGAATTTTGTTCATGGAATAAAGAGCTCCCTAGACTATAGACTGCTTCTGCTTTAGTGCTGAAATTCGCAGATATTTTTTCATTCAAATGGAAATTATTATTTTTTTAAAGGGATGATAGTGGTCTTAGAGATATTCCGCTGAAAGAACACTTTGTCAAAGCACAGCAGGGCTGCTGAGGCTTTATCTGCTCTGGCATCTTTGTAAATTTGACAGCTGCCTTTATTATTAAATAAGAAGACATTCCAGCTCCTGTAAGTTATAGCTGTATCTTGGGGTGTGAGCTTAACAGAAGAAAGATCTTATCATAATTACACTACAATAACAAGCCAAGGCTTTTGTAATCTATTGACATGGCCCATAATCTTATCTGATTCAATGGTTTCAGGAAAGCTCTGCTTTTCAGAATTGGGGCCTGATAAAATAAATGAATAGCAGGCCGAACCCACCTCTGCTTTTGTCAGGGCCAAAGCTGGAATTGAAGGAGGCTGAGGAAGGCAAGATCTGAGTTTAGCTGGGCACACACTAAGCTACACAATACACATAGCTTAGTTTATCTGCCTGAAAAGGGAGATAGTGGAAGCTTTCAGATAATAAGATAGCAGCACAAACATGATAGCTGTAAACAGTGGATTATGGTACATTCAGAGCCGAGGGATGGTGAAATGGTTTAACTAGATATGGAAATATATTTGCATTAACCAGCACAACAAATTTGCCCCGTCTGTGGTCTGCAGATTTGTTCTGTTTGTGATCTTGATGGTTCTCTTCAAAGGGTGGTGGTTGTAGTGGTGGAAATGGTGCACCAGGATGCCCACCCTATCTTAGAGTTATATAGAAATAAATGCACATAAATTAAATAATTCAACACTTAATGATATATATAAACATTCTTCCATGAGAAAAAAAATCTAACTATAACTGTAAATCATGATTTTTCTATTAGGAAACTTATGTAAACAGACTTCCCTGTCTGTCTTCTATGTTCCCCCATGCATACCCCAGCCATTGTTTTATTTTAGGTAATTGCATGGATATTTTGCTTCCCTCCCAGAGTACCTAGGGAGTCTGGAGTAGGGTTGTTTTCTTTGGAGGGGTTCTCTCTTAGTTCAGGATGAGGTTCTCAGTCTGAATGTACTTTTGGACCAAGCACTGTCAATGGAATCCCAGGTAGCATCTATCGTCCACTCCACCTTTTTCCACCTGAGATGGATCACTCAGCTGCATCCCTTCCTTGATACTGGGTCCCATACCATGCTGATTCATACAATGGTAGTCTTGAGATTACACTATTGTAATGCTCTTTATGTGGTGCTACCCATGAGGCTGCTACAGAAATGTCAGCAGATCCAGAATACAGCAGCCAGATTATTGAGTGGAGTAAAGAAATTCCATCATATTGAGCGGATCTATTCTGGCCAATTTGCACTGGCAACTAGGGATGGGCATGAAATGAATTTTTAATTCATTTCATTATTCGTTATTTGTTGTGTTCCCTAACGAAATGAATAATGAACCCCACTCTGGAAGAGAAACAAAATGAAACAAAACAGAAATGGCTGTTTCATTCCATTTTGTTTCATTTCTCTATAGGAATGCATTAGTAATGCATTCCTATGGGGGAAACCCTGTGGTTCCCACCCAATGAAGGAAACCACAGGCCCCTGCTGGGTGCTAGCAGCAAAATGAATGAATGAATGAATGAATATTAAAAAACGCCAAGCAGGGGACCCACACTTTTTTTAAAAAAGCCCCAAACAGCTGTAGCGTGGGCCCTCTGCTGGGTGCTTATAACTAAAATAAAAATATGAAAATAAAAATAAAAGGTGCCAAGCAAAAATAAAATAAAATAAAATAAAATAACAATTAAAAAGACAAAAATACGAAGATATGGCAACACGAATAGACTTGGTCCCTGTAGCCATTGAAACATCTGGAGTCTGGGGAGAATCAGCCTTGAGACTAGTCCAGGAAATAGGTCACAGGATAGCCATTACGTCTCAAGACGACCGAGCACCTACGTTCCTGAGGCAACAGCTCTCAGCAAAAGCCCCCATCAGCTGTAGCATGGGCCCCCTGCTGGGCCCTTGAAAAACAAACAACCCATGCCCTTGCTGAGAGCCCCTGGCTGCTACCAGTTGGCCTCAGAAGAGGTGACTTGTTCTTTTCAGCCTTGTCCTGCAAGTGAGCCTCCTCCTCCTCCTCCTCCTCCTCCTCAACTTGGCTGTCAGTCTCCCAAGCAAAATATCAGAGAGACAGCAGTTGCTGAAAACAGCACGATAGAATGTTGCCGACCCTCATAACTGGTAAACTGACAACAATAAGGAAAAAATGGGTTTTCTGCGCCCCCACTAATGTTTGCTTCTTGTAAAAATGCACATTTCAAACCAGACCAAAAATTCCCACCTTCCACCTTGGTTCTTGAATACTCGCCGAAACCCAGTTAAGTGGGTGTTGCCTTTAAAAAAAACAACTGCTGACTGTTTATTGGTAAATTAGTTCCAGATTTTAAAGACCATGGGATAGAGCCCATAGTGGCACCTACATTGTATGGCTTCTACACCTCTGAGGTAGTTACAATCCCTTAATGATGATCCTGACAGAGATTCAAGTTATGGCTTCTGGAACAAATGCCTTATTGAGCCGAGCTACTGGGATAACATCCAATCAATTGGCAGTCAGCACATAAAATACACAGATCAAAGAGGTAGCGTGTCTATTCCTCCTCTAACATATTCTTCATAGTCCTTGCTCCTTCTAACTGTGTTGGATTTTAAACTGTATGCTTCTCGGGGCAGGGACTTATTCCCTGATACTTTGGAGAAACAGCATCCTGGAACATGCAACACAGAAGTGCAGTCTGGCTCCGTCTTCCACACCTAGCATGTATGCATGGAGAGGACTCCAGTGGACAGCGGCTGTAACCTCAACCAGATTTTTCTCTGCCTCCATTCAACATCTTTAAACAACTGTTTTGCCCAGCTGTGTGCTACTGTAAAAATGAGCATTATGATTTTTGCTGTAGATGTGACAGAACACAGAACCTAATTCAATTCCTACTCCAACCTTTATCCTATTAAGTTCTTTAAATTTGAGGCTGCATTTTATGTGTCAATCAAACTATTCCACTCAGAGTTTAAAAATAAATTGCTGCCTCCCAACCATACCTCCCTCTCCATGCTATGCAATATTAAAAGGTCTGCTGCTTTTTTTATCTTCCCAGAGAACAAATGAAGACTTTTTTATGGCTTTCATCTGTTGTTTTCAATCTATTATTTAATATTCCTTTTAAAAGCCAGCTTTGAGCATATGTATGGTTTGAAGTAAACTCTTTCCGTAAAACAATATATCTTGGGGCAGAATTAAATTTAAATATCGAGAGAGGCATTTGCCCTTTACATAATAATATTTTCCATATTGAACTATTTGGGAATTTAGGGTGCTGCTAAGTAGACTGTAAATACAAGCTTCAAAAGACTGATTTTATTCTCTTTCCACCCATAACGTAAACATTTTCTAAGTAAACCATTTAAACTCCTGAGGAATTTTTCCCCTTCTCCTCTTTTCTTTTCTTTTCGTCTCTTCTCTTCCTTCCTTCCTTCCTTCCTTCCTTCCTTCTTTCTTTCTTTTCTGTGTACAGTACATAGATTACCTGTGAGAGCTTCATACATACCACCTAAATTAGGTTCAAATAAATGGAAAGAATGATTTTTTTGTTTAAAAAAAAGTAATGAAACAAAACAGGAACAAAACAATTTGTTACTCTATAAAATGGCTCCTTTGGGTCCTAGAGGCACCAAATTTGGTGTCTCTAGGACCCAGGGGAGCCATTTTATAGAGTAATGAAACAGTTCATTTTAAAATTGAAAAAAAAATGTATTTCATTTCATAATAGGGATTGGCACAAGACAGAAAAAATGAGATACATTTTGTTTAATTTTGTTTCATTCCCCGTGATTCATTTTGTTTCGTACTTAGAAACATTACATGTTTTAAAAACAATTTACATGAAATGAATCAGTAATGAACCAATTCATTAATCTATAAAATGGGTCCCCTTGGTCCTAGAGGCACCAAATTTGGTGTCAACCTTCCTTGGTCTCTACCCTTTAAGCCCTCCAAATTTAAAGAGATTTGGGATTGAGTTGTTCAACTTGAAAGGGGATGGCTCCTGAAAAAAGCATTTAGAATTGCAATGTCATGTGCTTGAAAGCAGTGATCCCAGGCAGCTATCAATGTGAAAATTACAGTCGAGCTTCCTCAAGCTCTCCCCTTGAAGCACCCCCAAGTTGGAGAGGTTTGGGATACAGGGAATGGAGTTATTGAGCTCCAAAGGGACTGTGGGGGAACCTTAATTGAAGAAGTGTTTAAAAATATTCAGTGGGAAATTACTGATCTCAGGCATATGAATGGCAGGCTTCTCTTCCCCAAGTGATTTTAGGGGGTCCCTTGAAGTTTGGAAAAGTTAGGGTTTCTGGGGTCAGAGATATTAAGCTTCAAAGGAGGTGGGAAGGTGCTTATGCTTAATGGAAAGAAGGAGTGTGTCTGGCGCCCTTTACTAATTTAAGGGTTAATTGACAGCTTCCCCTCAGCACACTGATCCACACTCCTTCAATTATTTATTTATTTAGTTATTCTTGTACTTATTAACCACCCAATTTTCCCATAGGGAACTCTGGGTGGTGTACAACATGTCACCCAAACGGTGACTGCTCAACTACAATATAAACCCCAGCAGTAATAAACAATAAAGGACTGACAAATACAATCGATATACAAATACATATGAAATACAAAAAAAACCCAGATAAAATAGACATAACACCACTGACCATGACAAAGTCGTCAAGGTGAAATCCAGCAAGAAGAACTGATAAGAAAAACTGGTGCCAGCAGTGAAGGGGAAAAAAAACCCGATTACAGTGTGCTCAGATGGTCCCGTAGCATTGCCTGAAGAGCCAGGTCTTAAAGGCCTTTCTAAAGGCTGCCAGTGACTCCGCCTACCTAATCTCAGCTGGCAACTTGTTCCAATCTTCCGGGCCGACCACTGAAAAGGTCCAGTTCCGGGTTGAAACCCCTACGGGCCTCTCTTGGTGTCGGCACTCTGAGAGAAAGGGAGGACAAAGCTCTGATTGGACGGGATGAGATTGATCTCTGGGAGATCCGTTCTGCCAGATAGGTAGGTCCCAAGCCATGGAGGGTTTTGTAAACCAAAACCATGACCTTGAACCTTACCCGGGAAGCAATGGGTAGCCAATGCAAACAGGCCAGGATGGGGGTGATGCAGGCATATCTGCTCGCACCTATCACCAGCCTGGCCACCACATTCTGCACCTGCTGCAAGCGCTGTATAAGCGTCAAGGGCAACCCCATGTAGAGGGTGTTAAGTTACCCCAAAGCCCATTTGGAGCTCAATGACTCTGTTCCCTGTACCCCAAACCTCTCCAAATTGGAGGGGGGTGCTTCAAGGGGAGAGTTTGAGGAAGCTCCACTGTAATTTCCACAATGCTTCTTTGTGGGTGTGTTATCTCTGTTTTCCACACACCATTTTTCATTCGGAAGCTGTCTTGAAGCATACACGCACACGCACGCGCGCGCGCGCACGCACACACACACACACACACACACACACACACACACACACACACACACACACACACACACACACACACACACAC
>JAHTLZ010000016.1:4268078-4284355 GCA_023846285.1 Phrynocephalus versicolor
TAACAACATAGCAATGCACCTACCCCACACTGTGCCTGTAGTACTGCCAATGTATCTTGTTTATCTAGAACAGTGGTACCTTGATAGAAAATTGTATATTTTTAATTAAAATGGATGAGCAGATGAAAATGGGGGTTGGCCCTCTATCACCATTTCAGTATTACAACCCATAAAATGTGTCACAGGGTTTTTACCTTGGATAAAACAACCAACAACTCTCTTTTGGTGTGAACTAGTCATCTGGACAGGCTACAGGACAATTTGAAGCACTTTGAATAATACCAAATTACCAATAAAACTGTAACCCTTTTGCTGTACCAAAAAAGATCAGGTTGTCTCTAAAATGGGGTGGGATGGTCACACTAAGTCAAAAACATGTGTGGATACTGAGTTTGATCCAAACCAAACAGCTCCAGAAGTTATCCAAACAGCAAACAATGTGCCCATCTGGATGTTCTCTACACTTCTTGCCTACATAATTATTTTCTTCTTTTATTTACTTAATAGTTACCCTTTTCCGACTGGCAGCTTGGCAGACTTATGGGTGAGCTTTAATATCACTGAGCCATGAAGTACACAAATCAAGCTGCCAGCTACACTTTTCCCACCCACGATCTCACTTTTAATATGCATTTGTAAGTCACTAAAGTTGGCCATCACACAGGCTCCAATTCATTCATTGTTGAATGCCTCTGGGGTCCTTTCCCTTTCCCTTAACAAAGGCAAAGAAGATTTGATTTCACGGTGTGCTTGTTTTTGTGGGTGCTGTATCCAAAAATTCTTCATTAATTCAGATGTAGTCTCCTTGGAAGCAGCAAGCTGTTGCTTCACTACACCGAAGTGTGCTTCTGCTTACTGGAAGTGAAGACGACCAAATACTGAGTATAATCAATACATCCTTAAAAATTAAAACAGCTCGTGTTCCCCATGGCTGTTTTGTCAGTTAGTCCTGCAAGACACGCAACAATGATATAATCTGAGGGTAAGCTGGGAAAAGTTAACTAAAATAACTAATGTCATTTAGAGCCAGAGTGGTGGAATTGATAGTATAATGCAGAGAAACCATATATGAAAAAGTATTGGGAAGACAATCGACCCCTGTGGAACTCCACAATAAAGATTCCAAAGGATGGACATAATCTCCCCAGGTTGAACCCTTTAAGGATGATCCTTTAGGAAAGATTGGAGCCAGGACAAAGCCAGGGCCATAATCCCCCACCCAGAGAGCCTTCCCTGAAGGATACCATGGTCAACAGTATCAAAGACCTTTGAGGGCCAATATTTTGCACCTATCTCCCTCACAAGGTCATCTTGGAGGGCAACCAATATTGGCTGTGTGCTGTGATGTGGTCTGAACCTGGACTGGAATATGTCACCTCCCTAAGTGCCTGAAACTGATCAGCCACTACCCTTCCCATTGGCTTGCTCAAAAAAGGTACATTGGCAACAGGTCTATAGTAGATAATATCATCCTCCCCCAAGTTAGGCTTTTTGTGAACAGACCTGATGAGCTTCTCCTGGAGGGCTCAGGGGATCCTGCCCTCAAGGATTGAACCATTAATAATAGCAGTGCCCCATTCTGTTGTAACTGGTTTAGCAACTTTTATGAGTTAGGCCGGGCATGAGTCCAGGGAGATTTGGATGGCCATACAGTGACCAAACACTCTTTCCATCTCTACTGTCTCATGCTTTGTTAATTTAACTGGGCAAGATGGTGCAGTAGACATCTCTGACTGATCTTCTGATGAAGATGGTTGTCAAGTTTTTTAAATAAATGACAATGAGTGTGACTTGAGCTTCTAAGCGTTACTCAGCGTTCCATCCTTCCGAGGTCAGTAAAATGAGTACCCAGTGTAGCCTGCATAATGTAATTAAACTGCAAACTGCCCAGAGACTACTTGAAGTGGTATGGGCTGCTATATAAGCAGAACACTTTGCTTTATAGGCATTAGATGGGCCTATTTGTTCCTCTTTATTTGCTTTATTTGTGTGCCTTGTTGTGTTGTGTTGTTATTGTTGTTGCTATTTTGTTTTTATGTCTAGTAGGTCTGCCAAAATTCCAGGCTTCCTAATAGCAATTAGGGTTGCTGCTATTGCTAACAGCAATTGCTATTCCTAGTATCTATTCCTAATTGCTATTCCGAACAGTAGTGTAGGATTCTCAGCTGGCTCAAAAAATCCTTATTGAGTTCCCTCATTCAATTGAAATCTCTATACCATCACCCCATGAGCTGAACATAACTGCTCTTGTCTAATTTTGGAAGCCAATCAAGGTCCTCTATGGATAGTATTTGATGGAGGAGCTGAAAGGAAGGAATTTCCAGGTAGGGATGAGAATGAAAACTGGACAGAAACTGACACACAGATTTGGCAATCCTTGGTAAAATGGCCCCATGTTCAAGTTCACTGTAAGGCAGTGCCCTATGATCTTAAGCCTTCTCATTCTCCTGACATGTCCACAACTAATTCTCTCCAATCAACAACACCGGCATGAGGGGGAAACCATGTAGGCTGGGAAAGCCATTTCCAACCCTGGCCTCCGTAAACTTACAGGTCTTTGGAAATGGTGGTGGTTCTGACAAAGAATCTGTCCTTCTGTCCCTCCTAGGTGTATGAGGTTGCATTTTGTTTGATTCTTCATTGTTGTGAAGTGTCATGAGATTATCTAATGAATTGCAGTCCCCCCCACACATAAATAGGCAGTACAGGATAAATGTAGGATCATTTGTTTTTGTTCCATAGATCAACAATACTCCTCCTCCAACAGCAAATGAAATGCAGTGTTGGGCTCTTCCAACAAATGCCCAACACTATTTATTTATTCTCTACAAACAGAAAGCTTTGCTGTCTCCATGACCAGACTGTGTCGGAATCATTAACAGGGATATAGAATTAAAAGCCCAATTTACTAATGAGAGAATTTTTTTAGCACTTTGTCCACATGCTAAAGGGCAAAATCTGTACAGATATGGATTTTCACTAGTGGGGGTTGGAGGCAGCAAGCAAAACGAACTTCTTGCTCCTGGCTACTAATTAATTTTTGTTTTTCTTCAGTCCTATTGGTATAGGCAAGTCTCCTGTGTGCAGAACTGTTATTTAATATAAACTGATCAATTCACTCAAGGGAAAGGCTGCTTAAGAAAACAAAATTACTCTGAAAGTGGAATAAGCAGTGGTGAGCATATCACCATTTTCAGATTACTATTTTTGCACATGTACAGCCATAAATGTATTAAATCAGATATCTATTTGTTTAATATGGAATGTTTACAGCCCCATTAGTGTTGCCACTCTCTGGTTGGTTTGCAGTACAAAAAATACAATTAATTTAATCTTGATTAGTTGAAGTGGTTTTTGAATCAAATGCACAAATTAAAACCATTTCAACATCTTAGGACACCAGAATAAGGCAGCTGTGTACGTTTGACTTAATTTGCTTCCTAAAAATAGAAAGAGAAGGTGCCTGGCAAACATTTGCAGGATGTTTGTACCATAGAAAAGGGGGCACAACCAAGAAAGCTTGGTTCCTCATGCTGGCTTTTTGGGACCTCCTTGGATATTACAATTCTGAACATCAAGAGGCATGACAAATGTATGGAACAGATAAGGATGGGGAAAGATATTTCATCAAATATACCTGTTAAGGGCTTTATAGGTTATGACCGGTATAGAGATCCAACAAAATGTGACAATACAGAGGATATGTGTACATATCACCTGGTACCTATGTTCAGTCTGGCTGTCGCATTTTGGACTGGCTGAAGTTTCCATACCAATTTCAATGGGAGCCCTACATATAGAATGCTAAAGTAGTCTAATTTGGAGATTATCAATTTATTATACATTGTTTATCCAGATAGGGGTGCAGCCGGGCAATTAACTAAAGTTGATAAAAAGGCACTCTTGGGCACAGAAGATGCTTGCTCCTCCATTGAGAAGGCTGGGTCTAAGAAAACCCACAGGATGAGAACTCAATCCTTCAGGGGAGTGTCAACTCATTGGGGCCAGGCAAACTAAGTCTGATGGTCCTTCCAAGAATAGAACCTCTGTCTTCTTGGCTCTTGTCCAGTCCATTGTCAATGTCAGGAAAAGACATGTACTTGCAGATGTATGGAGATATAAAGCTATCCATTATCTGCGTATTGATGAGAACAAACTCCAAATTTTCTTATGACTATTCCTAGCAACTTCATAAAGATATTAAAAACTATTAGGAAGATTGATGATCCCTGCAGGAACCCAGAAGAGATGGTTGTCTAACTTCCTCTTGAATGCTTCCACTTCTGGAGTGCTCACCGCCTCCCAAGGTAATTGGTTCCATTGTTGTACTGCTCTTACAGTTAAGATGCCCCCCTTAATATTTATTTATTTATTATTTATTTTTAGCTCTTATATACCGCCCTACTCACCACAATGGGGACTCAGGGCGGTTAACAACATAAAAGTAATACAGATAAAAGCAATATAAGCAATAAACAACAACAAACTTCCTAAAAGCGATAGAGTCCAAGATTAAGTCGGCGGGGAAAAAAAAAAAAAAACCAGCCGAAGACAAACAAACGGGGTCCCTAACCCTCGCCGTAGGCCTCCCGAAAAAGGATGGTCTTAAGGCTTTTCTTAAAGGCCGCCAGCGAGGGAGCCTGCCGTAGTTCCCCTGGGAGTTTGTTCCACATAGCCGGTGCCACAACCGAGAAAGCCCGACCGCGAGTGCTCGCTTTTCGGGCTTCCCTCGGGGGGACCGTCCGCAGGGAAAGGGCCACCGAAGCACGGGTGGGCCGGGCCGGATCTAATTGTCGGGGAAGACGCTCCGCCAAATAAGCAGGGGCCAAGCCATGGAGGGTTTTGTAAACCAAAACCAACACCTTGAACCTTATTCGGGAGGCAACGGGTAGCCAGTGTAGGCGAGCCAGGATGGGGGTGATGCGGTCATAACGACGTGCACCAACCACCAGCCTGGCCGCCGTATTCTGGACCCGCTGCAATCGCCGAACAAGGTTCAAGGGGAGCCCCATGTAGAGAGCGTTGCAGTAGTCCAGCCTCGACATGACCAGCGCCTGTACCACTGTCCTCAAGGAGCCCTCATCGAGGTACGGGCGAATCTGGGCGATAAGCCTTAGATGGTAAAAGGCCGACCTGACCACGGCTGACACCTGAGAATCCAGGGTCAGATCCGGGTCCAGGACGACGCCCAGATTCCGCACTCTTTGCACCAGCTGGAGGGCGGACCCACCCAGACTGGGAAGAGGGCCACAGTACCCCTCCGAAGAGCCCCCGAAGAACATGACCTCGGTCTTGCCTGGGTTGAGCCTGAGTCTGTGGGTCCTGGTCCAGTCCAGAACCGCAGCCAGGCAACGATCAAGGGTACGGACGGCCTCCACTGCACAGGTGGAAAAGGAGAGATAGAGCTGCGTGTCATCAGCGTACTGATGGCAGCAGACTCCATAACTCCGGATGATCTCAGCCAGCGGCTTCATATAGATGTTGAAGAGCATTGGGGAGAGCGACGACCCCTGAGGCACCCCACAAGAGAGTGTCCAGGGCGTCGACAGCTCACCACCCAAGCTCACTCGCTGGATACGGCCCCCAAGGAAGGACCGGAACCAGGCCAAGGCCTGGCCCCCAATCCCAACCTCTGAGAGCCGCTCCAGCAAGATACCGTGGTCGACGGTATCAAAAGCCGCTGACAGGTCGAGAAGGACCAGCAAGGTAGAACAACCCCTGTCGGCCCTCCTCAACAGATCATCATGCAGCGCGACCAGGGCCGTCTCCGTCCCATGACGCGGCCTGAACCCGGACTGGAAGGGATCCAGGACATGGTTCTCCTCCAGGAACGACTGGAGACGCAGGGCGGCGACTTGCTCAATCACCTTGCCCAAAAAGGGAACATTGGCTATAGGACGATAGTTGGACAAATCGTCCACAGCCAAGCCGGGTCTTTTAATAATGGGCTTCACCACCGTCTCCTTCAGAAGACTAGGAAAAATCCCGTCTCTGAAGGAGGCCGAAGCAATCAGTGAAGCCCATTTCGGCATGCTCCCCCCTGCGCTCTTAATTAACCAGGAAGGGCAAGGGTCGAACGGAGAAGCCGCAGGCCTGCAGTGTCCCAGGGCCCTGGAGGCATCCACAGCTGTAACAGACCCAAACTCAACAAACCGAGGCGACCGAGGCGGCCCGACGCTGGCCACGACAGAGGCCGAGCTAGAGCAACCGGAGTCCAGCTCGGAACGGATGGCCTCTATCTTAGATTTAAAGTGGGCTGCAAATGACTCGCTAGTGAAATCACTAGGAGGAGGCCCCGGCGGACCGGGATTGGTGAGGTCTCGAACCACACGGAAAAGTTCCGCTTGACGATTCGAGGCCTCACCAATTCTCAGGGCGACGAAAGATCTCCTGGCCGCCCTTATCGCGCGAGAATAGCGACCGGTCAACGCCTTAACCGCAGCCCAATTCTGTGCCGTCCGAGCCTTCCGCCATCTGCTCTCTAACCCTCTCCGCTCTTGCTTCATCGCCCGCAGCTCCTCAGTAAACCAAGGAGACGAGCGGGCTCGGCATCGGATCAGGCGCTTGGGGGCGATCCGATCGACAACCCCCGCCACCTCCTCGAACCACCGTTGGGCAAGGGAGTCGGCCGGATCGTCATCCAAACCGTCTGGATCCCCGAGGGCCTCCGAGAACCGCACAGGGTCAAGGAGCCTCCGGGGACGGGCCCAGATGGAAGGGCCCAGCTCCCCGCGGGGTGGGGTGGCTACCGCAAGAGAGAAGGTCAGCAGATAATGATCTGACCATGACACGGGCCGGGTCAACAACCTCCCGACCCCCAGATCCGAGCCCCGCGATGTGGAGGCAAAAACCAGGTCCAGGGTGTGTCCACCCTTATGGGTAGGTCCGATGACTAATTGGGACAGGTTCATGGAGGCCATGGACTCCATGAATTCCAGAGCTGCTCCCGACAGTCCAGCCTCGGCATGCACGTTGACGTCCCCTACCACCAATAGGCGAGGGGACCTCAACAGTGCCGCCGAGATGAACTCGGAGAGCTCCGGAAGGGAGAGTGCAGGGTCGCGGGGAGCACGGTACACAAGCACTACCCCAAACCTGTCCTTCTGGCCCACCATAAGGTGGAGACATTCCAAACCTGGACTCACCAACGTCGCGGATCTGCTGACATGAAAAGATTCCCTAAAGACCATAGCCACCCCACCCCCCCGCCCCTCTGACCTGCCCAGCTGCTGCACACGGTAGCCCTGGGGGCAGAGAAGGGTGAGGGAAGCCCCACCCCCCTCACCCACCCAGGTCTCCGT
The DNA here is from genome assembly GCA_023846285.1 of Phrynocephalus versicolor. NCBI lineage: Eukaryota > Metazoa > Chordata > Lepidosauria > Squamata > Agamidae > Phrynocephalus > Phrynocephalus versicolor. The sequence goes on from JAHTLZ010000016.1 coordinate 4,275,380, forward strand.
GAGAAAAGCCAGGTCGGCACGCTCATCCACGATCAAATATTCAGTGTAAATCTGATTCCCTGTAGCTTGAGCTGACTGTTCTGTGTCCTGCACTCCAGGATGCTCAAGAACAGATCCTGCCCCTTCTTTCAAGTATTTGAAAAGTGTTATCATATCTGCTCTCATGCTTCCTTCCTTTCTTCTTTCCTTCCTTCCTTCTGAAAAATTAATAGGGAGGACCATTGGTAATGCAACTGCTTTTCATGCCCCAAAGTTCAATCCCTGCTGTTTCCAACAGGGTCTAGGGAAGATTTCTCCCTGAAACCCTGAAGAGTTTAAGCTACTCAATGTTGACAAAAGTGGGCTCATGGAATCACAGAATCATCATAGGGTTGGAAGGGACCTTGGAGGTCTTCTACTCCAAACCCCTTCCCAAGGCAGGAGACCTCATGCCATCTCAGACAGATGCCTATCCAATCCCTTCTTTAAAGCCTCCAGTGATGGGGCACCCGCAGCATCCGGAAGCAAGCTGTTCCACTGTTTAATGGTTTTTACTGTCAGGAAAATTCTCCTTATCTCCAGGTTGGCTCTACTGCTGATGAGTTTCTACCGATTGGTTCTTGTCCTACCCTCAGGTGCAACTGAGAATAAATCAATGCCCCTTTCCCTGTGGAAACCCTTCAGGTACTGGAAGATTGCTATTATGTCTCCCCTCAGTCTTCTTTTTATCAGGCTAAACATGACTAATTCTTTTAGTCATTCTTCATAAGATATAGCCTCGAGTCCCTTATTATCTTACTTGCTCTTCTCTGCACTTGAGGTTTCTTCTAGACATGCAGCAGAGACAGAGTATAAATGAAATGGCATGGTTAATTCCCCCAGTGCTTTCAATGGAGAAGGAAAGGGCAGAAAGTTGGGCCAAAAAAGATGGAAAGCTTCCCTATCCCCCCAAAATCAAAGGAGAACAAAATGCTCTTTCCTTGGATATCTTTTACAGCAAAAAATGCATACATTAAACAAGACCTAGTAAGAACAATAGATTTCAGTATCCCTAATACCTACTGTAAGAGTGTTATGTCAAAGATTTTCCATTTTTTTTAAAAAAAGAATGTGAAGTTTTAATCAATTCTGGTGAGTTTTCTTACTCAGAATGAAAGATGCAGGTGATAAATAATTATGAGAGGCCACAGTTTCAAGTTAATGTACACTTATCGATTACTTCATTTGTACAATTGATCAGGGAAAAATGGATTATCTTTCTGTCCTTTCAGTTCAATGCACAGTGCTATGTTGCAGTGTGTGTGTGTGTGTGTGTGTGTGTTGGCGTGGGTATGTGTATTTGAGATAAATGAATAATCTATTCATTAGGCAAATGCATCCAACTCCCCATATTTAAAGTTTTAAAGCATTGCATGTGTTCTTAGTATGAATTCCAATGCCGTCTGTCCATGAGCAGAAAGAGCCAACAGTTTCCTAACTCTCTGTGTCATACCATCATCCCCCAAATATGACGTGGATCTTTAGAAAAACTCAGAGGATCTTTGGGAGACATAAGAGCTTTTCAGGAGAAGGAACAAGAACTCCTATTGGATTTAGAATGTTTGAGTTCTAGCCCACATACGAATCTCCAATGCTGAACCTGCAGTTCCCTGAAGCACCCCAAAGCAAAGCATGAAATGGCCTAGTTCATGGGATTTTTTTTTTTGATTTGTGGGGCACTTAACGTCCATCTCTAGCTACCAGGCTCAAAGACAGAGGGAAGCAACTACCCCTCTTTTTGTCAATTCCAGGACAACAGGGTAGTTACATTTTGCCTGTCTCTGATAACTTCATGACCTTGCTCCCAGGATTTCAGAGTTATCAAACACAAGGCTGTTACAACCTTGGAACTCGGAGGTATTCGGTTGTAGTCTATAAACACACAAATAAAACCAATACGAGGTTTACTTGAGCAAGCCATAATAATTAACAGAAACTGATGGTCTGTGTATCACATGTGTATTTTATTCCTACTCATGTTTACTTATAAGTAAACCTCGCTTATTTCAACAGAGTCTGATAACTGCCTTTGAAATGTACCACCCAATAAATAAAAGAGCTGTGATCCTCATATAAAGATGTGAGAAAAAAGTAAACCTTTAAATATGAAGTGAAGGTTGTACCCCAGCTTTACAAATAGCTTGGGAGCAGTAGTTGTTCGTAGCTGAAACATTTCAAGCACTCAGAATTGTCTGCTTTCTATAGTTCTGACATTACCCTTTCACAATTTTTCAGACGTAGGAATGCCTCCTAGGAGCCTGGACATGTGTTTTAAATGTAATGTGAGTAGTGACCCTGAAACAATGAGGTGTGTGATTACTTACCTACTATGAGCAGAACTAATGTTCTTTCTATTAAGCAAATAATCTGATTTAATATAGCTGTAATGATTGCAACAAAAAGGAAGGGCACAGAGCCCCATGCCTGTCTCTGTACGTGTTATTTTAGTTGTGCAAGTGGGTGTGTGGGAGGAGGTTGATTTTTACTCACATTTTGCCTCAGAAAAAAAGTGCATTCCCAGCAATACTTCTTAGGAAGTTCCTAACCCAAGGATAAAATAATATATAAAATGATATATATGAACAGTTTCTGTCTAAATTTATCAGGTAAATAAAATTTGTTTGTTTGTTTTAACCTAAAGCCTGTTAAATGCCACTTGTGGTTCATGGTTATTGGAAGGCAGGCCAATGAGCTAGCACCAATGGAAAACAAGATTATTCCTTTTCTCCTATGTTCTGCCAATGGCTCACACTGTGAAGCTGCAGATAAACCTTCACTTATACATTATATGAATGGGGTTGTTTGGAGTGACATCCCCTTGGGTTTCAGATTTAGCTCACACACAATTAGATCTTACATCTCTTGTGCAGCCTGAGTACCTTCATATTCTCATTTTTTCCCAATGTCTTTTTGGCATGCTTGGTTTGTATGTCATGTGAAGAAAACGTAAGCATCCTCGATATTAAAAATCTTGTGTTGGCCTCCATAATCTGTAGACATTTGCTAGTAGAGATGGGCATGAGCTGAAAACTGTAAAAAGGCTGCCTTACCTGCTAGGCTTGCAATAAGCTGCCACCACCACCGCCACCAGAGCCCAGGAAGAGGAAGAGAAGGAAGTACATCCCTGCCACCACTCGGGTGCTCCTGCCCCCTCCTCTCAGCCCTGGCTTCTGGCCTCCTCTCAGCTGGGAGGCGGGTGGGGGTGACTACCCTGGGTCCTAGAGGCACCAGATTTGATGCCAAACTATCATCAGCTGGATTGCTCTGAAATTGGCCCAATTGCCACCAGGGAAGCCCCATGGTGGTGACTGGACAATTTTAAAGAGTACAGCCAATGACAGCTCTGTTAGCTCACTCTGAACACCACAAATGGGTACAGCTGATGACAGCTCAGCTGGATTGCTCTGAAAATGGCTCCTGGGTACCAAATCTGGTGCCTCTAGGACCCAGGGGAGCCCCCTGCCTCCCATTTGAGAGGCACTGCCAGAGGCCTTCCCTACACTGAATCAGCGGCACAAGGAGGAGGAGGAGGAGGCGGGGAGCACCACAGCAGCCCAAAAGCTACCAGGGGGTCCTTGCGGTGCCATCTTGTCCATTTTTAAAGGGGTCCAGCCAATGACAGCTTGGCTGCATTGCTCTGAATGTGGCCCAGTCACCACCACAGGGATCCCCGAGGTGGCAACTGGGCCATTTTTAAAGGGGTATAGCCAATGACAGCTCGGCTGGATTGCTCTGAAAATGGCTCCCGGTCACCAAATCTGGTGCCTCTATGACCCAGGGGAGCCTCCCTGCCTCCCAGTTGAGAGGCACTGCCTGAGTGAATCAGCTGTGCGAGGAGGAGGAGGCGGGGAGCACCAAAGCAGCAACAGGGACCATTTCATTTTGTTTCATATGATTTTTTTAAAAAAAACATAAGAAATGAAATGAAACAGGGTGGGTACAAAAAAAGAAAAAGAAAGAAACATGGTTTTTCAGTTTTGTGCCCATCCCTAGGTACAACTATTCCCAGTGTAGGGAGAACCAGTTTGAACTTGGCAGCCAGGGGCTATCAAAGATTAGGAGTTTTTGCTTTGCCTTTGGAAAGGGAAATGAACCACATCAAGCCCCCATTCTTCAAAGAAAATAAGAGAGAGAGAGATGTGTTAATGTTACAGTAAATTATATGGCTGTCACAAATGAAATATATCAACTTGCTCAGTAAACAGGATTATGGAAAGTACCGGAGGGGAGAATGGAGAAGAGGGAATGAGAGAATAAGCAATGCTTTGACTTCAGTATTCAGGCATGTGATCACCCACATTATGTCCTCAAAGTGTTATAATGAAATAAAATCTAACCATTTATTCTCCTACTGGATACTGTGAGACATGCCTGATCCCCAGCTTGTAGGCACAGCAAGTGGAGAGAAGAGCAACAGGAACAGACCAGACAAGGTCTCAGTAGGGCACAGTCAGTCTGCGGCCTGGTCTTACACATTAGCTTTACTGGCCACTTTGTATGAAAAGTTATAGGCCCAATGTTTTGTGAAGTAAGAAGCTAGATCCTAATCTGACGACAACAAACTTGCTTCTTCCCTCTTCCTTCTCTCCTTGTTCATTGTCAAAATATTGATGCCATGAATTTTTAAAGCAGATCTTTATCAGTGCTGTGGGATTAATTGAGATCCTTCATAGGATCATAACAGTACTACATTCCCACATGGAAATGATTATTTTAATAATTTCAAGTTTTGTCCACGTTCGTAAAGAAAACCAATATAAACAAGCATAATAAAACCACAGTTAATATAACAAAAAATTAACCAATAACAATAAGATTACAATAAAATTAAGATGGTGGGCTGGAGGTAGATTAGCTGATTGAGGCACTAAGGTCTAAATTGATCAGGAAAAGCCTATCAGAACAGCCATGTTTTAAATTGCCTTTTAAAGAGTCCCAGGGAGGGGGCAAGTCAGGTCTCAGGCAGAAAATCATTCAATAAATTTGGAGCTACTACCGAGAAGGCACATGATCTGGTCTTTTTCTTTTGCACCTCCCTTGGAATAATCAATTTTAGCTGCCACGTTTGGGATGAACATGTATTATGGCAGAATAAATACACATTGGAATAAGGTGTTCTGACAAATAGACAGGACCACCACTCCTTTTGATGTCCAACAGCCTGAGCCTGGGAATTCTCAGGCCTTACATGATGTTCCTGTGGATACCAGGAAAGCAAGGGCTAGAATCCTGAAAATCTGCTTCTCCAGAATGACAAGCAAATGCCCAATGCAAGATGGTGTTTTCTGGTTTTCTAACCAGAGCAGAAAATGCTGAATTTAATACCACTACTATAATGGCAGCATTTGTTGGAAGAAGGTGTTCTGTCAAGTAATGAGTGTGGTGTTTACCCCTTGGTGATGAATAATTCATGAGAAGTGTCTGTATTGATTGGTTGGTTTTTTAACCAGTGAGAGAGTTTGGAGTAAGAGTCTGAGGGGATTTAAGGCTCAGCGCAGCACTGAATTAGTCATATAGGGAATCTGATACTGTCTGAGAGAAGGTCAGGTAGAAACCTACACTCACTGAGAAACGATATATAGGGTCTAACTGTGATACTTACTAGAGAGAGAAGAGGGGATTTAGAACTTCTGTGAGGAAAACTAAGTGACGAGTGTCTAAAAACTTGAGAACTGGGTGTGCAAATGATCAGCGTAATCTGTAACATAACTTTAGTGTGATTGAGTTATATTCTCTCTCTTTTTTGTGCTTAAACACATTACCTTTATGAGTTTGAGTCTACTTTGTAATAAATAAACTTAGTTTCTCTTTAGTCAATGTAAAATGAGTCTGAAAGCATTAATTTACTAGCAAATAGAGATGGGCATGACCAGAAAAAATGACGTTTCAAGTTGTCCTTTGTCGGGACAGGTCCGTTTCCGGTCATTGCCGTTTGTCGCGATAATTTTCAAAAATTTGTCGTTTCCGTTTGTCGTTTGTCATTTGGGGGTTGGGGTTGGGGTTGGGGTTGGGGTAAGTGGGCTCTGGGAGGCACCTCTCTGGGTGCCTCTGACGTCTGACCCACTAAGAAGGGAAGGGAAGCGTTTCGCGGAGCCGCCACGTACCATACATTATTTATTACATTATGTTAGGGTGGGGGGTAAGTGGCAGAGTCACCTCTCTGGGTGCCTCTGACTCACTAAGAAGGGAAGCATACTAGTGTACTGGCGTACAGGTTAGGGAATGGGATAGGGGATAGTGGGCTCTGCGATGCACCTCTCTGGATGCCTCACTTTGACTCACTAAGAATGGAAGTGTACTAGCGTACTGGTGTACAGGTTAGGGAAAGGGATAGGGGTAGGGGATAGTGGGCTCTGCGAGGCACCTCTCTGGGTGCCTCACTTTGACCCACTAAGAAGGAAAGTGTACTTGCATATGGATCTGGGTTAGGGTTGGGGTTAGGGTAAGGGCTAGGCTTAGGGTTACGGTTAAGGTTAGGGTGGGTTAGTGGGCTGCACCTCTGGGTGCCTCTGAGCCACTAAGAAGGACAGGGTTAGGGTTAGGCTTAGGGTTACGGTTAGGGTTAGGGTTTGTGGGCTTTTAATGCCCTCTCTGGCACACCCAGAAGTCTCAGTCAAAACCTGGCGATGTGATTGGTGGAATGGCTCAAAAAAATTGCATGGTCCCATCCCATGGCCAGCCCATCATTGCACATGTGCAGGTGTAAAAAAATAAAAATAAAATAAAATAAAATAAAATCAATGGAGACATTTTATTGCAAGAAAAACCCACTGCTGCTACTAGAAATATTCCAGGAGTTAAAATACCTAATTTTCAAATGTTTCTGTGGTGCTTTGGTGGATTTTTGGACCACGATTTAAAAATAAATATTGCGGTCGCCATTTTGGATCCCCCCCACCGCATGGCAAATGGAGACGACAAGGATGCCCCCCCAGCCTGGTACCAGCAGCCCAGGACAGGAGAGAGGGGGTAGGCCGGGGACACCCCCCCCCCTAGAAACCACCCCTCTCTGGTAGGTGCCCTCACTGAGACAGGCATATTTTCGCCTGCTTTTATGGCTGGGAATCGTTTTGTTTTTTTTTTTTAAATTTTTAAAACTTTTTTTCTCTGCTGCTTGGCATCACGCGATTGCCGCGATGCCATGAACGACAATGACAAACCTGACCAAATTTGTCTTTTATCGGGTCGGGTTAGAGCTGGAGCGGAGTAATTCCTTTTACCGTTCTCATTACGTAATGAGAACAACAGCCGAAAACGGAAACGAGGATTTCGCCGAGTCGTGCCCATGTCTACTAGCAAAGCTAATTTGTGGCAGCAAAAGAGAAAACTTAGAAGCGGTGCTTGTCAATAGCCTGTGAAAGGGCAAAGGGCAAAGCACGGGAACACTACAGCGAGGTGCCAAATATAAAGTTAAGGACTTTATATGTAAGAACCATAACCTTGGACCTCGTGTGGAAGTGTTCAGGTAATCAGTGGTGTGGCCATGGTGGGGGAGATATTATCATTTTGTCTCAATCACACCACTAATCCAGCCACTGCATGATGCTTCCACACTAGCCTTGAGTAACCCAAGACAGAGGCCAAATCTCAAATCTTGAGATTAACAGTTATGGACCAAGGTGGTGAGACTGCTGGTGTCCAGGAAGTGACACAACCAGGCTATATACCTAAGATCACAAATAGGTAGAAAGGACCAGATACACCACTTGGGCTTTCATGGAAAGTGCCATGTCCAGAACACCCAGGCTGCGAACCTCATCCCCTGCAGAGAGAGTCAGCTCTGCCCACAAAAGAGAGGGATGTTCTCAATCTACAGATACCTCAGGCCCCCACATGCAAAATCTCCATCTTGCCCAAGGATAAAGCACATTCACATGTGTTAAAGATGAGGAGCCTTCTAAAGAGAGGAAAAAAGATGGCAACCCCAATTTAGCCCTAACATGGTTGAATACTAAAGGATTCAAACAAAACAAGACTTTTTAGAATTAATTTAAGCCTAGCTGTGGATGAAAACACCAGATTTTCCTGCACTCCTTTGTTTTTCCTTTTACTCTTATGTTCTATCCCTCCATTCCCGAAGAAAAGGAGACATCAAAGAGTGAAGTAATGGTAGGACCATTTTGTTATTATTATTTTTTTTTTTTTTGGTGGAAGCAAAGTGATGCTCAATGTAGGCACTGGGATACTTAGCCCTGAGAAAATGGCTGTGTTTGAATTATGGTTCATTCTGTCCTCACAGCTGTGCAGTGTCAGTGGACTATATAAAGCCTTCCCTCTGAAACATTGCCCTGCAGAGTGGGATGACTACACACCATTTCAAAGACCGGTGCTCCTCACTTTATCTGCCTTCCCAGGCTTTTAAGTATAACAACTACTTGACAACTTCCCATGCTATCAACATCTGCATAATCTAAATTGCATGGAATGAAAATAAAACACTAGCTCCCCCCTCCATTTGCCTTTACCAATTGCATGGCTGAAATGAGCATTAGTGCATCTGATAACTTCCTGAGTTCAGACAATTTGATACAACGGTATCTGAAACAGCATTCGACTTCAGTAGAACTCTTTTAGCATCAAGGACTAATTTGGGCAAATCCATCCTATAATGTAACCAGTGCAGTACACTTCCTAGGGGCAAACAATGTACAATGTTCAATGTCTAGCTTGGCTTTTTATATAGTATCTTTAAGGAGTTGGAAAGAGGAATTGTTCTCTCTCTGTCCAACCAGCATAAGTGTCTGGGAATGAATAGGTAGGATGTGTGTGAGTATGCATGTGTGTGTACACACCCACACATGCACACACACATGTGCACACACACACACGTGCACACACACACACAAACACGTCCTAGGAAACATCTTTCTCAATAATAATAATAATAATAATAATAATAATAATAATAATAATAATAATAATAATAATAATAATAATAATAATAATAATAATAATAAT
>JAHTLZ010000016.1:4310241-4323009 GCA_023846285.1 Phrynocephalus versicolor
TACATACATACATACATACATACATACATACATACATACATACATACTTTATATGTTGGCATGAAATAGAGGTTCCACCATTGTTTCACAAAAGGGTCACACAACTTAGGCACACACATATGCACAAAATAAATCTTATAAATTTTGCAGAGCAGGAGGAAAATACTACAAGTTTTATGTTATCAGTTTACATAAGAAAAGATGTATACGTCTATTTTAAATAAGGAAATATTTGTCACCTACCAGCAAAAATCCATTTCTGCAAGCAGAATCCTCTCCACCCGATCAAAGAACCTTCCAGAAGAAATATCTGCTGGCAGAATTCTTCCACTGCCTTAGATCCTCCAGTAGAAGAGAGAGCAGAGGAGCAGAGCATGAATGGAATGAGGTTGGGGCCAAGTTATATCAAATACAGACTTTCTCAGGTCCAGAGATATAATCACCAGGCTAGCACATTTAGATTTAGTTCCCCATTCCAGATGGTTTGCTGTCAACGATGGATGGACAAATACATTGCCTTTCTCTTCTTCCATTCAGTGTGTGTGACACTGGTCTGGATACACATTCTACAACTGTCTATTTATTGTTCATTGTTTATTATTTATTTTATGTATGCCAATAAATGTATTGATTGATTGATTGATTGATTGGATCGAAGTGAAGGAACTGCTACATCATTTACGACATCCTTAGGTTCAGGGAGATTTGGATTCAGCGTTGCTGCATCTGGCCTAATATTGGCTCAGCTGATCTTTTGTCATCTTGATTGGCGAGGATGATGCTGAAAATACAATAACTTGGGTGCAAGGACATTAGTGAGAGACTTCACAAATACAGACCTATGCCAGCAGTTCAATGTGGCTGCCAAAAAGACAAATGCAATTTTAGGCTGCACTGACAGATTATACTCTTCAAATCCCATGAGGTGCTCATTCCCCTTTGTTTAGCACTGGTTAGGCTTCATCTCGAGCTCTGTGTTTAGTTCTGGACACCACACTCCAAGAAGGATGCTAACAAATTGGAAGAAGTTCAGAGGAGAGCATCAAAGATAATCAGGGGACTAGAAGCAAAGTCCTGTGATGAAAGATTGCAAGACCTGACCATGTTTAGCCTTGAGAAAAGAAGACTAAGCGGAGACTTTGATATCACTTTTCAAATACTGGAAAGGTAGGCATACAGAGGAGGCACAGGGCCTGTTCTTGATCATCCCCTAAGTGTGGAATATTTAATAAATGGCCCAAGCTACAGGACAACAAATTTAGGCCAATTATCAGGAAAAAACTTCCTAATCATTAAAACAGTACAATGGTGGGACCAGTTTCCTTGGGAGGTAGTGAACTCATCAATGTTGCAAGCATTCAAGAGAAAATTGAGCCAGATCTGTTTTGATTTGGATTCCTGCAGTGCACAAGGTGTTGGACTCAATGTTCTTATAGACCTCTTCCAACTCACTTATTTTATGATTCTGCAACATGTGCAATTTTATCACCTCACATCCCTGATAAAGAGACCTAAGGCAGCAAATACAGAGTTCTCACACACCACAGAGAACTTCTCATTGCCTATGCTGTGCCTTTACTTACTCAAATAGATATTTCCCTTCTGTTTTGTTTCTTAAGCAATAAAAATAACCAGAGCTACAGATATAAAGGAGGAAATATACCACCCCCTCTTTTATATCTTTTCCAATTTAAAGCAGAATGAGGACTGATGAGAACGACAATACATATGCTACGGCTGTTTGCATTTTCTGAAAGCCCCCGGTTAAATTTTACATAATTGGTTCCTTCTTAAGATAGGAGCTTGGGAGGATCATTCATAAGACACTGAGATAGATAGATAACTAGTATAAGAAACAGAAAACAGATACTGCAAGTAAAAGAAACAATGTCTACCATAGGGGAAGAATTAAGTGGGTCCCACATGGATTAAAACGCAGATCCCTGCTGCCTTCTATCTATATAAATGATCCAGACAGTAGGATCAAGCTAAATGATTACATTTGATGATGTCGATTGGAACACATGGAGCACAAGGATTGCTGCCAGACGAGGAAACATGTTTTAGTAGAAGATGAAAGCTTGCTATGTTGTATTTAAGGTTCACATAGAAACAAACAGTAGCTCGCACATCCACATGCACACACGTGGAGTTGTACACAGATTCTGGTCTTGAGCTGACATTAGTTTTTTTGAAGTTACAAACCAGTGCTTCCAAATACATTTGCAGTCAATTCTGGAGACAACTGTCCACAGGGCCTAAAGTTAAATTGCTTTAGGCAACTTTGCAGGCTGGAAAACATATGAACAGGAAAAGAGAAAAGCTTTGCTGGATCAGATCAAAAGCCTAGGTAATCCAGCAATCAGTGGCCAGCCAGGTGCCCACTGAGAGCCTGTAAGAAGGATGAAAGGGAAATGGCAGCACTGTGCTCTTATTCCTCAAAAGCTGATGGATACCTGTGCTGAGTAACAGCTTTATGGGATCATTCCCCTGCCTTAAAATTCTGCACATTTTTGTCTGATGATGAGCTACAAAGGACATGCAAGCTCACCTTATTGGTTCCCTTTTATTGATTTGATTTATATTTTCCTCCACCCAGTATCCCCACACGCACACATGTTGCAAGTAATTATTGAAGCAGAATGGCCAGATTTGGTTATGGAACAATGTATATTTACGAATCAATACCTGTATAGAACACAAAGCTAACTTAAGCGGTTACTTCATGTCCTACCTTGTTCCATGATTACGTTTGTACAATGACAGGGTTGTTCGCAGTCACGTGGGTTTGTCCCTATTCAGTTCCTGTTTCCGTTTACTCACAGGCATGATTACTTGTCACATGATAACTGTTACTTCACGGTCTTGATCCGTGACAAATTCTGAATTTGTCTTGCTTTCTTAACCCTTTTTTAAAATATCGCAAATAAAACTTTTTCGATATTTCAATTTACTGGTCTTCCAGGATTTACATGTCAATGCTACATAATTTTCAGTACTTTCTTTAATAAACATTTGCACTGTATGGTGTTTCCCATAGGGAAACTAATGTTGAATGCCGCTTCAGCCGCAGACCACTAAGTAGACACTGGTTGTTGTGTGACAGTTGTTACCCCACGGTCCCTTGTCTCGGAACAGGAACCAGGAACCACCCCTGATAAGAGAATTCCCCAGCCCAGGGGCAGGTACAGCTTGTCACGCTCGGTTCCCGGTTCCGGGGGCATGGTCAAGACAACTTTTTGCTATCACGCTATTGACGTGAAGTAAGGTTGTTGGTTTGTTTTTTTGTACTGGTCCCAAGTGGGACAGCAAGGAGGGATGGATGGGATGGGATGTGAAGTAACCACCTTAAAGGGGCACAAACACTTTCCTTTATCCCCCCAGGGACACATAGATTAACACTCAAATCTTACCCACATTACACCTTCTACCTGTTTACAAGGGGGTTCAGTTACCCATTGATTCAATTTTTTCTAATGTATCCATATGATGCTGAGAAATTGAATCAATCCTCCCCTCTTCCCTTTTGCTTCTGGCTGAATTTGCCTCAGTTTGGAAATGGGGAGAGTAGAAATTTTGTTGGCTGGCTATTTATTTATTTATTTATTGCCATTTGCTTTGGATGCACCGACCAAGTCTGTTACTTTGTTCTGCTTCAATAGAGGTATATAAAATTAAAAATCCACTAAGAGCAGCCATTATTTCAGCTGTGAGAGTGTTATCCACAGAAGACAGAAAGAAGAATACTGTACTGGAATTCGCCCTGCCACCTTTGAATCATCATAAAAATTAGTCAGTTTCACTGGGAAAATGGCATGAAGTAGCAAAATAGAAAACCTCACCAGAGCAGCTGCCTCTTTCCCCCTAGTTTATGTAGATCCTTAGGAGATCTTTTCTGGATGTTTTGTTTTGTTCCCTTGCATTTTCCCATTCCTCCTGGTTCTGAAGGGATTCCTCCCTCCCACCATTGTCCATAAAAGGGCATTGCTACATCTCTCAACTGTGTAATAATTTGTATTCAATTACATAATTTGTTTAGTTTACCTATGCATCGTGAAAATAATCGCACTATGAACTTTTATCACTTCCTTGCTTTCCTGCAGTCACAGATTATTAGATGCAATTTGTAACCATGAGTTCCAAGAAATTACCTTCTGTTGGTATTGCATACTGGCTTCCTTCAAGGTTTTCACTTTGCCTCGTGGAATTAACAAGGCTCTGCATCTGTGAATTAAAATTCGACTTGCTTACACATAGTAAAAGCAGCTGCTAATGGGGTTAATGGAAGTGACATCAATGAACAGAGGCGATTTTAAGAGAGTCCTATAAGAAATTGCTATTGGTCCAACATCATTAATCATATCATTAACAATCTAGGTCGTGGTGTAAAATCTGGGTGATAAAAAAAAAAAAACTACACCTAAGTTGTTGCCTAATGAAGATGATAAACTCCTTTTAAGGAGGACTGAAAATGATATGACCTTTAATATGGATACTTTTAAGAATATAGCTTTAATTGGAGGAGAAAGAGGAGTATATATAAGCATTTTGATGGGAGCATGAGATACCGCTGAAGCTTTTTAAAGCCTTTCCTGCTGCCTAACTATTGATGGGCAGCAATCAGCTTGCAGGACTTGATGTTATTCTGCATTATTAATTCTCAGTTGCTTTACCTGTAACATTGTAAATTTTACTCCAGGACTCTGGCTGAATGCTCTAATAGAAACATATTAAATCAGTATTACATTAATTTCAGTTAAATCACTGCAACATGCAGTGTACTCTGCATTAGGGACAGTCTGAAAAGATACTCAATTTAAAGGATCATTCAAGTCTGATTTAAGGACAAGGAATTATAAAACGAGGGAGAAAAAGCACTTAAGTTTCTCATAATAAGAGTTCTCACCTGGCTAAGTGACTGAGCAGTCATTCAGATTATAAGCTCTGTTTATGCATCATTTAAAAACTACCATGCAATTTGGGATATGATGAGTATTTCCACAGCCAGTGCCACAGCTAGTATGTACCTAATGGACAGAGTGGATGGACGAAGATTCAGAATGCCAGGGTTCAAATTCGCACTCACACAAGTGAACTCACTGGGGATAAAACCACACCTTGAAATAGCTAACATTATACCTTGAAAACCCTATTAAGTCACCATATCAAACATAACTCGATGACATGTATTGCACTCAGCAGGGATACTTTTTTTGTACATGCAGGAATTTCTAGTATATAGATGCTGGGTCTTTTTTACTACACTCTGTTCAATGTTCAGTGAAATGACCCATGTCATACTTCCCAATAATAAATGAGAGACAAAGTATATCTTACCTTAGTGATATGGACATTTATATGTCTTGCAGTTTTGTTTTGAAGAAATGAGATACAAACACAATCACACACATATTGTAAAAATGTGCATGCCAAAATCCATCTGCAGTTGAAAATAGGAGCCAACCACCTAAGTCAACAGTGAAAATGTTTATAAAACATATGCATTAGAAAATCTGTGCAAATAAATGGGAGCATTCTTGAAAATGCACAGAGAATTTGGGCATGAATTATCCATGTGTGAAAGGAAAAAAGCAGTCTCACTACCTGATGGCAAGCAAAAACTGTGATAGGAATTTAGAAGGGATACAGAGCTGCAAATATTTGTCTACATGAATTATTAGTCCTACCTAGAAAAGGGCCAGTGAATCAATAGGCATATCATGGGTCAACACTTATATAAGATCCCTTGATTCAATAAATCTGTCCATTGTCCATTGTCCATTGTCCTGAAGAGTTATGTTTCCAGTTAACAGTTCATGTGTTATTATGGAATTATTTCTATGGAGACCTATTTAGTCTCAAGTGAATATCAACATATTTTGGCATCTGGATACTAAGCCTAGCTGTTTCTACGAAATCCCAGTGCTTTCACAGGGACTCATGTCAGAGAAAGATCATTAAGAATATATTTGCCTCCATGCTATCACTGAAAACATTTCCTCCAATGCCATATTTCAACTAAATCTCCCCCGCCCCCCACCCCCAAGGAATTTACTTTAATCCCCACATGTACATAGCAACTTGGAATAGCACACAATGGATGTTCTTGGTCTTGGTCTCTATAGACACATCTTTACACTTCAGAAGCTCTTCAAGTTTCTCTCTTTAAGGGCTGACCAGTTGAAGTCCATTTTAAAGATAAGGAATTGTGAAAAGAATGGAGACCTTGAAGATGCTTATCAATAATTTGCTTCTGGACATCACACAGAGTCTGTGATGCTCCTCCTCCTTTCTCTGTCAGGTGACTCTACAAGTTTTTTTTCTGAGCATAATTCAAGTATTGAGCCTACTTCAAATCCAAACATTTTAAGGGATTACTTTTCCAACCTAACCATTGTCCTCATCCCTCAATTTTTTTTTTTTTTTTTTTTTTTTTTTTTTTTTTAGCATCAAGATATTTTCACTGTGTGACTGAGGGCAATTTTCTTTGCTCAGTGATATGTCTGTGGAGATTCTTAGTCACCCAGGTAAGGTTATACAGAAGATGACAACTGGACTTCTTTTCCTGGGAGATCAAGGCCTTGCACCAACTTTCCTTAGACTGATAAAGCTTCTTGGTTGAGTAGTGAAACACTTCGATCTTATAAAAAAAGAAGTCTCGTTCGCATGACTCAACTTCAGGATTTACTGAATGGTAGATTTCCAGATTTGTAAGTTCATAGTGGCATGGAATTCAAAGCAAGAGATAGAAGATCCCTGTTTCTCAAGCCATATCTCTTTGGGATGTGTGCACATATATGCCTGTTTTGTTCTATTTCTGCATATATCTGCCAGTTCAGAAATAAAGGCATGAGGCATATTTGAAAAGACAAAACAAAACAGAGAGAAATCTTGAACCAAGAGCCATTTGTCATATTTAGCAGATTCACCAGAGCTGAAATCCCCAGGGATCAGGACTAAATCTGAATTTAGTTGCTCAAGAGGCTAATTTGCATATATTGTTGAAGAAATTAAGGTAGCTGTTGCTACAATGTCCAAATTTTTGTTTTTAATCATGACTAGAAATGACAGATTAAGTCAACAGATGAATGGAAAGCAATAACTGTGGAAATCCCACCAGGATGTGATGAGAGGTGTGTGGGGGGGAGAGGGGAGTAGCTTGCAGCTTTTAGTTTAAGAGGACTGAAGAGGTCTCAAAACCTAGCAAATAAAAGTCCCTTATCTTCTTCTAGAAGGATTAAAGAAACTTTCTGAGGGAAAAATATTCAAAAATTGGGGGCAGTGGGAAGAACACATTTGTGAAATGCAGGAGGGCAGAGGGCATCCATGGGTGGTGGAGGCTGCCATTCCACTAGGGTCCCTAAGGGGAAAAAACTCCAACCCCTGGAAGTCTCCAGGATTTATTATCTGCAGGACTTAAAATAAACCACAATTTTGGCATAAATTTACCCTTTTAGACTTGGTAGATTCTTGGTGCCTGTCACGGACCTGGGTACTACAATACTGTCATCAATAAAATTACTTCAAATTTCCATCAATTAAAAATGTGGTCTGACACAAAGTGTTTAAATTTCAAACAAGTGGATGTGTTTATTGATTTCACACAGGTAGTTAAATAAACATTGAGAACATGTTCTTATAAATCAACTTAGAACATTATATATATATAATATATAATTAAATATATATAAATAAATTAAAATGTCAATTAAAATGTCCTGGTTGGGAAGGTCAGCAAGTATGGGTGGCCATATATTTCCCATGTCTAAGCTGGAAAGTTGTAGATCATATTAATTTGTATTGGGATTCATGCAGCTTTAATCCCTTAAGCATCTTTTTTTAAAATGACCCTTTCCATATGGAGAGTCTCCACCACACAGAAATTTCTCCCCATTTGTGTTATGTTGCCATAAGAAACACTGCAAGGAACACTCCGACGGCCTTAAGTTGTTTCCAGCATGAAAGATTTCCTACTCCTTTTCCAGAGCTGTCCATCAATCCATCAGTTTTCAGCATTCCATTTGCATTTACATTTGTTGTTTTGGAAACCTGACAATATGACTAGTCGGGGGGGGGGGGGGGGACCTGACCAGTTGGAAACTTTTAATAAAATAGTACAAAAATCAATTAAGAATGAGAATAACAGGAAGGGAGGGGGAAGCTGACAGCACCACATGGATGGAATGCAGAGCCAGATGTTTTAGGGAGGTCTGTTTGATAATGATGTAGATTATATTGCTCTCTAATCTTAAAGCTATCCATAGACTAAAGGCAGGGGCAGCCATGGGGAAAAAAATCTGGATCTCAGCTGTAACAGAGCTGTGCTCACAGGAATCCGTTTAGGGGGAAGGGCAAAAACTGAGTAAATTAACTCTTCAACCAAATGTGTAAAAACAAGAAAACGTTAAAAAAAAGTTGTGGCTTGTGACTCTGTAATTTTCATGTGTGCAGCTGCAGTTTATGGTAATGTGTTAGAATGGCAATAAAGCAGGAATAAAAACAAAACAAAAGGATTCTCTAATCCTCTCAATGTTTCGATATTGTAAACCCCACTCAAGGAAACTTTAGGGAAAAAATGAATAATTCAAACAGTGTATAAATGCTGGCTGAAGAGTGCGTACAACCCACTACAGTATAAAATCATCTGTTCTGCAGGTGCTTGGAACAAACCAATGGTGTATTGTAATTATTATTAGTTTCTGTGGCTTTTCCAAGTTGGATAAAAAATGCCCTCTTGGTTTTCCTAATTCTATTTTAGCCCCATTCAGTTCTCATTAAGAGCTTACTTGCCCTGCATATAGGAGAAGACTGAAGCTCCACTCCCTCCCCAACGTTGTGGCTTTGCTACATATAAAAGGGTGATGATGGGAGCCCAGCTAACTGTGGTAGGCCATCATATGAATCAGAACCATGGAAAGCCACCATCTTGACTCATGTGAACAATCTCCACTCTTCTTCAGACTCATGGTTCTCTGCCTATGGGAGAGTGACAAGATTGGAGATAAAGGAAGTGGGGCTCCTATATGCTGCAGGCATTAATGAGTTTAACTGAATAGGGTGCCCATGTGTGTGAGGTACAATACAGTGGAATGTTGTATGGCCCAGAAAATGCAAAGTTACTTTAAAAGTAATTAGTTCCCATTATCATTCAAGTGCATCTAAAGTCATTAGTTATTGTTACAAGTAGACATGGGCACGGAGCGGCGAGATTCTCGTTTTCGTTTTCGGTTATCGTTATCGTTACGTAACGATAACGGTAACGAGAATTACTCCACTCCAGCTCGAACCCGACCCGAAAAAAAGAAAAATTTGGTCGGGTTTGTCATTGTCGTTAATGGCATCGCGAGCTCGTGTGATGCCATTGCCAACAAGCAAAAAAGTTTTAAAAAGTTAAAAAAAAAAACAATTCCCGGACAAAAAAGCAGGTGAAAATATGCCTGCCTGAGTGAGGGCACCTACCAGAGGGGTGGTTTCGGGGGGGGGGCGGCCTTCCCCCCTCCTTTCCTGGGCTGTCTCTATGCCATGCGGTGGGGGAGATCCAAAATGGCGACTGCAATATTTATTTTTAAATCGTGATCCAAAAGCCCACTAAAGCACAACAGAAATATGTGAAAATAAATGCCTGAACTTTTATAGTAGCACCAGTGGGTTTTTCTTGTAATAAAACGTCTCCATTGATTTTATTTTATTTTATTTTTATTTTTATTTTTTTACACCTGCACATGCACAATGATGGGCTGGCCATGGGATGGGACCATGCAAACTTTTTGACCCATTCCACCAATCGCATGGCCAGGTTTTGACTGACACTTCTGGATGTGCCAGAGGGCATAAAAAGCCCACTAACCCTAACCCTAAACCTAAACCTCACCCATACGCCAGTACACTGTCCTTCTTAGTGGGTCAGAGGCACCCAGAGGTGCAGCCCACTAACCCTAACCCTAACCCTAACCCTAACCCTTACCCTAACCCTAACCCATGCCACTACCAGACTGAATCTCTAACCACTAGATCACCAGGGTTTCATTTGCTTAATTGCTTGGCTTTTCATACAAGGAGTGACATTGGAGATGGGGGGGACATTGAGAGGAGTAGACCCTCATCCAGATTTGGGGAGGAACGGAATGGGTCTCCTGCTGCTTTTGAGAGGTGGAGGGGAGATGGGATGGATAAAAGCTTCAAAACAAAACAACAAAAATGTATAACAGGCAGCCAGACCAAGTAGGGTGGCCAGTTCAGTCAGCACTGACCAAGAGAAAAAAATATATGTTGCATTCTGCCCACTTTGTTTGCTTTATTGCATAGGATGCAGTCTTGTGCAACGATATATTTCTAATCCATCACCCAGTGTTTTCCGCCTGCTCTGGGTCATTGTGGGACCCGTGGCCGCCGGCCACCCGCTTGCCCGCCCGCGCCTCCCCCCTGCCGCTGTCGCCACCCACCCATGCCCCCCACCACTGCTGCCCGCCCGCACCTCCCCCCCGCCGCCCGCCCCGCCTGCCGCCTAAGGCGCAAAAACACCTAGCGCCGGCCCAGATTGTGGGATGCCCCCATGCTCTACGATGTCAAATTGCACTAAATCGCGGTGGAAACGACAAACAACAAACGACAAACGAAACAACAAATTTTTGAAAAAATTCGTGACAAACGGAAACGACCCGAAACGGACACGTTCCGACAAACGACAACTCGAAATGTCATTTTTTCTGGTCGTGCCCATTTCTAGTTACAAGTGTACTTTTTTAGAAATACGAGAGTGACATTTTTTCTCATGTTTTCTGAAAGGCAGCTAAATGGGTCTGGTGTGACTATGGCTGAAAATATGCTCTGTTTCAACGTTGTGTTGATGGATTACAAAGCCGCAACACAACGCACAGGCTGAGCTAACACTTGAGCTATGTGTTTTTTCTCTTCCATCATTTAATGAAGCCTGCCATAACTACCATGTTAGTTTTGTTGCTAAAAATCCATTCATGTCACAAAATGAGTGTAAATGTTGTTTCATTATGTTACAACTATAATGAGAGATATTTCAATAACCTTTTTTGTTGAAGAGAGGGAATTGATTACTAATAACTCATCGTTTGTAACCATCCACTTCCATTTTCTATCATAACCATTAGCTGATTTGTGCAGTCCTTGGGCATATTACTGGACAGTGTGACACACATAAAATATTCTAGCTAATCACCCAGTTTGGATCTATGAAGTAAAAAACATATTTTCGGCGCTGAGGTGCTGCTGCTGCGACTCTGCTGCTTCATTTCTGTTGTTTGATGTCTGGTGCTCAGTTGTGTTGTTGTTATCAGGTGTGACATGTGCAGTACCACATGTTTGTCTGTGTCTCTTGTCTCCCTATAATTTTATTTCTCTCAGTTGTAAGCAACTGAAATTTGCCAGAGTAGTAAATTGCTCATCTCTATAACTGGTCAGAAAATTGTTTATGAAAATCTCTATTGATTTTATCAGAATGGCAAGGTATACGCCTCATAAATTACAAGGCTGGCAAGTTGTCCTCTGACAGATAGTAGCTTTTTGTTTAAACAAAAATGGACCTCTGCACCTGCAGAAATAATTAAATGATCCCATAGTAACTTACTAGATAGGAAAAATGCCATGAGCCTTGGTGCAATGGTGGAGATTATTGCTCAGGTACCAGTTTGCTCTCTCTGGATTTTAGGACTCTAGAAGTTCCCCAACACCATCACCACCACTGAACTGTTTTGCATTTGTTAGCAATTGTTTACATTTTCTACTGTTAGCTAGCCAGGAGAGGAATACCTTCGTGAGACAATGTTATTTTTCAATTGACCTTGTTTTCAGATGTGCCCAGGAAGATGGCTGTTTAACAATTTTCTTTCTTTAGTCATATCAGACAATTGTGCAATTAATTATTATGGATGTATATGAAATATAATATTCAAAAAATATTAAATTATTTTTTAAACCAGATGTGGACTACTTCAATAGAGTTATCTTGGCCATTTACTACATCATCTTGTTTGTTTGTTTGTTTTGTGTGTGTGTGTGTGTGTGTGTGTGTGTGTGTGTGTGAAAGAGAGAGAGAGAGAGATAGAGAGAGAGAGAGAGAGACTTACAGCAACCATGTTTTACCAGTTCCATTCCTCTAGTGAGTTTCTGTGGCCAAGAACGGAAACTAACGATGCTCCCCAGAGTCCTAGTCAATCACTTCATCGGCTGCCCCACACTGGGTTTTTAGTATACATGATGGGGTATAAATAGAAAGCACATAAATGCTGCATTGATTGAATTTCTCCAAATTCACAGAAAATCTGTCCGGTATCCAAGTAGCTCCATTTTACTGGATTGTTCTTTGATCTTCCTACTTTTCTTCAGAGTCCGTTAGGTGACTTTCCTATGGTCCCACCAACATCTTGTCCTGGTGGGAGATACTCTTTAGCATTCACCCCTTCAGAAAACTGTGATTTTTTTCCCCTTTATATATTTAGCATAGCCTCTTCTGGTTTAATATTTTGAACTTGAGATATGTGTGGAAAACTTGTTGTTAGTTCATCTGGGGGTTGATGTCCATAAGAGGAATGGCTATGGAGCTGCATTACTTCAATTATTTGCTAGAACTTCTCAGCATACTTCTGAAAGAGCAGGTTTCAATTCTAAGTGACTCATTATTTTTTTTTTTGGGGGGGTGGTCCCAAATCATGGATTTCCAGAAGGGATGGGACAAAATGAAAAACAAAATGCTGTTCTGTCATTTTGTTAGCTAACAAAATGAAATGAAATGAAACA
>JAHTLZ010000016.1:4331876-4414059 GCA_023846285.1 Phrynocephalus versicolor
ACACACACACACACACACACACACACACACTAGAAGGAGCAAGGGGTCTCTTTAATTATTCCCCCTTTTTTGTAAGAAGGTTTTCCTTTTCTTTTTCTGAGGGAGTTGAGTGGGTCACAGAAATGTGTGGAGCCCTTCAACATACAAACATGCAGGAGTCAACCCTGGGCTTCTGACGGTTGACCACCCTTCCAATAAAGGAATGGTGAGAAAACGATAGACAGAATTGGCTTTGGTTTATGGACTGTTTGACATGAATTAATCAAGCAAACAAAGATTTTCCATTTTAATACATTTCCTTTACTAATCAGAAGAATTAATATTCATGAAGACTGCATACAAATAGGGAAGGAAGCCACTCAGGCTGAAGTCAAATGGCAGCAAGCACTCCAGCATCGACCCACAAAGTCTGCAATGAATTTAAAAGTGTAAAAATAAATCTTGGGCTTTTCCCAACCGCTGTATCTTTTGTGTGGTTTAGTGCCAGGGACCTGAAACTATGAAAACCAACAATCCCTTAGGGAGTCTGCAAGCTACTGTGTGACCTGCACAAGTCATGGCAGATCCCACACTGTGGTGGGTTGTTGATTCATCTGCAAAAATGACTGCATGGGAAGTAAAATTACAGCATAACGAATGATGTTTGTGGTTCAGCTGATGATGTTCTACAGATGTGCAACCCCAATCATGAAGAGATGGGAACCTGGCAAAACAGGAGGGACACAAAAAGGGGTAAAAGAGGTTTCTTGGCAAGAATTTCTTGTAAGAAATGCGCCAAGTCATATGATTAGGATAATTTAAGTTTATAAATGCAAACAAATGCAACATTGAGCTCTTGCTGCCTCCAGCGGCAGGTATAGTAGTCATGGCAGAGGCTGAGACATAAAAGTTGCTGTGGAATGAAATCTAATCCTGATGATCATCAAATTAGAACTGCATCTGTGGGTCAGTGAGTCCAGTATTACATTGCTTTTTTCTATCCTGAACCATGTTTAAAATAAGGGGGCCCCTAACAAAATAAGAAAGTGAATCCCCCGAGTAAAATAATGAGTGTACACTGCATAGGGTAAAATATTTTGACAGATAAATGCTTTCTCATCTGAACCATGTTTCTTATTACACTCTATTCTCCTTAAAATTGCAGTTCCAAAAGGAAAATTGGCCACTTTGGGGAGCCATAAATATCCAACCCCCATAATTTAAGAATATTATTGCTACAACTGCTCCTGCTACAAACAACAATTAGCTCACTGATGGACAGTTAATTCAATGCTTAAAGGAGCAGAAAATCTATAAATGTCTAAATTTTCAAGACTATCTGAATAAAAACCACAAGGTACCTATTTGGGAACAATAACTAAGACTAGAGTTGGACACAAACTGCCAAACCAGTGGTTCTTGGAAGTTTATCCTTCAGACATATACGTTTTTGGTAGTTCCCTGCTCCACTTCCTCTGGCAGGCATGCACTCAAATGCAGCGCCTTGGCTTTTCTGCTCTATCTCCTCTGGGCCCAGCTTCTGAATGAATGCCTGCAGGGGGAGATTGGGTTTAAGAAACTGTGGCAAAAGAGATATTGTTTTGGTTGTGAACGGTGCTTTCAGTAAAATAACACAAGATCTTAAAAAAAATCTTTCTACTCTTGCTGTAAATGAGATTATGTTTCTTATTCGGAACTAGTGCACATATTATAGGGATTAGGGAAAGACCTATCGGATATCCTAGCTCCTTGGGAAAGATCTGATATTCAAGGAACTACATCTAGCCAATATTTGGTGAGGTGTTATCATCATCATCATCATCATCAACAACAACAACAACAACAACAACTACAGTGGTACCTTGTATAAAGGAATTAATTTGTTCCAAATGAAATTATGTTAAGCAAATTTTCCTTTATACAAATTCCCATAGGAATGCATTGAAAATGGAGTGATCCCATTTTTATGTAGTACAGATTTTCCCCATAGGTAATTATGTTAAGCAAATTTCCCCTATCTCCGGAATTTTTTATGTTGTACAAATGTTATGTTATACAAGCTGTTTGTTATACAAGGGTCCACTGTACTACTACTACTACTACTACTACTACAATAACAAGAACTCTTTAAGTTATACTGAATCCTCATATTCTCTGATCCCCTTGGGTATGCCAGATCTTTTGATCATATCAGAGCTATATTGTACCACTAATTGGTGTGAATTTAATGGTTACTTGAATCAACACTTCCAGTAAGTGGAATTTCAGCTGGGAACATGGGAGAAAGTATCTCCATTCCTCCCTCTATTTTTTCTTGATCTGCAACACTGAGATTGACAGAATTCCCACCTTTTCAAAGATGTATACGGACATGACTAGCAGTGTTAAAATTTCTGACCTACACATCTATGATACGTTCTCTGAAATATCTGTTTGCCAACGGGAATATTTGGGCAATGTATAAAAACACTGAATCCATTTCTACAATCTGCAGAATTATTGCATTAAACACAGCTGCTTTTCAAGAAAGCATAAATAAAAGCTATTGTTTGCATTTATTATCAGTGGATGAGAATGGAGTGATGTTATTTTTCAGCACAGCAAATCAACATTTTGCAAGGCATTCCTAAAAATGTGGAGAGGGGCAGTCCAAACAAAAAATATACATAGCTTTGCCACTGTACTTCAAACTTTTTCTAAAATAGCGAAGACAATTTGCTTTCTGATGAAAATAGGACACTGTTTCTGGATTTTCCTTTGCTTGGTATCGTTCTCTGAATGGTAGTAAGCACAAGAGTGTGTCCTGGAGACCTATGGTTCCCATCCTTGGGCAACCTAGGTGATTTTGGAATGTAGTTCTCAGAAAACCTTACCAACATATTTGGTGGCAAAGGGCTCTGGGAATTGCAGTCCAAGAAAACATGGATTATCCAAAGTTGGGAACCACTACCATAGACCATCTTAACAGCTGTTATCGGTGTTGTCAACAGTCAGATTGTCCTTTGGTACATAAACCCTTCACACACACACCCATCACAGGCATAATATTAGTGCAGAAATATTAGGTCATTCCCTGCTGTTTTGAATCATGGATATAGAAGCACAATATTCAACATGCATAAGCTGGAGATTTCTTTTGAAGAACTGAAATGTCAAAGTTACACTCCACCAAACCCTGGCAAAACTAGGGCTTGGTCTCAGAACACCAAATTTGGGACAGCAACATCAACATCTAGAGGCAAATCTCTTGTGTGTGGTAGGGAAAGTAAAGGCAATGCTTCCTGACCCTTTTGGCTTTTTTTAAGCATAAAAGCATTGTATGGGTATGTGTGAAATATTCTGCTCTTCTGTTGGAGGCTTCCACCCATGTCCCAGTTCAGAATGTGTGGGAGAGAGTAGTGTTGGCCCTGGATGTCATTATTTCTGGGTTTGCCAGTCTCCCATTTCTTTTTGAAAGAACACAAGATAGCATATACAGCTTTTCTGCTGTTCATGCACTGTTCACAACAGCTCTGCAAATTGTCAGGGGAAGAGATTAAATGGCCGCTACTCTCCCTGAGAGTTTCATGACTTAGTGGGGGGTGGAGTATATGTCTCATAGACAACTCACCCACTACATTCCCCCAGCTCTCACTATAGTACATTGATTCTTGCAGTATCAGAATATAAGACCAATTGCTATGCATGGCAAACACACATTTGAGATCCTTCGGACTTGGGGGCTAAACCAACATATTGATGGAAGGCAGTGCTGGGTTATATGTCAAAGATAAAGGTGCATCTTTTATTGGTTTCTTTTCAATTGCGTATATCTGATGCCTTGTCAACATGCACCTAGGACTGGTTCCCAGACGTTTATTGCTGTGTGTTGTTGTTCTCCTGCTAAAAACATGTATCATTACATTGTGGTGATTTAATTTTATTGCCAGGGTTGAGATTGGAGACAAACCAAATTCTTTGAAAAGGCTGCACTATTGATCCTGTTTAATCATGTATTTAGAAGAATCATTTATCTACCCATCCGAGATGTCTCATTCAGCAATGAATGAACAAGGGAAACCTGGAATAATTAGTTCGGGGGGAGGGGGGAAGAACTGATAAAAAACTATGGTTAATGGGAAATCAGAGGCCATGCCAAAATGAAGACAAAATGGTTCTTTTAGCCCTTACAGTATCAAGCCCACCACCTTGCTTTAATTAAGAATTTTATATGATGCCTTTTTGTTTTGTAAGTTGGATTAATGATACTTGTCTATTTGATTTTTTTTCATACTGGTGTGTTACTATTAATCTATTATTGAATCTATTACTATAGTTTTACTGTTGTGAAACACTCTGTGTGGCTTTGTAGCCAGATGGACGGTAGATTAAATAAATAAATAAATAAATAAATAAATAAATAAATAAATAAATCCATTAAAATTTGTATTGGAATCATCAGCATCAGTGGAACTGTCCTTATACTGCTAATAGTGGGGTAATTGTTGCTGCATGGGAGGACAGCAATGATCTTGTGCTGGCAAAGCAAATCAATATTTTGCCATTCTAAAAATGACGGCAACCCATTTCCACACTCGTTGAAAAACAATCCTGATGATTGCTTTGTATTTTGTTGAGAAGTGGTTAACTGATTAAAAAAACAAGTCAACTTCTGGGCAGCAATATCAGGCTATATCATTCATTTTTGAGGGATTAAGAACCATTTTTGAGGGATTAAGAGATCCTCCCATGCTTGGGGGGATTTAAAGCTGCATACTTTGTTTAAAAACATTTTTCTTGAATAAAGCACAGTCTAGAAGTGTTTTGCACAAATTGTAAACATGTCATTTCCCCCTTATGTGCACTTTGTTAAAAACATGATTCCCCCTTTTTTAGATGCATCTGCAATTGTCTATAAATGTGAGAATTCTGGACCACAAATTATGTCCATTCCATAGAGAGTCCTTCTGATTCATTGCTCGTCGTTATGTTAAGCGTATGTTATTTTAAAGAAGCATGTACACCTGGGCAAAAGGTGTGCAACATCACATTTGGGCAAACCCATCATCTTTGTCACCTTGTGGTCCCTTGGGAAAATGTCTCAGTGATGTGGTAGACACTGTGCTGTCTTCCTTTCTTATGGAGATCCAGGCAGCATATGAAAGTCCAGCATGATAGCTCCCCCCACCCAAAAAAACAATATGAATTTGTTCAGAGCTGAGATGTCTTGTCCATGAGTACTATGTTATATATGATGCTATTTGCCAGCTTCTGAGATATAAGATACATTTCTCACACAATATCACATGAGATTTTTGTGACATCTAAAGGTATTACAGCTGTAAAAGTATGTTGAAGCCCTGAGATCTTGTCAAGTTTAAGAGGTCCACCAAAACATTCCCAAAAGTGCGTGTTGCTTTAACAACAGAAAAACTTGAAAATTAGTGATAATTATATGTGTATTGGGGGGGGGGGGGGCTTCTGAGTATACCTTTTACAAGAGTTCTACACTGGACAGTTATTCTCTAAATAGTTCTGTAGGACTATCAATCTCTCAACATGAGGAGTATTTTATGACTTTGTGGAAGTGGGTGAATTCCAACACCTTTTGGGCAAAAGGCAAGCTTATTTTTAAGGATGAGGTTGCTGAATTGTAGTAGTAGTAGTAGTAGTAGTAGTAGTACTAGTAGTAGTAGTAGTAGTAGTAGTAGTAGTAGCAGCAGCAGTAGCCGCAGCAACAACAGAAGCAGCAGTAGCAGCAGCAGCAGTAACAGTAGCAGTAGCAGCAACAGCAACAGTAGCAATAGCAGCAGCAACAACAGAAGCAGCAGCAGCAGCAGTAGTAACAGTAGCAATAGCAGCAGCAACAGTAGTAGTAGTAGTAGTAGTAGCAGTAGCAGCAGCAGCAGCAGCAGCAGCAGCAGCAGCAGCTACTGTTGTTTTGCTTTGCTTTTTTGTTTTTAACATCTCCAAATTTCACCTAACTGGTTTAAGTATCCCACTATGGAGCCATAGTTTGGGATTTGCCCTTGTGCCTTCTGGGAGAAGAACCATTATGTGTAGTCATGCTCAAGCTTCACAATCCCAGGGTGCCCCCAGATGAAGGAAAACAGTTGCCAAAAGTGAGAATTAACTCAACAGCATGCAATTATTATTTAAGGTCAACTGATTTAAAAAAAATATTCACCTTTTATTTGTATTTGTATTTTAAAACACAATGCCCTGTTGGCTTTTAATTGATTTGGATTCTCATGATTCATCCTTTCATTTCCCCAAGTGAAGGCAAAAGACTGAGCCAAATGCTTCAGCAGAGCCCACGTCCCATCTGCTTCTCTTTGCTTTAGCCTTGCTGTAACATGAATCTAGATATACTATGGTCCATGTAATGTGTTTAGTGCAAGATGGGGTAAAGAACTCTGCAATGGACTAAAGGAGAGACATTGTTCAAATACAGTAACTTATTATTTGGTTGGGTAAGTGTTCCGTTTCCAAGCACTGCCAAATCCATTAGTCTTGTCTAACTTTTCCTTACACCTAATTAGGAAGTCAAATATGTTTAGATATGTGATATTTAGGTATCACATAACAAGACTAGAGAATCTTTCACCTTTTAAGGAAACATCATAAGTAAATGTCTTACATTTTTAAAAGTATCCAGCAGTATTCCCTTCTCTGAAATCCATCACCAGCATTTTAAAAACTATTTTAAAGGCCTTCTCTTAGCTCACATTAGGCTCTGTGCTGTCCATTTTCTATGACTTTCCATTTAGGTTTGAAAAGAAATGGAAAATAATTTATTTATTTATTTATTTATTTTAGAGCTTATATACCGCCCGTCTTCCCGAAGGAACTCCGGGGGGTTCACAACAATAGGTCAGCAACAACCAATTCAGAACAATAAAATAAACAGAGTGACAACATATTAAAACAGCAATTTAACCCTGGCAAAAATAAAATAATAAGACTAACTAATTGAATTGATGAAGGAGGAAAAAAATTGTGTTTAATGGCTTGCTTTACATAAAGGGAACAAAGCAAGATATTTTGGATTGATTATTCAGAAATTCATTTGAAAGAAATAGGCTGCTGGGACACAGGAGGATCAAAATGAAGATTTGACTGTTTCACCCTTTTTTTATTCCCTGCAAACTATATCATGTAGAAAGCAGATTTTAGCTGAAACCTGAGGCGCAGTATTTCAGTGAACATCATGAGACATTTTCCATACTGAAAGAAAAAAGCAATTGAGAATTAGAATTCATTTCACTTATAAACATCATCCATCTACAAGTCACCCCAAGAGTTAGTAGTCTGTTGAGTGCCATCAAGTTGGTTTTCTAAGCACTATTTCAAATGTATGTTCTTATTAATTCAAAGCAGTGCTCATGTTACAGTTACACTGATTTATCAATGTATGTCATTGGGTCTAGTCTAACTATGACTGTCTGCTGCTAAATCCCTTTAGACAGATTTTAATTCTATAATTTCCAGTCATTATTAAATTTTTGGAATTACAAATATTTCACAGGAAAAAAATCACCTAACATAAACCCCAGCCAGCAAAGCAAGCACTGAATAATTGTGTTAATTCCAGTCCAACATCAAGAAAACCACATATTTCATAATTGTTGTTGTTGTTGTTGTTCCAGTACTACAGAGCTGGGAGGGACCCTATGAATCCCTGAGCCCATCCCTTCTTAAGGAGGCACAGTGGGAAATCCAACTCCCAACCCCTGGGTCCATAACCACTGAGCTATTCAGCAGTTCCTAACCTGCACAGTGTGTTATGCTTGGCCATGTTGGAAGTTCATCTCAGAGAAGAGCATGAGATATCATAAACTGAAGATAAACACAAAAGTAAAACAATGGAAACAAGAATGCCTCTTCATTTCCTGCCATTTGTTTGATTTATATTTTCCATAAAAGAAAGGCTTTTCAAAAGAACATTAGTCTAGGTCTGGGATATTTATTTCAGAAGCTACTGGTTCCAAAACAACACATGGGAGCCCAGCTGGTGTTCGGAAGCCTCCAAAACACAATCAGCCAATCCTTTATTTCGCTCTGCACCCGCTCAGGGCTGAGCTCCAACAAGGAAGAAGCCTCTGTCATTGTTCCTTCTCCCTGGTGCTGGCCAATCAGGAGCTGTGGAGAGAAATGCATCATCCTGCCTCCCTGTCTGATTGGCCAGTGATGTTAAAATTGGTGCAAACCAATCTGTTTTTGGAGCATTCCTACCTGCACCTTTCTCAGCCCCTTTTATTTCTTCTGCTTAGTGCATAGTTTCTCTCTAGTTTGGTCCATTTCCAGTATGTGTGGTTGCTGGGAGTAGCTGTCAAGGCTCTTTTCACGGTTATTTTTCATTTGCATGAAATGTCTTAATAAGTGGAGCACTTCAGGATATTAGGAAATTGTACACTTCTGATCCTCAGCTGAGTGGCATAGGAACTTATTTATTTTTGTTTACATGTTTACTTTGCTGGCTGGATCCGGATGTAGGTAGTTTCTTGAACAGAATTTCAGACAAGAAAAAGGTTTTTAAATGAATAAATAAATAAATACTAAGCCATACAGTGTATCATCATGTTCTAGCTGAGAAAAAAATATTGATTTCAGGGGAAATTGCCAATATCCTTAAGCCACATCATAATACCGGAAATTGACAGTGGAAGGAGCTAGTTATAAGAACATAAGAAGATAAGAAGAGCCATGCTGGATCAGGCCAAAGGCCCATCTAGTCCAGCTTCCTGTATCTCACATTGGCCCCACCAGATGCATTTGGGAGTGCACAAGACTAGGTATCTGTCTCCTGATAGCACTCCCCTGCATCTGGCCCTTGAAGTACCCCGGTTTTAAGCCTGGAGATTACACATCTCCATCATGGTTTGTAACCTGTGATGGACGTTTCCTCACGGAATCTGTCCAATCCCCTTTTGAAGGCATCCAGGCCAGATGCCATCATCACATCCTGTGGCAGGGAGTTCCACAGACTAACAACGCGCTGGGTGAAAAAAAAATTTGTCAGTTCTTACTCTCCCAGCCCACAATTATACCATTTATACCATTTGGATATCAGGAGTGCACCAAATGACATATCACATCAGACATCAAGCAACCCTACTTAGACTGCACCAGCCAGCCCTCCAAGGACCAATGTAGAGGAACCCTCTCTCCCGTTCTCCATCCCCATCTGGATGGTACTTGAACAGATGTGAGTAACGCCTTCACTGGACCACTAAACACCCCTGAAAGATGAACGTTTCCATCCTTATTCATGTCATTGAACCGTGCACTGGCTAGCCTGGACTGGAGTGAGGAGAGAAAAAACCCCAAATCACGTTGGCCATAGGTTGAAGCCTCAGAATCTGACATTCCTCATAGAACGTTCAACAAGGAAAGCACACAGGGAGATGTCCAAAGGAAAGAAAAGCCCAAACATCCTCTGTCTTCCACACATACACACACTTTCATATATGGGTATGTGTGTGCATGTACATGCATGTGACCTCACAAACACACAGTCTTAAACAGGAAGGTAACCAGTGAATGTGCTTAGTTACTCAACATGAGAGTGTGGCTAACATATAGTGGAATTTCTGGTTCAGTTCCTCTTCCATGCAGTTTTTTTATTAGCATGATGTTTGGACAATTTACACATATAGGATTACGCTTAATGATTTATTAAGTACCTCTCTAAGATCATTTTGCATTTCTCACACATCCTGTCTGCATTGTTTTTTTTTATTACATACAGTGTTTTCTTGACTGTTGACTGCACAGAAACGACAGAGGAAGTATTCAATTAAAATCCTTCATAAACTAAACATTATTATACCCTCAGTTATGAATTCATTCTAGTCTTTAAAAAGTTCCTAAATTGCCAGTATATTTTTTTAGAACACTGGATGCATATATGAGTGTTTGCCTGTGTTTGCATATGATTTTTTCACAGAGCTGTGACATTTTTCATGTGTCTTCCAATCTAACCCTTTCAAATGATTTATATTAGCAATATTCTGCATTATTATGTTCTAAAAATACGAAGGTATAGCACTGTTAGATGCCCTAGATGCCCTAAGCACATCCAATCTCACCTGATTTTGGAAGCTAAGCAGGGTCAGCCCTTGTTAGTACTTGGATGGGCAACCACCAGGGAATACTAGGTGCTGTAGGCGCCTGGAGTAGGAACTGGCAAACCACTCCAGCATTCCTGCCAAGAAAACTCCATAGACATGGGGTCATGAAGAGTTGGTCACGACTCTAATGACAAAACACAGCACTGTTATTCCCAATTTATGGTAACATAATTGAGGACATATTTGTGCCCTGACATACTCAAATGATACCCATAATCTGAGTATAATTTGATTTTCAAAATATTGGCATGCATGCCTTAAATGAACTAAAGAACATTGCCAGGAAACTAGTAGAAGGCTTGTTTACAGTATAAATGTGAGATAACATGATGTCATGTTTCACAGCAGTTTTCTTCTGTCTTGACCAGCTCTGCAAACATGCACTAAGCAATAATCAGACAAAGCACCAGTCCAGTAGTTTATAGAAAAGTCAAAATGTAGAATTCTGACATGTCATACCCATAAGAAGAATGCAGGCTAAAGTGTGTGTTTCTGTAGCAGCTCATTTAGACGTGACATTTCAAACTCACCGAGCTTGTTAGCTCATTGTATACTAACTGCAAAAAATGATGAAAGGAATCCTTGTATGGTCATTCTGTATGGGTAAAACTTTGAGTGTTGGTTATGCACTAATGCAACATACTCTCATTCTTTGTGGCAGCTTGGCCATGGAATGTGACTATCCAAAGGACAGGGTTTTATAGGAGGTTTGTACATGTACCTCCTTAGCCTGGCAGGGACTGTGAAAAGTTCCCAGAACATATATTTTATGTACTGTATATGTGAGAACAACAGCCCACACCAGACGTCTCCCTGTGCGTATGATTGCAGTCATGCCTCATAGGAGATTTTGGTGCATCTTAATTGCAATTCCATTTTTTTTCTTCAAAAAACCCACATGCCACTGTGATAATTATATGCTGAGGTAAATTGTATGTATAATTTGATGGTTGAAGTAAAAACCCTGGAGAGGGCTATCAGAGAGAGAAGACAAATGTGTCACTCAGAGTGGAATTTTGGGATGAGGGACAGACTTCCATGTTGTTGACTTGATCCTCTGCATTTCTTCAGAAAGAGTTTGGCCTTCATTTGAATCTTTGCATATTTGTCTATATTTTGTCCCCAGTTAGATTTCTCCTAGAAGATTCTTGTCTATAAACATTCCTCTGTATGTTGGGAGAAACTCCATTTAACTAAGAGATTATCAAATTCATTTATGATCTGTTTTTTTTTTAATCTGCATGTTGAAACAGAAAGAACATAGAGAGACAGACCATTATTGAAGGAACAAACCCTGCTTACGCCCCTTTCTATTATGGTTTATCTCCCAGTTTTGAACATGGATCAAACTATTTTAGGAACCTTTTGAACCCGCAAGAATGACGGGCCTTCATGCTGGCTAGATAGAATATCTTTCCCTCTGCTGTCACTCTTGGCAGATATTCTAAAACCACTTATAAGAATAGACTGTGCAAGTCTTGTCAGCTAGAACCTGACTCTGTTTCCCATATTTTGACACGTTGTCCGTCACATCACACCATTCATCAACAATTACTTGGCCCCTATATTTCCAAACTCCCATCTATCCCAGAGATCATTACTTCACGCCTTTTGGCTGAAAAAAATCCCAGCCTGACAAGGTCAGTAGCCAAATATTTATTATTGATCCATCAGAAAAATAACCCCATTCGTTTTACAAGCCAAAGATTTACTTCAACTTTAGACTAACTTATTCCTTTTAGACCCTGAGATTGGCTTACATTTTATGTAACTGCATCTCTGTTTTAAAAATATTTATGCCAATAAAGGTGAATTGAATTGAATTGAACGAACAGTGCCCCCTTGCCCATGGCTGTATCGCCTGCAACTTTTCTTTCAATATTCCTCAATGAGTTTTACCCCTACTATAGGAGCTTGTAGTGGAAAATTTATGCAGGAGCTCAGCCATCTGCAGATGCTGCAGAATGAGGAACTCATTCAATAATTTGATGGCCAAACCTCAGGAATGCATTCTTTTAGAAGCTGATTATTACCATGTCTTGGATGTTCTGCAGACAAGCCTGGAAGGTACTATAAGACAAATTCATGTTCCTCGTGGGCTTTTTACAGAAATTGTACTCAGGGTCCCAAACATCAGTTGTAATACCAAATCACCAATTATGTGACCAAGCCACTGTCAATGATAGCGTTCAATTGCATGCTGGAATATTAAATTAAATCCACATAGTAATATATATATTTGAGATTGATTCATTTATTACATAAATACATTAGCTGGTTACTTAAAACTGACTTGGAAGGTTTCAATTCAGTGTGGGAAATTGCTGTGCTAATCCAAGCACTTCATTCTATATTTTCCTATAGCATTAAAAAAATTACATAATGGGCCTAAGACAAATATACCTTTATTTGAACAGAACAGTGCCAAAGGTTCACCAGTTTTTCAGAGCTTGATTTTTTTAAAGACTTGAGCACTACTTTGAGGGGAAATGTCTCCTCAGTTACTCCAGTTCCTGTAACCAATGAGAACAATCTAGTTGGCACTATTAAGTACCATGGAATTGTTCGGTCTACAATCTATTCCTCTTGAGACCCCTGTTTGATTCTTTTCCGAAATTAATTCCAGAATTGGAACATACACATTTCCTGTAACTTGATTTCTTTCACATCATTCGTGAATTCCTTTCCCCTCAAAATTATCGCTATGAACATTCACACTGCCAAGAAGCAACTGTCATAACCCTCATATATCATTCAAACCCACTGCATGATTAGAAATGCATTATGGGGAGAAATGCAAAAGCACTTCGTCCACCCTCTTTCCCTTCTGCTGACATTCAGATTATGAGTTGGTGAGCCAATTTCTGCAGTTCAGTTTGTATAGGTTTCCCGTGTGAACTAGAATTTAGCAGTATATGTGGGAAGGTAGGTAGTAGAAGTGTGTGGATTTGCCCTCGGACTTCAGTTCCAAAAATACTCTGTTTAAAATAATCCTATCTACAGCCTGAATAGTGCTGTGATCAAGAGCTCCTTACTTGCCTGCCTACTTGTATTATGTTATTCTGTGGACATATTGCTATCAGTCAGGAGGGACCACATCTTGGTTCAAGAAGATATGCTTTGCCTGCAGAAGAATTCACACTGTGACCCTTTATGTATTCATCTGGAAGTGTCACAGAACCCACTTGGCTTGTTTCTCCCATCATGGGGGAGTTATTAGCGGCTTCCCGACTCAATTAGAAACTATTTCCATCTAAAACTAGAGTGGTGTGCCACCCTCTTACGAAACCCTTCATCCTCCCTGAGCCAAGTGGCCCCTGGAAAGTCCACATAGGCCTGGTAAATCATGTCTGTATACTTGATTAAGGAAAAGGCCCGCTCTGGATGTGTTTTTATGACAATACCAGCATAAATGAAGAACAATGACAACCAATTAGCCCAGCATCTATTATGTTTACAATTTCTAAGTTTCTCCTCTTTTTCTTCCAACCTATCGAACTGTCTTCTATTTCTCTTTTGATATATACATCTACATAACTGCCCTTTTTCTATCATTGCAGATGAAAAATGATCACCAAGAGGGAGGGATTCATCCCCCTCTGGCAGATCCAAAATGGATACTGACTTCTATTCAGCTGGGGTGGCACTTACTGGAGCCTCAGGGCCCTCAACCAACTCTTGTCTTCACAGTTACACTAACCATAGCTACAGGCCCCATTAGTCCAGGTCCTTATTGACTCTTGTGGTACAAGGAGAACAGATTATAAAGCAGTCACTATGCAAGCACCTAGAAAAACTGTGAAGTAATAGTTATGATCCAACACAGTTTTGTCAAGAGCAGACCCTATCAGATTAATCTGGTCTCTTTTTTGATTGGGTAATCTCCCTAATAGATACAGGGAATGCTGTAAACATAGTGTATCTTGACTTCAGTAAAGCTTTTGACAAGTGTTCCATGATGTTCCGATTAACAAACTAACTAGGTGTGGGCTGGACAGAACAACTGTCAGGTGGATACAAAGTTGACTAAAGAATCATACTCTCAAACTGGGAGGAGGTAACAAGTGGTATACCCCAGGGCTCAGTCCCGGGCTCAGTGCTTTTCAATGTTTTTTTATTATTATTATTAATGAGGTGGATCATGATTGCAGGAAATTTGCAGATGACACAAAAATTGGGTGGACTAGCTAATACCCTGGATGACAGAAGCAAAATACAAAAGGATCTATTTTTTATTTTTTATTTATTTATTTTTGCATTTATATCCCGCTTATCTTCAAACGAACTCTAAGCGGCTTACAAGGGCTATGTTAGCCATACAAGTACAAGGATAAACAAATAAAATTACAACAATAAATTTAAGAACAGTAAAACCTAGTGGCACCTCATCAACTAAAGCGTATGATGGCGGAGAAGAGAAAAGGAAAAAAAAAACCTAAGAATAAGAATCGCCAAAGGCCTCTTGGAAAAGATAGGTTTGGGCTGAAAACTATTGAATGATATTTAGCAGAGATAAATGCAAACTATTTCTGAATTTCAAACAGAATAGTTTTTTGAGTATGTCTCCTTTTGTTAGCATTATCCCTTCTTTTTTACAGCTATTAGTTCCTTGGGTAGGCTGCTGAAAATATATTCCAAGCCACACCGTTTTCTTTAGCAATGTACCATGGACTTATCTTCCCATACATGAATGTATTATCACCAGAGACACTATGTTGTTCAAGGTTAGTAACAAATTTACAGCAAAATATTCTCCCGCAATCCACCATATCAGTGACTTCTGAAACAGTGGTGGCAAGGTGCACTTTCAAACCCTTAACCACTCAAAGCTACCCACCTGGTGAATAGGATTAGAACATACAATTCTATAATGGCTTAAAAAGGTTTGTAAAGCCCAGAAAAACAGTGTGGTGTAGTAGATAGAAGGTCTAAAGCCTAGAGATAAGAATTAAAATTCCTACTCAGGCATGAAAACCTGGGGGCATGGTTGACTTTAACATCTTTAACATATCACAATCTTCAAAACTTCCATCAAGAGTAATCATTATTTGGAAGTGACCTAATGGCACACCACCGCCACCATAAAAAATATTCCAATGACATAAGTCTAGACCAGGTGTGTGCTAAGTCAGGTCCAGGAGACAAGTGTGGCCTGTTTTCAAATTCCAAGCAGCCTGCAGCCTCTTCTCCCTGCTGGCTCAGCCTCATACACATCCATGCCATCTGGCCCCTCCCCATAGTGCATAGAGATGTCAGCTTGCAGTTTTATGGTTTGGCTGCCCTCCCTGCTTCCATCCGTTCCCCCAGCCACCTGCCTATCCTACCCACCCCTGCTTCCATTGCTGTAGCATCCTCCCTGCCTCCTTGCATGTCCTAGAAGCTAGTCCAAAGTCCAGCCCAGGGGCCAAATGCGGCTGAATAGTCGACCCCCACAAATTTTCACCTCACCAAATCTGGCCATTCTTGCAAAAAGTTTGGACACCCCTGATCTAGACCCTGGGCAAATCACCTTGAGATAGTTTTAAAAGAGAATTAGTCATTTCATCTTACACCAGTTACTACCAGCTGCCATATGTCTGAAAGCAAGATCCCAGAGAAGACGGACTCTGTGTCTTTGGCTTTGGTGGATTCCAAATAAACATCTCATCAT
This sequence comes from Phrynocephalus versicolor, assembly GCA_023846285.1. NCBI lineage: Eukaryota > Metazoa > Chordata > Lepidosauria > Squamata > Agamidae > Phrynocephalus > Phrynocephalus versicolor. The sequence continues at coordinate 4,347,618 of JAHTLZ010000016.1, forward strand.
CCAACCAATTCCATTTGTTTTGTCCAATCAGAAATGGGCAGATTTATATACCTCTATGTTTTGAAAATGGACAGTAAGCTACTGCTTTTACCTTTTGAGACACTAGCAACTACAAGCTGATATTATTGCTTGCACACCACCTTAACCACAAAGGAAAAGATTCCAAAAACTAATATTCTGTGTAACCTCATTTGGAAGGAAACAGTATTAATTCCAATGGTATGTCTGTGTGGATGTGGATGTGTGTCTACACGTGCACACACAATGGAATACTGTAATTAAATCATTAACTCGTGTTAGGACTTTTTAATCTTTTGCTCAGATTTGTAGAATTTCAAGTTATTCAGGTGATTAAATTTCAGCATGTTGGTTGGGATGTCACCATGAATATCTGATTCATAATTACAGTCTAGTGAATGCTTTGAGGTACTGTCAGCTGGCTATATTACAGAGATACAACCATGATTCTAAGGGCATTACTGATTAATGAAGGCAATTAATAATTCACCAAACACAGATTTAGAATTTTGATACTCAAAATTAAAAGAAGAAGAGTATAAGAGCAGATTTTCAGTTGGAAGTATATGGAAACTAAATAATTATGTCCCTCACATTAGAAGTTCTGTTTACTTGTCTATCATTACATATTCAACAACACAGTTGCTCCTAAAAAAATAAGACAGACCAGCGCAACTGAAACCAATCCTTTCAAATGACATTACTTTATGAGTCTGCCACACTCCCCTGGGAACTGAATGTAAACATGCAATTTAGATATAAAAACAAACCGAAAAAACTGAAATCTGCATTTATCAACTGTTTTCTTTGTAAGTAACATTTCAGGCAATTTGATTGGAAAAAATGTTCTTTGATAAATAATACAAAGTGGATATAGCTGCTTAGATGCCCTAAGCACATCCGATCTCACCTGATTTCAGAAGTTAAAACAGGGTCAGCCCTGGTTAGTACTTGGATGGGAGACCCCCAGGGAATACCAGGTGCTATAGGCACCTGGAATAGGAACTGGTATACCATTCCTGTATTCCTGTGAAGAAAACTCCATGGACATGGAGTCAGTAAGAGTCAGTCATGACTATAATGACACAACACACACACACACACACACACACACACACACACACACAAAGACACACAGTAAATAATGTTGAGCCTAAAGTGCCCATCAATATGATATGTGTATTTAGATCCTCACATAAAGAGCAAATATCAATTTCCTCTGTCTATATCTATAGATTGTCTGTTTTCCTAACATTATTCCTTGAGTAGCTGGTGAGAGATTATATAACAAAACACCTGAAGTACAATGTTTTGAAAACACCATTTGTAGAATAAAGTTTCATCCTAGGATCAGTTGACTAACAATATACAGGACATAAATCTTAATGACACCAGTTACTTGCAAATGGTTCAATTCCAATGTTGAGATTTGCATGCTTTTCCACTCTCCACATTCTCATCGTGTATTTTGTTTCAGAAAGATCATCATCATCATCATCATCCCCCCAAGGATGCTGCTTTGTCATGGTGGGGAGCTTAACTGCTCCAGTGATGTTGAGGGCTGTACTGGCGGTAGTGTAAACTACCAGTAGGACTAGCCATATCAGAGGGGTCTCAACTGAGGAACAGAACTAAGTGCACCCCAAAACCCATGCATCATGGTGAAATATAATCAAAAGAAGCCTATACCACTCAGTCATTGCCCAGGTTAACAAGGACCATGATGGGTGTTGATGAACTTGGATATCCGTTGATAAATGGGCTACCGGTCATAGGTCCCATTGCTGAGCAACCCGGGCATGAGCCTGTAGAATTATTGAGACATGAACAATCTCAGAAGCAACAGAAATATACTTTACCAGAGAATCGGGCAATCATGAAATGCTATTATAGAGCAAACCTGAAAAGCAAGGCTACCAAAAGTGATGCATCAATTATAGAAACAAAAATATCCAAACTCTAAGATAACTGAATTACGATTAGCTGACCAGCGAAGATATATTATCAGAAACAAGGTGTTGAGTAAAGTTCAACAAGAAGAAATACGGAGGAGTTGTGAAATGGGGGGTCAACAAATTATTCAACTAGGAGAAAAAATAGACTAACACCTGGTGACACTTAACAGTGAAAAGTTGAAGAAAATATGGATGTTGTGCAAAAATTTGAACCAAAAGAAGGTTCAAATAGGATTGGAACACTAGCAGAACTCACTATTAGGCAGCAAGAACTGAAGAATAAAATATTCACACATGTTGCATTAAATGAAGAGAGGGGAAGGCTCCCAAATTTAAAGACTGTGGCTAGGGGGAAAAAATGGTACCACTGATGAACGATTTAAACTCAGCAATTGCAACAATCCAGATAAGGTCAATAGAACAGATAAATCAGCTTGCTTATAGTGCAGCAGTAATAGTAATGGAAGAACTAGGGATTATACAATTGAAGCCCCCCTCCCCCCAAATGCATTGAGAAACCACAGTGGAAAATCAGGCTGGAGCTTAAAATCAAAAGACTCTGAGCAGATGAAAATAATTTAAAAAACCTGCAGGAGGACAAATTAAAGAATGGTAAGATCAAGAAATATTTGACTAAAAATACTGGCTAAGTACAAGGAAAATTGGAGAAGCATTGGAAATAGTGAAGCAGCAAATAACAGCAACAGCTAGAAACATTGAAAGATATGGTTCTAGATTTACTCAGTATAAAGACAACCAGTTGTTTCAATCAGATCAAAGAAAGTTCTATCAGAGTTTAAATCAGAAGATAGGTATAAAAGATGAAAAGCCAGAAAAAATGGCAACCAGTCAGTTTTGGAAAGACATATGGGGGACTGAGAAAGACTATAATAGAAATGCATGATGGCACCAAGATTTTGAGAAGAAATTCTCCAAGTGCACAATGGGCCAACTAGAAACAACAGCTGATATGATCACCAAAAAGAGTACAAAGAGTCAAAAACTGGTCATCACCTGGCAATGATCAACTGCATGGGTTTTGGCTTAAACACCTGACCAGTCTGCATGGAAAAATGGCCCAACAATTTAATGAAATGATGAGGACAGGTTACATTAATGAGTGGTTAACAACTGGCAAAACCTATTTGATTCAGAAGGATCCAACAAAAGGAGCAATATCCAGAAAATTACAGGCCAATAACATCTTTACCAACTATGTATAAACTGCTAAGAGGCATCATAGCTGATAGAGTCGAGGATTATTTGGAAGAAGATAACATCATGCCAGTAGAGCAGAAAGGGAACAATCAGGGAAGTAGAGGCACAAAAGATCAGTTACTCATTGATAAAATGATCCAAGAGAAATGTAAAGCCAGGAAAACTAATTTATATGTGACTTGGATTGACTATAAAAAAGCCTTTGACTCAGTACCGCATAGTTGGATTATTAAGTGCCTGGATGCCATTGGAATATGTAAAAGTATTAGTGCCCTAATTGAAAATGCAATGAAGAACTGGAAAACAGAATTGTTTGTCAGGGATGAAAGCTATGGATTGGTCAGCATTAAATGAGGGATTTTTCAAGGTGACTCTTTGACACCTTTGCTATTTACTATTGCTCTGATTCCCCTCTCAATAATTTTGCAGAACACAAATTTAGGGTACCAAACTGCTAAAAATTCAGGGAAAATTTCTCATCTATTGTACATGGATGACTTAAAGTTGTATGGAAAATCAGAAACTGAAATACACTCACTGACCAACACAGCCTGAATTTTTGGTACTTATGTTAGTATTGAGTTTGGACTAAACAAATGTGCCACAGTGGCACTGAGAAAAGGAAAAATAATTGAGAGTGAAGGAACTGAAATGCCAAATGGACAAGCTATTAAGTATCATCAGTCTGAAGCCTATAAATATCTGGGCATACTGCAATTAGATAATATCAAGCATAGGCAAGTGAAAAATGTGGTCAGTAAAGAATATATCCAAAAGGTCAGAAAAGTATTAAAAAGTAAGTAGAGATGGGCATGACCAGAAAAAATGACGTTTCGAGTTGTCGTTTGTTGTGGGGGGTCTGTTTCGGGTCATTTCTGTTTGTCACAGAAATTTTCAAAAATTTCTAGTTTCCGTTTGTCGTTTGTCGTTTGTCGTTTGGGTTGGGGTTGGGGTTGGGGTTGGGGTAAGTGGGCTGTGGGAGGCACCTCTCTGGGTGCCTCTGACGTCTGACCCACTAAGAAGGGAAGGGAAGCATAACGCGAAGCTGCCACGTACCATACATTACATTATGTTAGGGTGGGGGGAAAGTGGCAGAGGCACCTCTCTGTCTGGGTGCCTCTGACTCACTAAGAAGGGGAGCGTACTCGCGTACTGGCGTACAGGTTAGGGAATGGGATAGGGGTAGGGGATAGTGGGCTCTGGGAGGCACCTCTCTGGGTGCCTCTGACCCACTAAGAAGGGAAGTGTACTTGCATATGGATCTGGGTTAGGGTTGGGGTTAGGGTAAGGGCTAGGCTTAGGGTTACGGTTAAGGTTAGGGTGGGTTATTGGGCTGCACCTCTGGGTGCCTCTGACCCACTAAGAAGGACAGTGTACTGGCGTATGGGTTAGGGTTAGGGTTAGGGTTAGTGGGCTTTTTATGCCCTCTGGCACATCCAGAAGTGTCAGTCAAAACCTGGCCATGCAATTGGTGGAATGGGTCAAAAAGTTTGCATGGTCCCATCCCATGGTCAGCCCATCATTGTGCATGCGCAGGTGTAAAAAAATAAAAATAAAAATAAAAATAAAAATAAAATAAAATCAACGGAGACGTTTTATTGCAAGAAAAACCCACTGCTGCTACTATTAAAAAGCAGGCATTTAAAATACCTAATTTTCACATGTTTCTGTGGTGCTTTGGTGGGTTTTTGGACCACGATTTAAAAATAAATATTGCAGTCGCCATTTTGGATCCCCCCCAACCACATGGCAAATGGAGATGACGAGGATGCCCCCCCCAGCCTGGTACCAGCAGCCCAGGACAGGAGAGGGGGGAAGGCCGGGGACCCCCCCAGAAACCACCCCTCTCTGGTAGGTGCCCTCACTGAGGCAGGCATATTTTCGCCTGCTTTTTTTGGCCGGGAATCTTTTTTTTTTTAACTTTTTTTCTGTGCTGCTTGGCATTGCGCAATCGCCGCGAACCATGATGCCATGAATGAAAACGAAAAATCAGACCCAATTTATCTTTATCGGGTCAGGTTCGAGCTGGAGCGGAGTAATTCTCGTTACCGTTACCCGTTACGTAACGGAAACGACAAACGGTAACGGAAACAAGAATTTCGCCGCTCTGTGCCCATGTCTAAAAGTAAGCTGAATGGTGGTAACTAGAGATGGGCACAACCAGAAAAAAATTACTTTTCTCGTTGTCATTTGTCGGGACGGGTCCATTTCGGGTCATTTCCGTTTGTCGCGATAATTTTCAAAAATTTGTCGTTCCGTTTGTCGTTTGGTCGTTTGTCATTTCTGCCGCAAATTAGTGCGATTTGACGTCCCAGGGAGCATGGGGGCGTCCTGCAATCAGGGCCGGCGCTAGGTGTTTTTGCGCCCTAGGCGGCGGTGGCGGGGGCATGGGCGGGTGGCAACAGCGGCAGGGGAGAAGTGCGTGTGAGCGAGCGGGCAGCCGGTGGTGGGGGGCCATGGGCGGGCGGTGACAGAGGCAGGGGGAGGCGCGGGTGGGTGAGCGGGTGGCCGGTGGCCGCAGGCGGGCGAGTGGGCGGGCGGCGGCGCGGACTGCAGGCGGGTGGTGGCACAGGCGATCAGGTGACATCCAGAAGTGTCCGTCAAAAACCTGGCCATGCCATTGGTGGAATGGTTCAAAAAAATTGCATGGTCCCATCCCATGCCCAGCCCACATGGGCAGGTCCGAAATATAAAAAATAAAATAAAATAAAATAAAATCAGTGCAACCTTTTACTGCTATAAAAAACCCACTGCTACTATAAAAATTCAGGCATTTAAAATACCTAATTTTCACATGTTTCTGTTGTGCTTTGGTGGGTTTTTGGACTATGATTTAAAAATAAATATTGCGATTGCGGTCACCATTTTGGATCTCCCCCACCGCATGGCATGCGAGACAGACGAGTCTATGAGGATGACCCCCGCCAGCCTGGTGCAAGCAGCCCAGGACAGGAGAGGGGGGGAAGGCCGGGGAACCACCCCCAAGAAACCACCCCTCAGGTAGGTGTCCTCAGGCAGGCATATGTTTGCCTGCTTTTTTGGCCGGGAGTCAGGTTTTTTTTTTTTTTACTTTTTAAAACTTTTTCTGTGCTGCTTGCCGATGGCATTGCACGATCGCCGCGATGCCATGAACGACAACGAAAAACCCGACCAAATTTTTATTTTGTCGGTTCGAGTTCGAGTTCTGACGGCTTAATTATCGTTACCGTTCTCGTTATGTAACGGAAACGACAACCAAAAACAGAAACAACAATTTCGCCGAGTCTTGCCCATGTCTAGTGGTAACACCATCAAGGCCACTAATAGCTGGGCCATACTGGTCATCAGATATACTGCTGGCATTATAAACTGGACTCAGATGGTGTTAGATAGTCTAGATAGGAAAACAAAAAAACTCATGACCTTTCACTATGCATTACATCCATGCAGTGATGTTGAGAGCCTGTACGTACCTAGAAAATTAGTTGGTAGAGGTCTACTGCAAGTGAAGAAGAGAAGCATGTGTTGTTAGATTATGCAAAAAGTAGTACAGAGCCAGCATTATTTGAGGTTAAGAACAGGGAGGTGTTTAAAGTAAAGCAAACAAAGGGTCAATACAGGAAAACAACGATGCAAATATGAGCTGATAGGTGGCATAATAATGCATGGGCAGTTCCATGAAAAAGTCAAAGGAAAAGTAGATGAGGAAAATACCTGGTTATGGCTCACCAATGGAACACTGAAAAAAGAGACAGAAGCCCTGATGTTTGCAGCTCAAGAACAAGCTATCAGAACAAATGCAGTTAAGGCTAGAATAGAAAAAACAGCTGAGTCCCCCACATGTAGACTCTGCAAAGAGGCTGATGAAACTATCGACCATATATTGAGTTGTTGCAAGAAAATTGCTCAGACTGATTACAAACAGTGTCATAATGTAGTTGCTTGAATGGTCCAATGAAATTTGTGTCAGAACTATCATCTGCCCATTGCAAAGAACTGGTGGGATCATAAGCCTGAAAAAGTGACTGAAAATGTGCATGCAAAATTACTTCGGGACTTGTGAATACAGACAGACAGGGTTTTGGAGCATAATATCCCGGATATTGTGATTGTGGAGAAGAAAAAAGTGTGGATCATTGATGTTGCTATACCAGGTGAAAAAATTATCCCATATCAGGATCTGAAAATTGAACTTCAGAGACTCTGGCATAAATCAGTACAAGTAGTCCCAGTGGTAATTGGCACACTGGGTGCGGTGCCGAAAGAGCTAAGCAAGTATTTAGAAGAAATTGGAGTTGACAAAGTCACCATCAGTCAGCAGCAGAAAGCCGCCTTACTGGGATCTGCTCGCATAATTCGCGATACATCACTGAGTCCTAAACGCTTGGGAAGCGTTTGCCTAGTGATTGGTAATACAAAACCCAGCATAGATGGCTTTGTGGTTAATAATAATAATAATAATAGAATGAATATTACATCTCAAATAGTTAAAGCAAGAACTAAGAAAATTAAGAATTGTACTGCCCCTGGAGAAGATGAATTGCATCGATTTTGGCTGAAACATCTAACCAGTATGCATTGAAGACTCGCTGAACAATTTGACCAAACAATCGAGCAAGGTTTATTAATATGATTGTGGAGAAGAAAAAGTGTGGATCATTGATATTGCTATACTCTGGCATAAACCTTTACTGGTGGCAAGTGGAGTCCTGTAAGTTGCCTGGTCACCTCTTGTGTAGTATATGGGACTCCACCACACCTGGGGTTCCACACTTAATGCTTAATAAGAAGGATCAACTCTAACTTTTAACTACATGGGTGTATAGCACCCCAGACCCCAGGAGAGTACACTTCCATTGACTAAGTTTATTCGTGCAATAAATAACTGGCTTTACGTTCAAAATTTCAGTCAATGCTAGAGATGGGCACGAAATGCTAAAAAAAGCATTTCATATCATTTTTCATCTAGTTCTCTTCTGTTTCATTTTGTTTTGTTTGAATTTTTTTTAAAAAAATCATTTTGTTTTTCATTTTGTTTCATTTTCGTTTGTGTACTCCTCTCTCTCTCTCTCTCTCTCTCTCTGTGTGTGTGTGTGTGTGTGTGTGTGTGTGTGTGTTGCTTATGTAACTTCCCACTCTGATTGGGAATGGGAAAAGGTGGGATTTGTAAACATTTTTTCTGCCACCCCAAGCGCCGATCAGCTGTATTGCTGGCTTAGGGTGGCAAAAAAAAAGGTTTAAAAGTCCCGCCTTTTCTCCTACCCAATTGGGCGCAGGAAACTGGGGACCTTTATTTATTTATTTTGCTGATCCCCAAGCACCAATCAGCTGTAGCACGGGCTTGGGGCTGGCAAAAAAAAGTTTATTCCCCCCAAAAAATGGTTTTTGGGGAAATAAGCACTTTTTAAACTTTTTTTTGCCAGCCCCAAGCCCATGCTATATCTGATCGGCGCTTGGGGCTCAGTGAAAAAAAGTTTAAAAATCCTACCTTTTCAAAGGTATTTTTAAACATTTTTTATTTTGCCCCCAAGCACTGAACAGCTGTAGTGCTGTCTTGGGGCTGGAAAAGATAAAAAAGTTTAAAAATCACTCCTTTCCCTCAAACCATTGGGTGGTGGTGGGGGGAGCAATTTTTAAACTTTTTTTCCTGCTGTAAGCCCATGCTACAGCTGTTCGGCGCTTGGGGCTCAGCAATAAAATAAAATAAAATAAAATAAAATAAAATAAATACCTCCTTTCCTCCAACCAATGGGGGGGACTTTTTTTCCTCCCCCAAGCCTGTATGTGGCTTACAGACAGAATTAAATGGTTCATTTCAACAAAAACAAACAAACCCCCATTTCATTTCATTTGTAATGAAATGATGCTTCTTCCTTTCATTTCATTTTATTTCATTTCATTATGTAATGACAGGACAAAACAGCATTTCGTTTTTTGTTTTGTGCCCATCCCAAGTCAATGCTATTTTTTCTCCTCAAGTTTGTCATACTTACAGCATCAGATTCAAGGATTCATTCTGTAAGATAGGTACCCTTTGTTGTCTCTCACCCACCATAGGATCTTGCAGGAGAATGTTTATGGGATGGCTCAGAGTGTTAGCCATGAATCTATAGATAGAAAGATGGCATAAGGGGAATTGTCTCAAAGGAACAGAAGAGAAGGCTTGTTTCTTGGCACCAAAAGCCTATCCAATCCACCATGATTTTCCCCATTGTCTTCCATTAGATGCTCCTGGAAATTTCAGAAAGAAAATTTCAAAACAATGTCTTCTTTCCCCTTGCCTTTGCTCCATGGCAATTTATCTCAACATATTGGCTGATTCCTTGTTGCTTGGCAAAATAATGTACAACTAAGATAGGCCCATCAAATCAAATGGATTTACAGAAGAATGGACTCACTGATCCCCCAGTGATTCAGGCTACCTATTCTCATTGCCACTTACTATGCTAAAAACAAGAAATTCAACTGACATTTTTTAATATGAAAGATGCCAGTAGCCATTAAAATTTATCCATATTGCAGAAGATGAGGTGAAGTTTGACAGGATATATGCTTTAAAAGATATGGCATGGCTTATGAATGGTCCCTGTGTTCCTGGATCTTTCAGCCATTCTTCCCTTTGCTCTGTTTGCAGTGTTACGTAAGCTCCCGTGCAATGTAGAGTGAAGACAAAAACAGACATCTTTATTCAAGTCCCAGTGTTAGCATAATAACAGTGTGTAGAGTTCAAGACCCAAATGGCAATAGGCTTACATGGGGGAGAAATAGAAGGCTTGACTCAAGAGTTCTATTGAGCATATCAATTTTATAGCCTCAGTTTGTGCAAATAAACAAAACAGCACTTTCTCAATTGGGGAAGGACATGAAGATATTTTAAATAAGTACCCAAATGTGAGGAGAAGGAAGGCTGTCTGCCACAAAAATAAAGAATATGAGCTACTCACAGTACAAAAGCACTGTGAGGTTTGATTCTATCTCTTTTGAATTGAGACACATGTTGCCTCACAGTAATGTATGGCATACTTGTCAAAGGGACTATTTTTCCGCCAGATTTTCCAAGAAAAATAGTGTTTAAGAAAACCTTTCTTCGTTGCTGGGTTCTTCACATAATTCCAGTACATTGTCTGAGGCTGAGAGAAATCCAAAACACTGTCTATCTTGTGAAAGAGCTAGAGTCAGCACTCATATGGATGGACCATATCTGAGAGGAGAGATCAGATTAGTGAGAGTGCATTTTGAAAAACTTCCCTGTACATAGAAAAGTAGCATCCAGTTTTTACACAGAAGAGTATTAAGATACGCCACCTTCCGCATGCAGGGTGAAATGATACAGCAGATAAAGGCATTTATTCTATGATATTGCAAGTTCAACATAAAAATACTTTTAGTTAGTATTTGTAGTCTAAACAGAAATTTAAGTAGGAAAACAACTATAGGAAAAAAACTTGATGTATAAACTTGCGTACTAAACTGAACCTTGCAATCTCTTCATTTCAGAGAGAAATCAATTCAAAATCCTTCGTTTCTCTGCATAGTGAGATATCCCTACATGAAATCCCCCCTCCATAGAATCTCCTGGGATGTACTGAATGTTTAGCTTTTATTTTGCCCTCTCTAGACAAAACAAAACACCAATACAAATGGAATGTTTATAGTTGATGTTGATTTTTTAAGGTGGAACAAGGTTTTGATTCTTTTAAGGGAGAACTTTCCTACACTGTCTGTCAAGCCCCGCACACAGATCACACACACAAGCAGAGTTCAGTTCTTTGCCAAGATCTTTAGTGGAAAGCCAGGCAAGTTCGAGTCCTTTGCTAACAATCAAGTGCCAGATAAATAACAGAACCCAACTCCCAGCAATTACCAGTCCAAGTCAAAACCAGAATATCTCACGGAAACCAGATGCCAAACCCAAGGGAACAGATCAAGCTGTTTTCCAGGAAGTCGGTCCGAAATCAGGAAACAGAGCCAAGGTCACAAACAGGAATGTGGTTGCAAGTTCAAATGACGTGTTGCTCCCACAGAGAGCTCAAGGTAAGCTTGCCAGCTTTATCCCAAAACAGGGATCACACCCTTACTTCTGGAAAGGCTTCTGATAGTACTCAGGGCTTCCCGACCTGATTCCCCGTCTAGCATCAAATACCCTTTCCCTAGCTCTCCTGGTAGCACATCTTTGCAGAATCCTGCTCATGGCCCTTCTAGGAGGAGGAGATATGTTTTCAGCTGAGTCATCAGACCCAGCTGCCTGCTGACTTTTGCTGCAAGGCTCCTCCAGCAGCTCTTCACCATTTAACCCCTCAGAGTCAGGTTCTGTGACAGGCAGGGTCCTGGCACTGTCCTCTTTATGAACAAAGGAAAGACTTGATTCACCCGCTGTTGAATAAGGTTCAAGGTCCTCCAACTAGACTGTTAGTCTGGTATTGCTTTTCTGACCAGAATACTCATGCTACAACACAGGTTGCAAAGTTCTTTTTAGTGGCATCTTGCAGGAGGGTGCAGCTATTTCCAGATGCCTAATTATGCCTTAAGCACACCTGATCTTGCCTGATTTTGGAAGCTAAGCATGGTAGGCCCTGGTTAGTACTTGGATGGGAGATTACCAGGATATACCAGGTGCTGTAGGCACCTGGAGTAGGAACTGGCAAGCCACTCCAGTATTCCTGCCAAGAAAACTCCATGGACATGGGGTCACAAAGAGTCGGCACACAGCACACACACAATTACTCTTTGCCCTTCTCTCCTCTTATTGCTTGTATTGCTTATTTCATCTTTCTTTATGTATGGAATATGGATCATATCTCTATAATACAGTGGACCCTTGTATAACAAACAGTTTGTGTAACATAAAATTTGTACAACATAAAAAATTCTGGAGATAGGGGAAATTTGTTTAACATAATCACCTATGGGGCAAATCCGTACAACATAAAAATGGGATTACTCCGTTTTCAATGCCTTCCTATAGGAAATTTGTATAAAGGAAAATTTGCTTAACATAATTTCATTGGAACAAATTAATTCCTTTATACAAGGTATCACTGTAGATGTATTTGATTTGAGTATTATTCACATATAATGTATATTGAAATACTTGTTCTAATTTGGTGTTGGGTAACATCCTGCTTTGGTTTGGACAGGCCATGGTGTGTTATAAGCATTAATGTCAATCTAAGCCCCATCCTACATAAACAGCACTCTTTGCTTTGTTTTGCTTATTAGGAAGCCTTTTAATATATCACTCTCCTGCCAGCCTCACCCACATACCTGTAATGTGGGTCTAATAATGATGATTTATGCCATAAGGTTGTCATAATGTTTACTGAAATAATAGAGTGAAATGCTTTGAGCACTCTTGGAGAAAACACTGTATGGATACCATGTACAATACAGTTTTATCATTAACATCCTAATATTTCCCTTCTTGCCATATAAGGTACTGGGCACTACAACTATTTCCTTTCCCACTATTTAAGGATTTGTTACTTAATAGAAATAAAATATCAAGAGTGAATTTGAAGACCTTAACCATTCCAATATTAGTAGTCTATCAATGTGAGAATTCTCTTCTGCAGGAAGTGGGGTTTGTTGACCCAGCTGAAAACTGGAGGAGCTCACTAATATGGTGGGAAAAGTTATGTAGAGAAGATGTAACATTATCAATTGCATCCAGATGAGTGTAGTTCTATGCCAGTTAGGGGTCCCCTCCAAAAAAAAGGGTAAAGCAACAGCAGCTAAGTTCTGATTTTATGTAGCAGATTGTGTAATAATGTGTTTTACGCTTTCTCATTTATAAAATAGAGCAAGGCTTACTATAATGGAGTGAGGTTTCTAAATTAGATGCACTAACCTTCAACTGTTTTCAGCAAATACTGCCACATCATTAGGATGTACTAGATCTGGGATATGTTTTATAGGAACATTGTTTCCAATAGGGATGGGTATGAAACTGAAAAACTGTGTTTTGTTTCATTTTGTTTTGTTGACCCCTGTGATTTTTTTTGTTGCTTAGTATTCTTTTAAAAAGAATAATTGTATGAAATGAATCAGAAATGAATCAATTTGTTTCTCTAAAAATTCCCCCGGGTGCTAGAGGCACCAAATTTGGTGAGTACCTTCCTGGAGTCTCCCCTTTAATCCCTCCAAATTTGGAGATATTTGGGGTTCGGGGACCAAGTTATTCAACTTCAAAGGGGGTGGCCCCTGCAAAAGAAAAGCATTTCTAAGTATAATTTTCTGTGCTAGAAAATAGTGATCCCAGGCAGCTAGCAGCATGAAAATTGCTGTGGACCTTCCTCAAGCTCTCCCCTTGAAGCACCCCCAATTTGGAGAGGTTTGAGGTACAGGGGGCAAGTTATTCAACCACAAATGGGGTGCCCCAGGAGAAAAAAAACATTTGTAATGTAAAAGTATTTGAAAATACTGATCTCAGGCAGCTAGCAGCATGGAAATTGCAGTGGCGCTCCCTCAAACTCTCTCCTTGAGGCCCTCCAGGGCACATTGGGCTTAATCAGAATTGCACTCCATCAGGCAGGCAGGCAGGCAGGTAAGTTGGCCGGCCAGCAGGCAGGCAAGAATTATATCAAGAAGACCAAGGCAGGACTTAGAAACACATGGGTCTTTCAGATCCCATAACATGCAGGCAGGGTAGTAGGCCCAGGAAAAAGGCAGGAGTTTGCCAGAATACCGCAGCTAGGAATAATGGAATAGGAGCACTCTGGTTCTATTTTGTTGGTTTTTGGAAATGGGGACATGATTAAGAGGGACGTCTGGGTTCATTCATATTCTCCCAGTTGAGGATGTGTGTGTTGGTGGGAAGGAATGTAGTTGTAAGGGGGTTGGAGGGGAAAAAACATTAAACCCTTCCTAAAATGACTACCCTGGACCACACCACAACTAATAAAATCTTCCTAAACAGAAGCTGTGCTGTTGTGCCTTCTCTTTGAGCACAGACATGCACACACACACACACACACACACACACACATGCATGTTTTTCTGTTCTTTGAATTGATGCTACTTTCTGTGCCCAGCACCATGGTAATGAAGAATAAGGGTTCAATTCCATAGAGGGAGCCTGAGAAATGTTTGGCTACCACATCCAAGTAAGGCAGCAGACGCACAAATGAAACTCCCCTGAGTCTGACCTGTGGAGGTATTGATGAAAAATTACAATACAGGAGTCTATCGGGGCCAGTCATAATTCTGACCATCACCAATGCCGACTACTAATCTGGGAGCCTTACTCCCATGACCCAACGGGCAGCTTACAGGAAACCAAAGTCTTTGGTTTCTGGGGGAGTATGGTTGCAAAGCTGCAACTTTTAACCATCAGGGTGGAGACAAGATGATGGTGGCATGGAACACAGGAAACAGATTTTGGGTAAAAGCAAGGCTAGAGAGCACAGAGCATCTCTCCCTTAGCTTCTTCTTGTAGAGCAGCGAGTCTTGGAAAGGGACACCAGCTGGAGTCAGGAAAAGAAGGCAAATCATGGCAAGGAGTGCTTCCCTTACACCCCTGTAGCTTCAAGCTCCTTTGTGACCTCAAAATTAGATTTCTAAAAAACTCAACTTCTAGGAGCAGGAGACCCTTTGGACAGATGGAAAAGGGGGACTTTCCATGGAGGAAGCAGTGTCACTATGTGCAGCTGCATATGATCCTCTCCTTCCTTGCCCATCCTCCCTAACCAATGGCATCACATCTTCTCCTGTGGGTTCATTGTCTCCCAGTGGCTTCTGTTAGGACAGCAATGTTGATGATTCCCTCTTGGATTTCTCGGATGGGGAAATGATAGACTACATCCAGTGAACAAGAGGTTCACCCTTGATGAATGGGTTGGAGATTAACAGCCACTATTTCTGTCAGTTCACCAACATTCCTGATTGTTTTCAACTTAGTCCCGTCCCAAGCTAGAGGAAGCCTTGCTGTCCAAGATGGAAGTGCTGGTTTCATCCTGCACTTTGAATTTGATTTAACTGCTGACCGCTCAGTTGGCTGAGTTTGTACTTTTGCAATAAAGTATTTGCCCCCTTATGCTTGGACTTCATTCCTCCCCTCCATCGTCACCACTTCCAAATTAGTCTGTTTTGCCATATCTATTTTTAATTCTGCTAGAATTTGCTCCTCCGCATGCCGGGACGCAGGAGGATTTTATATGTTTTGTTGTTTTAATAGTTCTATGTTGTTTATGCTTTATATTTGATGTATTCTATTGTTGTTGATTTGGTATGTATTGCTTTTGTTAGCCGCTTAGAGTACTACATGTAGTAGATAAGCGGGATATAAATACAAGAATAAATAAATAAATAAATAAATGTTTCTGTCCTTAGAATTTCAAGCTTTAGATCTGCTTGATTTTTGCACCATGACAATCCCTTTTATAAATGTGTTTTGTTTTTTTATAAATGTGTTTTATAAATGTGTTGTGACCTCCCTGGCATATGACCAAGGCAGATCTTTGAAAAAAATGAGCCCTATCAGGCCCTCATAGCAAGAGAGGCTGGCAGGCAGGGTGGCAGGGTGGCAGGCAGGCAGATATTAAACATTCCGACCCTCCAAGAGGGACCCTGGTATGGCCAAGACAGGCCTTAGAAACACTGGGCCATTATAGACCGTGCGAGAATACACCCCCCAGGTATGGCAGAAGCAGGCATTAGAGCAATTGGGCCCTTTAAGACCCTGGAACACAGCAAGAGTAGATCCCCCAAGTATGGTAGAGGCAGGTATTAGAGAACTGGGCCCTTTGAGACCCTAAAACACATTGAGAGTGGACCTCCCTGGTATGGCAAGGGCAGGCCTTGGAAACACTGGGCCATTATACAGCCTGAAACACAGCGAGGCAGGCAGGGAGGGAGGCTGGCAGGAGGACAGGCAGCCCTGGGAGGCAGGCAGGAGGACTATGGCTTGGAGGAGGGAAACCCCAACGTAGTCAGGTTGAACCTTATAAAGGCCAACCTTTCTATGGTGCCTGTGCCCAAGTAGTGAAGACATTCACTCACTTTGGAGATAGATGGAAGGGATGGAGAGCAGGTTCCATGGCCAACTGGGCCAACTGGGGCCAGACCTCCAACTTACTGGTCCACCTTGCACTTGCACAACCTTTTGTACCTCAAGGCACAGCTGAGTCTTGTATTCTGCAAGGTCTTCAAGGTTGTGAGCCAGAGTGCCCTTGATTCAAGGATCACATAGGCATGCTAGCTGGTAGAACCTGTCATTGCAGAGTGGCATCAGTTGACTCTGCACACCAGTCTGCAACCTCCTGGCTAAGGCCCTGTTCCTTGGGAGGAGCGAGGAATCATCCTGCTAAAGACTACTCAGGCCTTGGTCAAGGGCATGGATGAGGGGGGTGATGTGTGCCATGCTGGCCTTGATACCACAAAGGACCTTGGTGGTCTCCTCAAAGGGCTTGAGGACATCCACCATTTGGCTGAGGGTGAGCCACATCAGTTACACTGATGTCCAACTCCCTCCCCCTTGGCAAAAGTGGAGTAGTGAAACATGTCCTTCTCCACCAAGTGGGCATTCATCTCTAGGGTGGAGTTCCACCAGGTGGACATGTCTTGCACAAGGACATGTTCTGTCACCACCATCTCATCCTGCTTTTCATGCAGCTGCCAGGCAGCCCTCATGCTGCGTGAGAAGTGGCCTACCACTGCCTGCACTTCTCAAGGACTGCCCTTGTCTCCTTGGTCCCCTCACACCAGGTCTCCTTCACCTGGCTCCCCAACCCGAGGGCATCACACATGACCAGGTTTAGCTTGTGGGCCATGCACACTATGCCCTTCAAGCCTCCCTCGTTCAGCGCAGCCAACATGTTATGGCCTGTGTGCATAACCATGTAGCCATGGTTCTCGTTCCCCTGGGGTGCCAAGCCCCACTTCCTCAACAAAGACAGAAGCAATGTTGTTGCCTGTCACAGAGACCTCCATGTTCTTTGCAATGTTTCTGCCTCTCACAGAGTCCTCCATGCTCCGTGCCATAGCAGAACCAACCTGTAGCCTTTAGGTTGTCTTGGGGGGGCTCCCCTTGTGGCCCTGACCATGATGCCACAATGCCATCACACATGTCCTCCAGCTGCTACCAGTGAGCCATGAAGGACAAGTAAGTGTGGTGGCCATCAGTCCATTTGAGGAGGTGCCAGAACCCTGGGGAATCCACAAAAGACAGAGTCACCCCGCTCAAGGCAATCATCTCACTCACCACATGAGTGGTCACCTCCTATGCCCTGACCCTGCCCCCTTGGCTCAGGCTTGGTGCACCTAGGACCCAGGGGAGCCATTTTACAGAGAAATGAATCAATTCATTTCAACAGAAAAAATGCCAATTTGTTTAATTACTAACAAAACAGTATTTCCCCATTTCGTTTCATTTTGTTTAGCTAATGAAACAACAAAATATTGTGTCAGTTTTCCTTTGGTGTGCATCCCTAGTTCCCAACATAGCTGCCAGACCGACTTTTTTCTGTAGAGAGCCAGGCTGCATGTGTACGACAATGAACTGCACTTTTCTTTAGGAACATGCTATAGCTATCCACAACTGACCATTCAAAATTATCCACCCTCTTTCTGGGGAGAAAAACTGGGGGGGGGGGATAATTTCATCCAGTTTCTCTAGAGGAAATAAAAGTTCCCCAACAATTTTTGGACATAATTTTTTAAGGTCCAGCACGTTCCCCGAGGTCTTCCAAATGCTATATATCTAGAGTAGAGATGGAAACAAAACGGGGAAATTTTTTTTCTGTTATTCATTATTCATTTTGTAATGAAACAAATAACAAAAATTGTGATGAAATTGGAACAAACTGAACAGAACCATGAAAATTAGGATCGTTACGTTTCGTTTTTCTTAATGGCGACGTGCAATGAAATTAGCTGTTTTTAAATTTTAAAAAACGTCCTAAATATCCGTAAAAACCCAGCGATAATTATTTATTCTGCCTGATAATACCTACCAGGGGGTTGGGGTCCTTAAAACGTGCATTTATGTCTTTTCTCAGATCACTGTATTTTTTTCCTTTAAGGGGAGTTAGGGCCGGGGACACCGACCCAAAATGGCTCCCAGATGCCTAATATTGATTACTTGGGTATTAAAACACCCTGGACATTCATAAAAATGCAGTGATAATTATTTGAAATTATCACCTACCAGAGGGTTGGAGTCCTTAAAACATTTGCTTTTCTCTTTCTCCCATTGCAATGTATTTTTCTTTTCCCTTTAAGGATGACACAAAATGGATTCCAGCCACAAAAAGGATGCAAGCCATGTGATGGGATCATGTAAATTCTTGGACAATTTCAACCAATAGCATGCCCAGGCTGCAGACTGGGCAGGTCTGGCAGCCACAGAGGGCATAAAAAGCTCTGGCAGCCCCCGTCCTCCTTACAGTCTGCGGTGGGAGTTAGGGTGGGATTGTTGTCTCTGCGACTCATTACTTTAGGCCAGCCAGACAGGTGTGTGTCTCTGTGTTCCTGCTGGCTGCAGCCTGGTTCTTAGGGGAGAGAAAGTAGAGATTCCTCTTGCAGCCTCCCTGTGTGTGTGTGTACCCCTGCCCTGCAGTGCAGTCACTCTGCGGCTGCCTTACACCCTGGGCAATGCCCGGCGCTGCCTTTGCATCCTCCCTGTGTACCTAGTCTATACTGTGTCTCTGCCAGCATCATTTTTTTTTAGTGTTTTCCCTCTGGTCTGGGGCGTTGGGGGACGCCCGCACACGTTAAAGCTTTAAGTTGCACAAAAAGCAGGTAAAAATGAAAAACCAAAAACCAAAATAACAAAATGAATTTTTTTCAAAAAATTCACAAAAAACAAAAATGAACCAAAATGGGACTCACAATGAATAATGAAAAACCAAAATGTCATTTTTTCAACTTGTGCCCATCTCTAATCTAGAGGTCACTGGACATACATTGTGGAAATACATGTAATACAGATCCTTTGTGGAAAATCCTGTATGTGGTATGTGAGAGTACAGTGTTGTATCCAGATCTAAAAAGGAAAAAAATACTATGGTGTGTCATCCAACGTCCTCAGATTTTTATTTCCAGATTTATTGATTTAATTATGTGGCTTGTCTCTTAAAGGATCCAAACTTGCTTACAGTATTCAAAGAAACAACGTTAAAACCCAAATAATAAATGATTTCAATATTTTAAAAGCAGATATCAAATACTGTCAGATATCAGTTAGTGAAATACATGTACTAGACAGGATGTTCTATATGTGATTGATATGTATTTAAGTGATTTAAAGATGGAGTCTGTAAAAGTGCAAAGTCACAGTGACTCAATATATAGTTTTTTCTAATGGAGTACAGATGTTAAGAATTAATATGACGAATTTTGGCTGATGCAAGGGGTTGCAATAGCTATGAGGTAATGTCATTTATGATTGGACAGACACATGTATAAAAATGTTCTGTAAATCATTGTTCATTGGGTCTTCCGTGAGTAAGGCACTTTGTTTCTCTGTCATATATTTTGTCATATATACTGAATGCTGTTATGCTGTTATGCTGTTGAATTTTGTATAAATGTAGTAAAGTGACTTTTCCCTTTGTATAAGTTCTGTGATGCTGTGATATATTTTTGTACAGTTTGTAATATAGCTGTTTGGTTTTAAGAAAACTCTGGCTATTTATTCAATAAGTACTGCTTCTGCTGGCTGATCAACTAGCACATACTCTGACAACTATTATATTAGAAGTCATGATAAGATCAATATTAAAATGCAAGTAATATACAGAATAAAATGCTCCCTTTGAAAAAAATAATCCCATTAGTCAATCAGTCATTTAAGGAAAGCCTGCCTGAATAGAAAGGTCTTCTCCTGCTTATGGAAAGAGATCAAAGATGAGGCCAACTTGGTCTCCCATGGGACGGAATTCTAGAGTCTGGGAGCAATGACAGAGAAAGCCCCCTTCCCCTGTACCGGCCTGTGAGAGTGGTAGGATTAAAAGAAAGGCCTTTCTCAATGGAAGATGCTTTCATTTTTAAAGCCCATTAGAATTACATCTGGGGATATATTTGAGCTGGCATTTGAGCTGGCCTGAAAGGAGGCTAAGGATGGCATTTTTATTTTTTATTTTTTTGAATTTGTATTATACAATTGTTCATCAGACTTTGACTTTCCTGGGTGCCCACACATCCTGAGCTGAAACTACAAAAATGCTGTGGCAAAGGCTTAATGGGGTTTATTTGAACGCTGGTGGGCTGGAGAAGGGGTTTTGGCCTCCATAGCAATGAAAGTCAACAGCTCTTACCCACTCCCTCCATCATTTCCTCGCTGGTGATGTAAGCGCCAGGCTCCTGGACCTGTTGAAAGCTGCTTCTTCTTGAGAGTTGGCTAAGGAAGAAATTTCTTTTCAGTCAGGCTGAACACAAATCTCATGGAAAGAATATTTGACACAGGACTGGTCTGAAGCCACATGTGATGTTGAAAATATCATGTCAGTACATTGACGGTGAGGATATGGAGATGTGGATCCCTTCCCCACATCTGTTTCCAGACTTTGAGAAGGACTTTGCAAACCTTATCACAGATATCTAGCCATGTGTGTAGGAAATATGATCATTTGGCAGACATGAAATAATACTGTTCAACTTTTATGAAACTGTGTTTTGATACCAGATGACAACTAAAAATAGTTCTGCGTGGCCAGAGCTCCTGATGGTTAGAGTTCCTATTGTCTCAAAGGAGTGTTGGAGTTAGCTGACCAGCCTCTGTGTAGGACCATTAGATCACCCTTTGTCTTATGCTACCATGTGAGATCAAGAAGTTGCAACATTTTCCTTCTTATATGCAAGGTAATAATAGCTCTGTCTGTACTCCACAGCAGAAGTTGATAGCACCATGTGGTATAAATCAGCACATGCAAAACAAGTGGATGTAGCTCTCAATGAATCATGTAGGATTCGTTACTGGCAGCCTAAAACCTACCCACATTGGAAAAAACATAAGGGATGAGCTATTTGTTTCAGAAGCTGCCAGTTCCAAAATGACATGTGCGAGCCCAGCTGGTGTTGGGAAGCCTCCAAAAAGCAATCAGCCACTCCCTAACCTTACTCTGTGCCTGCGTGGGGCTGAGCTCCAAGGAAGAAGCCTCCAATGTCATCGTTCCTTCTTCCTGGCACTGGTCAATCAGGACCTGTGCAGGGAAATGCATCATCCATCCTCTCTGTCTGATTGGACAGTGCCAGGGAAAAGGAATGATGATTTCAGAGGCTTCTTCCTCATTGGAGCTCAGCCCCACACGGACACAGAGCAAGGTAAAGGATTGGCTGGTTGTGTTTCGAAGGTTTCCAAACACCAACTGAGCTTGTGCATGTCATTTTGGGACTGGTAGATTCTGAAACGAATACCCCATTCCTTAAAAAAATTATTTGGATGGCAGTGCCCCTCCACGAGTATGTTAATAAAAGAAGCAACAGTCCCATCCACTTCATAGACACCAGGCTAAATTCAAGCAAAAGCTTTATAAATGTTAGACCAGAAGAGGCTAAGCTACGGATACCAAGAATAACACACCTTGGTGTATCGATGAATGCTGTTGAGTGGCTCCCACCATCACAAGACTCCAGCTGTTCCATCTGGAAGCTGCCTAATAGACTTACACGCTAGGGATTATCAAAAAGGGGGTTGAAAATAAAACAGCCAACATTATAATGCCATTATACAAAACAATAGTAAGGCCCCACCTGGAGTATTGTGTACAATTCTGGTCACCGCATCTCAAGAAAGACATAGTGGAACTGGAAAAGGTGCAGAAGAGAGCGACTAAAACGATTACTGGGCTGGGGCACCTCCCTTATGAGAAAAGGCTAAAATATTTGGGGCTCTTTAGTCTGGAAACAAGGTGCCTGAGGGGGGATATGATTGAGACATACAAAATAATGCAGGGCATGAGTCAAGTGGATAGAGGGAAGCTCTTCTCCCTCTCACAAAATACCAGAACTAGGGGATATCCACTTAAACTGAGGGTTGGGAGAGTAAGAACAGACAAAAGAAAATATTTTTTTCACCCAGCGCGTTGTTAGTCTATGAAACTCCCTGGCACAGGATGTGGTGATGGCATCTGGCCTAGATGCCTTCCAAAGGGGACTGGACAGATTCCTGGTGGAAAACTACATCACAGGTTACAAACCATGATGGAGATGTGTAATCTCCAGGCTTAAAACCAGGGTACTTCAAGGGCCAGATGCAGGGGAGTAGTATCAGGAGACAGATATCTCATTTCATTCGCTCCCAAACGCATCTGGTGGGGCCACTGTGAGATACAGGAAGCCGGACTAGATGGGCCTTTGGCCTGATCCAGCATGGCTCTTCTTATGTTCTTATGTTCTTATGTTCTTATGTTAAGTAGGAAAATCAAAGAATGACCTAGTAAAAAGGGGGCTACCTAGATAAAGGACAGGTTTTCTGTGGCTGTAGAGAATCAATATAGCACTTGCATGTATGCAGTTTATGTCATACCACATTTACAAAATAAGATCGATGAAATAGTAATTGACAAACTCTCCAACAGGCTTTCTGAACAAGAATAAAACATTTTGTGAAAGTGTATTCTCGAATGCTTTCATGGCCAGGATCTGGTACCTGTTTGGAGTTTTTCAGGCTGTTTGGCCATGTCCTGGAAGTTTTTCTTTCTGTCATTTCACCAGTCTCTGTGGCCAGCATCTTAAGGGGGCAAGGAGATCAGGGAACTAGCATACACCAGAGAGCACAGAGAGAACACCTAGTTCCCTGAGCTCCTTGTTCTCTGAAGAAGCTGGCTGCAGAGACTGATGAAATCTCAGGAAGAAAACCTTTCAGAACATGACCAAACAGCCTGAAAAACTCACAACAGCTATTTTGTGAAAATGTTTTATATCCTTACTCCTGCCTAATGTGTGGTATTTTAGTCACTAATGTATTAGTCTTTAAGATGCCACAACACACAAGTTTTTGGTTATTAGTTTGTTGTCGCTGAAAGAGATTTACATAACTACCTTTCTGAAAACTGTTGCAATAGATTTTGTAATCCTTGTTTTGCCCTAATTCAAATACGATTTAAAGGAGAATGTTCACTTGACATACTATTCATCTGCCCAGTACCCAAGTCCCTGTATACCATCCCTTGGTCTCAGTTGCCTTCTTTCTTTCAATCACTGGTAGGATTGCAATATGGTTTCATAACATAATTCTTTTTTGAGTTTTCAATTGAAGTTGATGAGGTGAATCTAGTTGAATAGTGAGGGAGGAACAAACATCTCTTGTTGATGCAATAGTGTCTTCTGTGACTTGGTCAACCTGGAAGAGATAAGTAGGGCACCAGATCAACCACAATTTGCTTGGTGACTTCTTAATCCCTTTGAAGAACATACTTAAAAGAGAAGGTGAGAGGAGAAAATGAAGACAGTCAGAGACAAAATGCTTCCTAGAAGTTTTTTTTAAAAAATAATTAGAGGCTTAGACTGATCAAGTGGTGAGGGGAGGAACAAAAATAACATTAAGAAGACAGTCCATTACATGAAACTAAATGAGAAACAGGCTGGTATTTAAAATAAAAATATGCACGTGTAAGTGAAGAAGCCTTCTCTTTAATGTTAAGAGTCCAGACATAGGTCTCCATTAACATATTTTATGGGGTTGAAGGTGAATGAGAGATAAAAAGAGGCAGTGAGAGAGAGAATGCCCAGGTCCCAGTTAGAGATCCTTTCTCTCCGCAAGAAGGCTCTCCAAGCTTGGTAAGCAAACCACTTTCTGATGTTTAGAAGAGATGGCTGATAATTGAATATATTCCTTATGTCTTTACATACTGAGTGGAAAGGAGCGAGTGGTAAGTTGAGGAAATCTGTCCCCTCGCACCCCACCACCTTGATTCAAAACATTTTTATAGCAATAAGAAGGGATCATTTATTTGTTTTTACATCCGTTGGTTGTGCTTTGGCTCCCATTTTCATACTGTCATAAGAGTCTAGCCATGACAATTTGGTTGCTTTCTGTAGCGTATCTCTTTCACACATACATCTTAAGTGGAAGGATTTCTTTTCTCACCTCATCTCCTTGCATGAGTTATTTCACTTGTTCTCGGAAGTGATGCAGTCCAGAGACAGGCACGGCATGGAAGACACCAACAGTTGTATGTGTCTGTGCACATGTGTGCAGGAAATGTAGAGACACAGGAAGGAAAATGATATTTTTTTAAATTATATACAACTTTGCAGAACTTTCAAGCAAGACTGTTTTTCTTCTCTGATTTCTTTCTGGAACAGATTTTTTTTTTTGAGATTTTGTTTTGTTTACTTCTTTCAAAAATCTTTATATGTTGCCTTTCAGAACCAATTTCATAAAAGAAACCACAAATATAAATACCGTATTTTTTGTATTTAAAAGATGTCCCATGTATAAGATGACCCTACTTTTTAAATCCAAAATTATATTTTCGCTACCGCAGGGGTCTCTCCTCAGCTTACTTCTGTGCATAAGACAAGACTCAATTTTTAGTCTAACAATTTTAGACAAAATATAGCCTTACACATAGAAAAATGCTGTATATAAAGAGGCCAATGATTATTAGAGATTATTAGAATAATAATAATAAAATAATCACAATATCCAGTGAATATCGGTGATTTGTTAAATATTCATCTGTTCATATTGGTGAGGTCTAGATAAGTGGTTCTCAACCTGTGGGTCCTCAGATGTTCCTGGACTGCAACTCCCAGAAACCCCTTCCAGCACAGCGAGTGTTGGAGGCTTCTGGGATATGTAGTTCCAGGAACATCTGGGGACCCACAGGTTGAGAACCCCTGGTCTAGATACTCTGATGAATAGAGATTGGCACAAAACAGAAAAATGGCATTTGGGTTTTCGTTTGTCATTGAGAGCTCTGTTTCGGTTCATTTCCATTTGTCGTGAAATTTTTGAAAAATTTCGTTACCATTTTTCGTTTTTTCATTTCTCATTTCTACCCGCTTTTTGCGCTATTTTTAAAGCATTTCCATGCACAGGCATCCCCCAACACCCCAGACCAGAGGGAAAACACTAAAAAAATGGATGCTGGCAGAGACACAGTATAGACTAGGTATGCAGGGAGGCTGCAAAGGCAGCGGCGGGCGTTGCCCAGGGTGCAAGGCAGCCGCAGAGTGACTGCACTGCAGGGCAAGCGAGGGTACTCACCGAGAGGTATGCAGCACACACACACACAGGGAGGCTGCAGGACTGAAGCTAGAGACTGCAAGGAGGACGGGGGCTGCCAGAGCTTTTTATGCCCTCTGTGGCTGCCAGACTTGCCCGCCCAGTCTGCAACCTGGGCATGCTATTGGTTGAACATGATCCCATCACATGGCTTGCCTCCATTTTGTGGCTGGTGGTGACATCCATTTTAAAGGGAAAAGAAAAATACATATCGATGGGAGAAGACTAAAACAAACATTTTAAGGACCCCAACCCCCCTGGTAGGTATTATCAGACAATATAAATAATTATTGCTGCAGTTTTATGGATGTCCATGGTGTTTTTTAACATTTAAAACAGCTCATTCCATTGCGCGTTGCCATTAATGGAAACGAAATGTAACAACCTCAATTTTCGTGGTTCTGTTCGTTTTGTTTGATTTTCATCACAATTTCCATTTGCCATTTTGTTGCGTAACGGAAATGACAAACGGTAACGGAAATGAAAAAATGTTCATTCCGTGCCCATCTCTACTGATGAATATGAAGGGATGAATATTTACCTGATTATATTTGTCCCCTTTGTCACCATAGGGAGAGAGAGAAGGTTAGCCCACCTCTTCCCACTGCTCCCATCACCTCCCTGCCTTCATTGCTGCTGCAGACTCTGCTGCTTCCCCTGCTGGCATCTGTGAAAAGATGATGGATATGTTTGTCCTTTGCCTTAAGGGAAGACCCTGCCATCTTTGATGTCCACCCTTTGTAAAGATAGCGGTGGCGGCTTCCCTTTTAAGGCAAAGGGAAGATGTAGCTGCCATATTTTCAAAGATGGTGGAAGGGGCAGCAGCAGTAGCCACTGGCAGAGGCTGGATTAGTGTTCCTGGCACCAGTGATAGCAACAACAACAGCAACAGCAGCGACACTGATGTTGGGGAAACTATAGGGGTAGTGAGAAGGGGATGGGGCAGGCTTTGGGGTCAGGGGCCACTAGCTGTCTAAGAAACAGTCACAGACAAACCATTGACAGTTCATGGGAGGATTCGTGGCTTGTAATTCATGATTTGTCAACTTTGACGAACCACGAACCATGACAAACTGCCATTTGGTGGTTTGTCCCCATATCTAATGATCGTATCTTCAGACTGTAGTGCAAACTGGCCCCCAAAGACTAACATATCTCCTGGACCTGAGCATATGCATTAAGGGCTTCTTTATTTCTTTAGTTGTAACCTACCTTATATCACAAGACCTCAAAAATGAATTAGAAAGCTACATCAACAGTTTTAAAGCATAAGATGTCTAGAACAATTGAAAATCAAATGTTTTAAAACCCAACATTCAGACATTCAGACTAGGGATGCTGTGTTAGTCGTTTGTGCCAATACATCCTTCATAGGAAGAGGTGTTCAGCAGTTCCCAACCCAGACCCTCTGGTGGACAACCACTCAGAGGCAGTGACCATAGGAAGTGGGACAGGGAAGCCAGGGTGCTTCCTTTAATTGGGTTTCTGCTGAATGAGGAGGGGCTGCCATTGTCAAATGCCTGTTTGTCCGAAGGGTAAACCAGCATGAACTGCTGAAGTGGTTGTTTGTGCCTGTCTCTGAACTGAAATGAGAAACAGACTGAAAGTCCATGCAAAACCTTCAAAACTGATATTATATGGATTCTACAATATGTTCCTATTAGCAGTCTAACTGCTGCATACTGCACTTGCTGCAGCATCTGTGTCATCTTAGATGATAGCCCACATAAAGTTCATTGAGTAATCTATCAAGGAGGTTTCCTGGGTGCAGATTACTGTTGCCAACGTTTTAGAGAACAGCTTAATTGAACAAATATGCATATTGGTGGTTCAGAGTTAAAATGTCTTAACATTTCTTTGCCACCATCTCTGCTGGAGAATAAGCATGGAAAAAGATTCTTAAATGAGTTTGATCGTTATCATGGCTCAAACTTCCTAAATTCAATATTTGCCAAAAGTGGAGGGGATGGAAACGAGAATGAGCTGAAATCTCAATGTGGGTTTGGGATCTCTAACTCATATAGGAACTATATTACCATCATCAGAAGACCTATATCACATAAACCACAACAGTTTATTTCTTTAGAGCATTTGTGAAGGATTGTGGTTTGTGGTTCATGAAACACGATGAACCATGAACCATCACAAACCAGTATTTTTCCAGTTTGTGCCTATCTGTTACACTACACTGGCTTTAATATGCCACATACCATCAAGTCACATCCAATGTATGATGACTAGAGAAGGGCATGACTTAGCGGAATTCCCGTTCCCATTTCCGTTACTCGTTTCCGTTACGCAACGGAAACGGTAACGGGAATTACTCCGCCAGAACTCGAACTCGAACTGACGAATGAATAAATGGGTCTGATTTGTGTTGGTCATTCCTGGCATCACGGTGATCCCGCGATGCCAAGCGGCACAGAAAAAAGTTGTTTTAAAAGAAAAAAAACCGATTCCCGGCCAAAAAGCAGGCGGAAATATGCCTGCCGTGCCTCAGGGCACCTACCAGAGGGGTGGTTTCTTGAGGGGGTCCCCGCGGCCTCCCCCCTCTCCTCCTGTCCCTCCTGGCCTTGGGCTGCACTGGGGGCGGGGCGGGCAATGCATCCTCATCGTCCCGCCAAAGTCACCGCCAGCCGCCGGCCACCGCAATTAAAGCGGAAGCGGCACAGAAAAAAAGTTTTAAAACTCCCCCCCCATCCCAGGCCAAAAAGCCGGCGAAAATATGCCTGCCTGAGTGAGGGCTCAGGGCACCTACCGGAGGGGTGGTTTCTGGAGGGGGGGTCCCCGGCCTCCCCCCCTCTCCTGTCCTGGGCAGCCGGACTCGAGTTGCCATGCCATGCGGTGCGGGCGGGGGATCCAAAATGGGGTGGCGACCGCAATATTCTTTTTGAAATCGTGGTCCAAAAACACATAACAAGCACCACAGAAACATGCGAAAATTGCTAATTGCTATTATAAAACTGCCAGAATTTTTACAGTAGCAGTGGGTTTTTCTTGTAACAAAATGTCTCCTCCCCTGTCCTCTCTCCATTGATTTTATTTTATTTTATTTTATTTACACCTGCGCAATGATGGGCTGGCCAAGTGGCCATGTGGGAGTGACCATGCAAATTTTTGGAGCCATCATGGCCACTTGGCCACTGTGACTTCTGGGATGTGCTAAAAAGCCCACTAAACCCTGCCCTAGCCCTCTAACCCTAACCCTAACCCTAATCCTTGATTCCTTACCCATACGCCACAGTACACTGTCCTCTTAGTGGGTCAGAGAGGCACCCAGAGGTGCACCCCACTACCCCACCCTAACCTCACCAGTAACTAGCCTAACCCTAGCCCTTGTGCTAAGCTGCTGTCCCCTAAGCCAGATCTACTTGCATTGCACTACACGCAAGTACGATTCCCTTCTTTGTGAGACACAGCGGGTGCGAGTGACCCAGTCTTGACTCAGGGTTTTCCTGGACGGACGGTCATGCACCAGTGCACTCGTCTCACTAGTCTGCAACTGGTATGCATATCCATATGGCTATGCATGCCCTTTTGCAGCAGCAGGTGAGGAGAGGAGACCCCCATGCCATGAGGGGTCTCCAGGAGCCTGCTTTCCCTTCCTAGCGGGTGAGGATAGGAGGCACCCACGGGTGCCTCCAGGAGCCCGCTTCCCTTTATAGCGGGCCAGCGGAGGCACCCACCCCACAGAGGTGCCTCCAGGAGCCCGCTACCTCCCCTAAACCAGTTTAACGACAGATGAAAAAACAAAAAACGAAATGACTATTTGTTGCGAAGTTTCACGAAAAACGGAAACGAGCCGACACGGGCCGCCTCCAACACACGACAACTCGAAAACGTCATTTTCCCTAGTCGTGCCCATCTCTAATGATGACAGAACAATTAGTTTTATTTACAATTCCAAACTTGCTCCCAAGTAGTCAGTCACCATAAAAGTAATGATATTTGAAATGGAACTCTACTTTCTACTTATAGATAATCCACTAATTACTTTTAGCTATTTTTAAAATAAGAAAAAGATCTGAATGCTGCACAAAATATACCTAAACATATCTCCACGACTACGGAAGTAACTAAAAGATTTACATGACAAAACAACTGATAGCATCCTTCTTATGTTGTTCTTGGAATGTAGCTTAATTATGCCTTAGTTATGGCAAAAAAGGAATTAATTACAAAAAAGTCATTCTGTGCAAGGAGTTAATTATAAAGATCTCTTTGTACATAACAAATAATTTTCAAGCTCTGAGCAATTGCATTTAGGACAAAATGTACTCATGTTTTGTTTGCCTAAGATGAATATACATTACATGCTAGGATATCCAATTTATATGCAATATACATAAAAATATACATGCATATAATATATTCTATATACATAAAAGCAAGAAGATGGTTCTTTGAAACAGCAGAATTCTCAAACGATTTGTAGTGAAAATATGTGAGCACTTTTCTTGAATGGCTTGGACATAGGAAAATGGAGGAAGTCGACAAGTTAGATGGAAATACTACCAAGACATTGGCACTGGAGTATCTGTCTCTAGCCCCCCCCCCTTGTGAAGTGATTCTTTAATGAGCTCCATTTGTCAGGAATGTGGGAGGATTTCATTGCTTCACAATGACAGTTCTGTTTGGAGCCCTGATAGGGTTAATGGTGATTATTTTGATTGGATTCCTGTGGAAACAAGGGAGGGTAGGGAGGATATTTCCAGTAATCTTCCCCACATTGTTCAGAAGGCATGAAATGAAAGGAAAACAGACACAGGGAGCAAGAAGTGTGTGGCAATCCCTCAAGAAGAGCTGTTTTGGGTATCACATTCTGAACAAGTCTCATCAGACAGATCTAACTTCAGGGGACAGTTGCATCATTTCAGACAGTGACCTGCTCCCTTGTAGACCTGTTGATGGTCCAGAAGCAAGAGGGAGGTCACAGCTTAGAGTAGGGGCTCCCTGCCAAGGGGATTTAAAATTGCAATTAGAGGAATGTTTGCCTTCATTCTCACTTCAATGCTAAACCTCTCTTTGTGTGTGACTGTTTCTGGAAGTACCACTTGAAGAATGCTTTAGACTTTCATTTAGACATGAAATGCTGCCAGTTTCATTTTTGTTGCTTTTTTAAAAAATAATCCCACCAGCATCTTATCACATCTAATGTCTGTAGCAGACTGTAAGAGTGCTTTTTTTAATTTCCAGTCTAAATTGTTGAGGTGTGTATTGGGCATTTTCCTAACATGTACATTTATTTGAAACAATTTTCATAATATATGTTTGTTATGCATTTCCTCATTGTCTAAAGCATATCGGCCTTCATTTTTTCAAGTGCACACATTTTAAGGTATTGATTTCCCCCCATATAATTCAAAATATATATTTAAAAAAACGAAATTAGGGGAACAGGAAAGGAAAATCTGATGCTCCTGGCTTCTGCTGAACAACAACTGATAGATGTGCTAATATTTTCTTCAATAGTCTTGCAGACCCCCAAATACAATAAGTACATAAGAAAAATCTTGGTTGATGCCAATTGATGTCATCCTTAGTCCCTCACTGATCCCTTCCTGCTGTGATAGCAGAATTCCATAAAAATAAACTGGAGAAGCAAAACATTGGCATCCTGAAAATTCGGCCTTCAATGGTAATCAGGAGGTGGTGAGGGCTCCACACTGGAAGCATTTGATAGAAAATTGGGCAACCATTGGTTTGATCAGCTTTGATTTGGATCTCTGCATTGTTGGACTTAATGGCCTTGTGGGCTCCTTCCAACTCTTATCATTCTATTATATTTCCAGGTGAGAAGCTTCCTATTCTCTGAGATTACAGGGCCAAAAACTTGGACAAAGAGGTAGGCCCTTGTGTAACATTTGAAGAAGAATGATCAGAATCCCCTTTAGTATTTGTAAAAGCTTCCATGACCTGTCAGGGCTAAATACAGCTAATTTCAAAGTTGTTCGGCAAATTTAAATTACATGTCTGATCCTGTGCCAGATGGAGCAGACAAGATTCATCCCAGCATCTTTGTGTAAGAAGAAATGGAGTCTTGCTGGAGTGGAAGAAAGGCTCAGTCAGGGTTCTCAACAGGTGAAACTTGAAAATTACTGTGAAGAAGAACTGTTGTGTGTCTACATCACATCCAAATTCAGTGCACTTTAGGGATGAGGGATGTGTGTTTCTCACTTTGTAAATTGCATTTCCCACCATTTTATATACTGGCAGCTAAGGACAAAACACACATTAAATGTAGCAGCACTTGATTTGGACTGGATCAAAAGATATTTGGCTTAGGAAAGTCCTAGAAGCAAGATACACACCGATATAGATTTATACAAAGAGTAAGAAAAGAATCCATTATTGTGTCAAATGCAGACTTAGCCTTTAAAGAATTACTTCATAAACTTAATTAAACACATTAATCCTTTAAACAGCAAATTAATGTTCTAAGTGATTGGTACGGCTGGGAGATCCAAACAATAAATTCCACTAAGCAGGTGTATTCCATCTTATTTTTCTTTCTTAAAAAGAAAAAAGAGAAGGAGAGAAGAAATTTGAGGAACAGCGGCAGCAACTGAAACTAAAGGAAAAGTAGAGAATCAAATCTGCCATCATTTGGACTAAGACAACTCAAGGAGTTGTCTAAATATGACGGACAAGGGCTTTTTGTGACAGTGCAACTATTAAGGACCATATGAATACAGCATGCAAATTTGGAATACTAAAGGGTGAAGTCAAAATGGTATTGCAGTGGTCCCCAGCCCTTTTGTAGTTCATATACTGCAGTCCCGGTATATTGCAGGACCGCAGTATATGAAAGGCAAGGCCCCCTGAGGTAAGCTGCTTGGGCCTGTTTGAGGCCTCCTGCACTCATCCCAGGACGGGTGCTTCTCCAAACGGGCCTCCAACGGGCTTCCTGTGCCTGTTGGAGGCCCCAGAAGTTGTTTCCAGAGAACCGGAAGTGACTTCCGCATATCACAGATTTTCAATTATTGCAGGTCAGGTCAGGTCCCTAATCCCCCATGATAGGACAGGGGGTTACTGTACTGATTTCAGAGGTTTGGAATATGATGATACACAGGGAGATATAAGGGGATGGCCACACCCTCCATGTTGTTGCCGTCCAGGTGTTTTCCAACTTCATCTCCCAATGGTGAGGGATCATGGAAATTGCAATCCAACTTTCTCAGAAGGACCATGACCCACCCTCTTGAACCTAAAAAAGAGTACAAGCCTCCTATGCTTGTACATAAACAGGATATCTTTTCCCCTTGTCTTTATTTAGCAATATATTCCTTAAGTTATATATTTGTCCTAATATAGCTTATATTAACAAATCCTGATTATTTGTACAGCGTGTTTCTATATTCTCATGTGACAGGAAAACAGAGACTACGTTAAACATTGTTCTTATCATAAAATGTCTACATTTCAATAGTTCATGGTTTGTTACCATTACTTCTATCCAAGGAAATAAAAATTCAAGTCTCTTTTCTGTTTATCTCTGCAGTTCCATCAGTAAATGCACTAATACAGCATCTTCCTTGCATCTTAATACTTGTCAGGCAAAATTAACAAACTGATAATGTTTTGAATTATGAATTGAAGGCCAGCATTCAGAGTAGGCCCTTCAGGTCGATTGAGCTGTCTGCCCCACATTGCCTGGAAATAAGTGACTGTTTATTCATTTCCTCTGATTAGGAGACTGCTTTGCAACCAGATAAAAGAGGTTCCATATTAAACAGGAGACTCTGGCTTTTTGTTTTGCTTTCTGGATTTAGTGCTAAACGTTACAGGGAATTAGAGATTGATTTTGTTCAGGAAGCAGTGCCAGATAAAACAAGAGACAGGCAAGCAGGTCTGTTTATAGAACTGTGCAATGTTATCATAAGAAAGCAGAAAAGTACCTGAACAACATTAAATGAGGCCCGACAGGGCTACTGAGAAGTGCATGAGTATATATAGAAATTGCATTTGAGACTGAGAGAAAAAGAGAGAGTTTTTACTTTTTACTTTTTGGAAGCTCCTATGTTAAGCAGTTCCTGTCACATTGCCCCCATCCAGTGTGACCCATATACAGAGCTGAGTGCACAGTTATCAAAGATTCCCATTTAATTCTATGGTACAAATAAATTAGGTCTGTAATTTGAGGCACTTTTTTTTCTTCAAAGGTTTAATGTTTCCATGTATATAAACACTAGCTGAGGTTTGTTCAGTCTTAACTTTTAAGGAACAGCACTATTTTTTTTTTTTAGGTCTTCTGGCTGGCAAACAAATCTCAGGAAGGATGAACAGGACTGAAGGAGAAAGTCTTACACTCATACTGTTGCTAAGCTATCCATTAGAGATGGGCACGACTCAAAAAAAAAGATTTTTCGTTTTTCGTTTGTCGTTTAGGGGTCCGTTTCGGTTCGTTTTCATTTTTTGGGTTTTTTTGCACATTTTTTGTTTTCGTTTTCATTACGAAATGAAACGAAAAAACAAAAATGAAAATGAAAATGTTTCATTTCATTAGCATTCTTTTCAATGCAACGTGTCTGCTGTAACGAAAATGAAAAACACGGCAAAATTTTTCATTTTGTTTCCGTTGTCGTTTTGCTTCTGAAAATTTTTTCGTTTTCATTTTCGTTACGAAACGAAATGAAAAAACGAAAACGAAAATGAAAATTTTGCTGAGTCGTGCCCATCTCTACTATCCATTTTAGTCATTCTGTTGGCTAAATGTGAAGGCTTTCTTTATGTGCCTCTTTGTTGCAACGTCAGACCACACTGAAGCCAAAATGGAGAGAGGGCCATGGAGAAAACCAATATCTTCATGCCCACAGGCTTATTATTATAAGAGCCTCGTGGTGCAATGGTTAAATGCCTGTACTGTACTATAGCTAAAGCTGTGTTCATGGCCTGGGGTTCAGTCCCAGGTAGCCGGCTCATGGTTTACTCAGCCGTCCATCCTTCTGAGGTCAGTAAAATGAGCACCCAGCTTGCTGGGGGTGGGGTGCAGCCTACATACTGTAATTTAAAAACTGTAAACTACTCAGAGTCTACTTGAAGTGTTATGGGCAGACCACTTTATTGTCATCCGAAGTAAGGCAGGGAATGATGTTTTACTGTTTGTGAGCCTTTTTTCTTGCACATCCCAAGAGAGCAGTGACTCCAGTTTTCTGACGGTTGATGGGGAAATTTCCAGCAGCACTGGCACCAGCCATGAAAAAGTTCCCCATTTGTCCCATATGTGCTGCAAGTATGTAGTAATGCTGTAGAACTGCAGATCTGGAAGGGAACCTCTGGGTCATCAAGTCCAACCCTGTCACGAAAACACAGTGAAGAATCAAACACTCTAGTTCCACTGTCTGATACAGAAACCACTGGGTCGTCTACCAGTAATTCCTTGAGTGAAAAACTAAGAGCTGTGTTATTTAGCACTGATCAACAAGAACTTCATGGGGCATATGTGTTTGTGATGATACCCATTCTCTCTTGGAGCACAGAGGGAACTCCTAGTTCCCTGAACGCCTTGTCTTCTGAAGATGCCGGCCACAAAGTCTGGCAAAACATCAAGAAGAAAAACTTTCAGAACATGGCCAAACAGCCTGAAAAACTCACAACAGCTATACTGGGGAAACTTAATTTTTTGAGTGCGTTTCTGAGCGCATCCTAACTAGTGACCAGGCAGGCAAAGAGATTTGGGAGGTAACCCAAAAAGTAGCACTTCCAGGCTCTGCTAATATGTTATATATTTTGTTTGATATCCTTTGTTTGGTGAGCAGGAAAGATACCAGACAAAATCCAAAGGCCCATAACGTATCTGGATTCATCACCTCCTCTCCTCTCTCCTACAGGCAGATCAAGCAGTGTGTGACAATTGTGGTTGGTAAATGTGCATAATAAATATAACAGTCAATTTCCCTAGTTAGGGCAATTTACATCTCAGCCTGAAATAACTTCTGTCTATTTTCCAGGATGCAGAAGCACAAAAGGTAGGTTTTGCTAATGGCACATTTGCTGAGGAAAATAAAATAAAAAACCCAACATTGATGAATTGATAGTTTGCAACACACACACACACACACACACACACACACACACACACAGCCTTCTTCCTTCCTTCCTTCCTTCCTTCCTTCCTTCCTTCCTTCCTTCCTTCCTTCCTTCCTTCCTTCCTTCCTTCCTTCCTTCCTTGTGTTCCCTGCCACATGATTGCAAAAATAGCCAGTCCCAGGCAGGATTTGACATCAGGAAGTGCTCACCTCATACTTCCTTCAAGATGCAGGCCTCTAGCCTTTCCAAGAAAACCAAAAGTATGCATCTTCTGCATATGGTTGCTTCGTCTTGACAAACTATTATTTTGTTTTGATTGTACTTTCTGGATGCTAATAGAAAATAAATACAAGACCCTGTTTTCTTCATTTTTCAGAAACCTTTATTGCCAAAATGGGAAAAAAATGATTCAACACTCAAGACACATTACTGGCAGTTGTTTCAATGGTGGTTTCATCCTGGTCAGAGCTGCACTTTTTTGAAAGTTTCTGCTTCACTGAAGTGTGTACCTCAGGACAGCAAATAATTTCACAGGGAAAGGGATCCCTAGATAACGCTCCATATTATTATTATTTTACTTAAATCTAAGGGTTTTTGTGCCAAAAACCAGGGTGAAGCACAATACTGAATAATGGTGTTTTCCCTCTCTCACTGTTGTCCTTCTCTATTATTGTTGTTATTATCAGATTTCACATTCAGTATGAAGCACATCAAGCCCCTCAGCCTGGGAAGATTCTCTATGCATCCTCCCCTAGACACTGCAATCCCATGGTCCACAGTGCTATGGGGTAGGATGGGCTTGAACCTCTTTCAAGTCTTCATGGATTTTCTCATGACTGTGCCTTTCACACAACAAAAAGCATGGAATTAATCTTTTAATTTTGGGTTATCAGCTACTTCAGGTAGTGCACGTTCTTAGCACAGTATATCCTGATTAGATGATATAATGCATCTGAAAAATATGTGCATGCAGAAAGATGGATTCAGTTCCTCAAAAAAAACTCTGATGTGAATGTAACATATTATAATTTGTCCTCCCAGTCCAAAATATAGAGGTGAGGTGGAGGTGATGAGTTAAACTTGGGCAACACTTTATTGTATGAATAAATACAATAGTGGTCACCCAAGACCTCACTCACCGCTAAACAATGTGTATGGGTGAGTCCCATTACCCCCATTGCACGGTCTTAAAAACAATGCAACAGTGAAGGGTAAATGTCCATTCCATCTCCCCAGGCTGCAAGCTCCATCACTCGGCTTCCCTCAGCCTGAGGAGGATTCCCAGAGCATCCTCCCGCCCCCGCCCCCACTGCAATCTTGTGAGCCACAGTGCCCTGGAGTCAGATGGGCTAGACTAACATTTAGTTCTACTGGGATTCACCAAGTCCTTGTACCCCCCACACGACCCACCAGTGTGACCTACTGAAGTGACATCCCAATAGAACCACTCCAACCCCTGACCTGTATGAGATAGGCAAAAAGATCCTCCATCGCCCAAAGGATAATTATGGAAAAGGAGGCAAAAATTCCTATCCAGTCCCAAACGGTGACCAGTTATGCTCACAATAGTTAAAGAGTGGGTGGGTGATTGGAATGCAAGCCTGGAAAAAAGGCTGAAGCTGGGGAGAAGCAGTCCTTTGTACACTGCTCTTTCCACCTCACTCAAAGTAGTGGGATGCTAAATCATGTCTTGAACTAATTTGAATGGGCAGGCAAACCAGCTCCACACAGTGAAGGTAAGCTCACTGGAAGAGCTGCAGATATGTAACCATGATTTAAAAACCAGTTTTCATCCAAACACAAAGCAATTGTTGAGGCTGTTTTTCAACATTCCTGGAAGAAACATGTCTTTCAGATTGTGGAACTTGAAGTAC
Source organism: Phrynocephalus versicolor (assembly GCA_023846285.1). Classification (NCBI taxonomy): domain Eukaryota; kingdom Metazoa; phylum Chordata; class Lepidosauria; order Squamata; family Agamidae; genus Phrynocephalus; species Phrynocephalus versicolor. The sequence goes on from JAHTLZ010000016.1 coordinate 4,384,859, forward strand.
TTATATGTGCCGCTGAAAAGCTATTGGAAGGTTAATCTTGAAGGAAATTAGACACATTTGGATTGCTTCTGCTCCATGCAGTCCAGTGCACAGCACGCATAGCCATCTGTATTGAGAAAGAGGACTCCAACATGTTCTTTCCAGGCCATGCCCACAAACAGTAGGAGCTTTGCCCCTGTTCTCCTCCACAAAATTAAAACAAACATACACACACATACAGAAAACTCAGTCTACCCCACATAATGGCTTTATCATGAGCTGCAGATTTGTAGGCATTTGTGGTCATTGTTTTGTTAAATAGACAATTATCAGAAGGCACAAGCATACCTTCTTGCCAGGATATTGATGGAAAAAATGGTTTCTAGAAAAGTAATTGCACAGGATTCCCCCCCCCACACACACACATACACACTTTGGCTGATACTTCACATCCCTCTCGCTGCAGTTCGCGGCCCCACTGGAGACCGGTTCGAAGGAACGGAACCTCACGTCCTTGTGGGGTCAATCCGAGTTCAAAGAAACGGAACCTCATGTCCTTGTGGGGTCAATCCGAGTTCACGCCGACCATGCCCCCTGAACTGCACTCCAAGCGAGGTGAGAGACTCCCATCCTGGAGCTCAGGAATCTTTTCAATCCGCTTCTCGATCCGCCCCCCAAGGGACGTGTGGTTCCTCTTAACCCGCATCGAGAAAATACTTAGTGTGATTGCTTTTTTGTTGTTGTTGAGAAGGGGGAACATCAGTATTTCAATGTATCGAACAACAGGAATTATAACTCCTTATGAATCCATTTCCCCTGATTATCGACCAAGATTCTTCCTCGAACAGTTCACCCTGGTTTGTGTTTGTTCCTTACCACCAGGTAAGGATCAAGGATGTGCGGTTAAAGTACTGCCGGTTTCAATCAGCATGCCCATGAGTAGAGAGAAACAGGGGCAGAACTGGCATTAGGTCACGTGACTAAAACCGATTTCAACATGGAGGCAAGTTCACCTCGGCTTGAGGAAGGATGTGAAATAACCGTCTTTGTTACCTTATTAGTTATGTGACTATATGACTGGTCATACACCAAGCACCTTGGTAAAGAGGGGAGGAGGAACTACAGTAATTGCACATTTATTTATTTATTTATTTATTTATTTATTTATTTATTTATTTATTATTTTAGAGTATTTTTACCCTGCCTTTCTCCTTGGAAAAGGACCCAAGATGGCTTACAGTAACGAGGGATAATATACAGTTAATTAACCATGTATGCATGGAGACAGTCTTGTGTGCTGCATTGTATGATAATTTTGGAGTGGCAGGAAGTTGAAGCATTTGATCATTGCTTCCTAGCATCTTTGAAATATGCTTCCTTTTTAGGCCTTTGTGCCTCAGCGAGGGATTTAAACAAATTATTATTTGAAAAGTGTTTCTTTGGATCTAACGACCTCATTTAGTTAGTCCCCTATACCCTATAACAGGGATGGCGAATCTATGGCATGCGTGCCAAAGGTGGCACGCAGAGAGCTTTTGTCTGGCACGCAACATGCTCCCTCCCCCCCCCACTTCGCCCTCTGCTGACCAGCCATGAGGAATTTGTGGAGGGGAAAGTAGGGGGCATGGAGTGTGTTGTGTGCCAGGCCGTCCCTACTGCCGCCCCCGCCCCCGTCTCTTCTGACCCCCACCGCTGCTGCGGCAATCCGGCACTGAGGTGTCCACCTGAACATCCTCTCGTGCTTCCTGCCTCATGGCAGCTCCCATGCAGAGCCTTCCGTACAAGCGCCCTTAAGCAGTGGCCTTGCGGTGACGTCACGAAGAGGTGCCGGGCAGTGGCGGAGGGACAAGGTGACCACACAGAGGGGAGGGGGAGGAGGAGGAGGAGGAGGAGGAAGATGCTGGTGGAGCTGGTGGCTGGAGGGATGGAGGGACTCAACCTTATCCAGGGTGATGAGGGACAGGGGGAGGGATCATGTCCTAGTGGGGGATCATGGGAGATGTAGTCCAGGGTCCCATAGCATTCTGGGGGATGGCGATGGTTAGTCCTGGGGGATTTGGGGGAGGTGTAGTTCTGGACCACCCTGGCAAGGGAATGCTAGGAGGGTAATCCGCAGCCATGATTGCAATGAGATGATGGGGATCATCATCTAGGTAGGATGCTCCTGCCTGGGGGAATTCTGGGAGTGGTAGTAAAGGAGTTCTGGTCCAGGGTCCTAGTGCTTGGGGGATTCTAGGAGTTCTGCTGCCGCCGCCACCACTAACCCTGACCCCACCGCCCCGTCCCCCTTGCTTCCCTTGCCCCCATCCCTGTCCCCCTGCTGCCGATCCTGCCCCCCGCCGCTAATCCCGACCCCATCGCCATCACCCTTGCTGCCCCTGCTGCCGCCCCCACCCCCACCTCTGCTGCCATTACAATTGCCATCCATGCCCCCTGCCACCACTGCCAGTGACCCTGAGCCCACCACCCCCTCCGCCCTGTCACCTTTGCCCCCTGCCTCCCGCTGCCGCTGACCCCCCTGGCACCGCCGCCATCTCCATCACCGAGTTTGGGCACTCTGTATCAAAAAGGTTTGCCATCCCTGGCCTATAACATAGCCTTTGGTGTAATTTGTCTATATCATCAAAAGAAAAGCGGCACAATTTGCCTATACTACCAAAAGAAAAACAATGTAATCTACTATATTGCACTTGTGTTTTATGGGTGTTGACAGTTGCACTTCTTCTATTGCAGTGATGGCAAACCTTTTAGAGACTGAGTGCCCAAACTGTGATTCAAAACCCACTAATATGGGAATTTAACCTGAATACAGGTGGTTGTGAAGGGGTTATGTTGTGTGCCCACAGAAAGCTCTTTGAGTGCCACCTTTGGCACCTGTGCCATAGGTTTGCCAACACTGTTCTATTGAGTTCTGAAATGAGATGTGCGCCAAATGTGTGCTCCAGGACACATTTGGTGGGGCCACTGTGAGATACAGGAAGCTGGACTAGATGTGCCTTTGGCCTGATCCACCATGGCTTTTCTTATGAGATGCCATTCCGCGGTTCAGTGGTTCAGTCACACAGCTTATTTAATGGACACCCTGACTGTCCAGTTCTGTCTCCACCGGTAAGTGCCGTGATGCTGGGGTGCCTGTGGAAGAAGCTGCTTGGCCGAACTACCAAACCATCACTAACTGAAGAATAGCAGCTCATGCCCCTCTCACATTCTTAGTGACCTGGATTGCCATTCAATAAAACTTCTGGTCGCAATGCAATCTATTGCCACATGGGGATATATTACCCATAACCATGGTTCCATGATCAAAAATAACTTCTTGTTAATAGAAATAACTTCCTATGTGTTTTCTGAGTTTGTGAGGAATGCAGAATGCCTAGCTCCTACCTCTCCTATAGGAGTCTCATGGCACAGTGGTTAAATTGCTGTACTGAAGCCAAAATTGTGCTCAAGACCCCGGGTTCAATCCGAGGTAACCAGATCGTGGTTGACTCAGCCTTCTATCTTTCCATTATTAGTAAAATGTGTACCCAAATCACCGGTGGGGCAATGTGTAGCCTGCATAATTAAATAGTAAAACACCCAGAGAATGATTTTAGCACTATGGGGTGCTATGGGGTGCTAAAAAGAATAATTTGTTTTTACCCCCCCCCTTTTTTTTGCTTATAATGTAAATATTAATTTTATTAATTTGCATGCCTAAAATGTGACAATTTCACAACAGAATATTCCGACACCAGTGTGCTCCTTTGCGACATGACTAAGGAGAGGAACTCAGAAATATCTGTAGGAAGCATAAAATGGGAACCGAAAGGCATGGGTTTGGGAGACAGATGCAATCCCAGCCGATGTTTTCTTGGGAAGCAAGATATTCATGCCAAGCAAAGTGTCTCTGCTTTCAGTGAGAATTACAACCCAAACAAGTGTACAGACGATTGTGCTCCTGAAATCTGAACAAAGCCCCCAACCGGCCTGAAAAACCAAATCCAAGCCCTTGAAAAGAAAGCACTTAAGATGGTTGATTAATATGAAAACAGATGGAGATCTTGGGAAAGGAGAGGCAGAAAGCCACAACTGAAGGGCTAAAAGTTCAGGCTCCTTCAGAATTCCAAGTTCCTGTTTCTTATTACCTTTTTATTATTATAATTTCTGCGTGACTGTGGCTGGACCTCTTGTAACCTTGCACTTAGAGCGCTCAGGAAAAGCTGCTCACTGCAGTCAGACAGGAAACCCTCTCTCTCTCTCTCTTTTTGCCCCCTCCCCCTCAAAGCTCAACAATGCCTCATAAAATATCAGATCACAGATTAAAACAGACGGACTTGAAAGTTCAGAAAGCGCAAACTATGCCTGCTATTCAAAATAACTGTAACCTATTTAAGATGGAAAATCAAAGGGGACATACCAAAACATTATAACCATTTTCAGGTTCTTGCTCATGTTCCCTGTTTGATCTCAAGTGGAAAATTGACTTTTAAGTGTTTACTAAAGACAACTAAACCAAGCTAAACAGGCAGCCGTAAGCTGATAGACAATGGTGGATCAGCTCTGGCTTGTTTTTAAGTGCCATCAAGTTAATTCTGACACATGGCAACCCTTGTCTGGGTTTTCTAGGTAGAGGGTGCTTGGAAGTGCTTTCTCATTCCCTTCTTCTGGAGCAGTGGTTCTCAAGCCATGGGTCCCCAGATGTTCCTGGACTGCAACGCCCAGAAGCCTTCACCACTTGCTGTGCTGGAAGGGATTTCTGGGAGTTGTGGTTCAGGAACATCTGAGGACCCACAGGTTGAGAACCATGGTTCTGGAGGCATCCTGGGACATTCCCAAGGCTACACAGGAAGGCTTTTCTCCCTAAAAGCACAGTGGGAAATCAAATTATCAACCTCTGGTTCTGCAGTCCAACTTATTGAGCTAGCTTTTTAACATATTATAAGCAGATGTATTAAGAGCTTCTACTTACAGTATCCTAAAAATTTGTCAAGACAATAATTATTTTGGACTCTAAAAATAGACTCCTTTGGTCTATTTTTATTCAGATAAAATTGATCTTTTTTAACAATTTTTTTACATACTTTAGTAAATTTAAAACTTGTGCTAATTAGTAAGAAAACATTAAAAGCAACCATGACAATTACTTTGCATTTGGGTGAGAAGTGGTTAATTGATGAAAGAGGAGTCTCCTTCTAGGATTTTCTCTTTATTGTCACTGTGAAAATGATAGTGAATTTAAGAGTGCCTCCTTGTATTGCATCCTGAGTACTGTGGCACCTCTACTCATGAGTGGCTTGACGTAAGAGCAATTCAAATTAAGAGCTGTTGCTGTTTTAACTGCTGCCTTACAAATTTAGATGTGGTCTGCTCTACCTACATTATTTTATTTTATTATTATTTTTTAAATAGGCCTGTTCTACTTAAGAGTTATTTAGATAGGCTTGTTCTACTTAAGACTTGTTCGACTTAAGAGCATACATTTAAAAAGTCTCAGGAAACTTCAATGGGTCCAAAACGCAGCAGCCAGACTGCTGATTGGGGCAGGGTACAGGGATCACATTACACCCCTATTAAAACAGCTCCACTGGCTGCCAATCAGCTATCGAGCACAATTCAAGGTGCTGATAGTCATCTGAACTGAATTCACCCCATTCCTGTCCATTGACCTACAAAGCACTATATGACCTGGGCCCTAGCTACCTCAAAGATTGAATTTCACAGTATGTACCAACTCGGGGTTAAGGTCATCAGGAAAGGCCCTTCCCTTCATCCCGCCACCCTCACAGGTACATCTCGTGGGAACCCATTAAATGGCCATCTCTGCTGCGCCCAGATTCTGGAACTTCCTCTCACTCGAGGCCAGGACTGCCTTATCTCTGTTGCCTTTCCGGAAGCAGGTAAAGACCTTTCACTTCAGGCAAGCTTTCCTTGAATGATGGACTACCATGTGTATTTTATATGAATCTATGGGTTCACATCGACTTTGTATTTATGACTGCTTATAACTGTGTTGCTTTAATGTAATGTTGTCTATTAATGCTGTAAGATGTCCCTCAATTCCTTGTTCTCAAATACTTGAACATGTCTTAATTGTACTGGACTGTATATTATCTCTCATTGCTGTAAGCTGCCTTGGGTCCTTTTCCAAGGAGAAAGGCGGGGTAAAACTACTCTAAAATAAACAAACAAACAAACAAACAAATAAATAAATAAATAAATAAATAAATAAATAAATAAATACAGTGGTACCTCTACTTATAAGTAGTCATAAATATAAAGTCTATGAGATACCACTGCACTTAAGCCTTGTTAGGCTTATAAATGGGGGAACACTGTTACTTTTATGTCCCAGTTGATCAGCAAGGCTACAGAATACAACAGGCTGGGCTGTGTTTACATCATTGTAAGGCTAATTACACTGATGACAATGAGGCCTGTAATGAGACTTCCTGGGGTAGGAACTGGCAAACCACTCCAGTATCTCTGCCAAGAAAATTCCATGGACAGAAACAAAAGCCTAAAAGATATGACACTGGAAGATGAGCCCCTCAGGTTGGAAGATGTCTAACATGCTACTGAGGAAGAGCAGAGGACAAGTACAAGTAGCTCCAGAGCTAATGAAGTGGCTGGGCCAAAGCAAAAAGGATGCCCAGCTGCAGATGTGCCCGGAAGAGAAAGGAAAGTCCAATGCTGCAAAGAAATATACTGTATAGGAACGTGGAATGTGAGATCTATGAACCAGGATAAGCTAGATGTGGTCAAATGTGAGATGGCAAGACAAAACATTGACATCTTGGGCATCAGCAAACTTAAATGGACAGGAATGGGTTAATTCAGTTCAGATGACTATCACATCTACTACTGTGGGCAAGAATCCCATAGAAGAAATGGAGTAACCCTCATAGTCAACAAAAGAGTGCACAATTGCACTCATTTCACATGCTAGCAAGGTTATGCTCAAAATTCTACAAGGGAGGCTTCAGCAGTCTGTGGACAGAGAACTTCCAGAAGTGCAAGCTGGATTTCGAAGGGGCAGAGGAACTAGAGATCAAATTGCCAACATGCACTGGATTATGGAGAAAGCCAGAGAATTCCAGAAAAAAACATCTACTTCTGCTTCACTGACTATGCCAAAGCCTTTGACTGTGTGGACCACAACAAACTATGGCAAGTATTTAAAGAAATGGGAGTGCCTGACCACTTTATCTGTCCCCTAAGCAATCTATATGTGGGACAAGGAGCAACAGTCAGAGCAGGATATGGAATAGAGATGGGCACGACCAGGGAAAATGACGTTTTCGAGTTGTCGTGTGTCGGAGCCGGCCCGTTTCGGCTCATTTCCGTTTTTCGCGAAATTTTTAAAAAATTTGTCATTTCGTGTGTCGTTTTTTCATCTGTTGTTAGTACTGGTTTAGGGGGGGTAGCGGGCTCCTGGAGGCACCTCTGTGGGGTGGGTGCCTCCTCTGGCCCGCTATGAAGGGAAAGCAGGCTCCTGGAGGCACCTCGTGGTTGCCTCCTCTCCTCACCCGCTACAAAATGGCATGCATAGCCAATTGGATATGCATACCAAGTTGAGTGGCAGAGAGGCACCTCTTTTGGGTGCCTCTCTGTAGACCGCAGGCCCACTGCTGATATTGCATCTGGGCGCACTGTGGTCCACCAAGAAGGGAAGTGTACCTGCATGTGTAGTGCAATGTGAATACACAGGTTGGGCTTAGGGTTAGGGTTAGCGCAGGGGCTAGGCTTAGGGTTACTATGGGTAAGGTTAGAGTGAGTTAGTGGGGTGCACCTCTGGGTGCCTCTCTGACCCACTAAGAAGGACAGTGTACTGGCATATGGGTTAGGGTTCAGGTTCTGGTTCTGGTTCTGGTTCGGGCTATGGTCAGTGGGCTTTTTATGCCCAACAGGCACATCCCAGAAGTCTCAGTCAAGACCTGGTCAAGTGGCCATGCGATTGGTGGAATGGCTCCAAAATTTTGCATGGTCCACTCCCATGGCCAGTCCATCATTGCGCACTGCTCAGGTGTAAAAAAATAAAAATAAAAATGAAATAAAATAAAATCAATTGAGACGTTTTGTTGCAAGACAAACCCACTGCTGCTACTGTAAAAAATTCAGGCAGTTTTAAAATAACTATTTTCGCATGTTTCTGTGGTGCTTTGGTGTGTTTTTGGACCACCCACGATTTCAAAATAATTTGCTTGCGGTCGCCCCATTTTGGATCCCCCGCCCGCACCACGCGCATGGCATGGCGAGTTGGCGAGACGACGAGGATGTGCAGCCCAGGACAGGAGAGGGGGGAGGCCGGGGACCCCCCCCCAGAAACCACCCCTCTGGTAAGTGCCCTCAGGCAGGCAGGCATATTTTCGCCTGCTTTTTTGGCCGGGAATCAGTTTTTTTTTTACTTTTTAAAACTTTTTTTCTGTGCCGCGCCGCTTGGCGAGTTGGCGAGACAACGAGGATGCGCAGCCCAGGAGAGGAGAGGGGGGGAGGCCGGGGACCCCCCCGAAACCACCCCTCTGTTAGGTGCACTCTCAGAAGCAGGCATATTTTCACCTGCTTTTTTGGCTGGGAATCAGTTTTTTTTTTTTTTTACTTTTTAAAAATTTTTTTCTGTGCCGCTTGGCATCGCGCGATTGCTGCGATGCCAGGAACGACAACACGACAAATCAGACCCAATTTTTCTTTAGTCGGTTCGAGTTCGAGTTCTAGCAGAGTAATTGTCGTTACCGTTTCCGTTGCGTAACAGAAACGAGGAACGGAAACGGAAACGAGGATTTTGAGTCGTGCCCATGTCTAATATGGAACAATTGACTGGTTTAAAATTGAGAAAGGAGTACATCAAGGCTGTATACTCTCACCTTGCCTATTTAACTTATATGCAGAATACATCATGTGAAAGGTGGGACTGGATGAATCACAAACCAGAAATAAGATTGCCGGAAGAAATATCAACATCAGATACACAGATGATATGTCTCTGATAGCAGAAAATGAGGAGGAATTAAATAACCTCTTAATGAGGGTAAAAGTGGAGAGTGAAAAAAGGGGCTGAAGCTCAACATCAAAAAAACTAAGATCATAGCTATTGGTCCCATCACCTCCAGACAAATAGAAGAGGAAGAAATGGAGGCAACAACATACAGTGGTACCTTGTATAAAGGAATTAATTCGTTCCAAATGAAATTCTGTTAAGCAAATTTTCCTTTATACAAATTTCCCATAGGGATGCATTGAAAACAGAGTAATCCCTAATCACAACCATTTTTATGTTGTACGGATTCGCCCCATAGGCGATCCTGTAAAGCAAATTTCCCCTATCTCTGGAATTTTTATGTTGTACAAATTTTATGTTATACAAACCATTAGTTATACAAGGGTCCACTGTAGTTTATTTTATTGGGCTCCTTGATCACTGCAGATGGTGACTGCAGCAATGAAATTAAAAGACGCCTCCTTCTTAGGAGGAAAGCAATGGCAAAGCAAGGTAGCATCTTAAAGAGAAGAAACATCACTTTGCCGACTAAGGTCCGGATATTTAAAGCTATGGGTTTTTCCAGTAGCAATGTATGGAAGTTAGAGCTGGACTATAAAGAAGGATGATCACTGCAGAATCAATGCTTTTGAGCTGTGGTGCTGGAGGAGAGTCTTGAGAGTCCCCTGGACTGCAAGGAGATCAAACCTATGCATCCTGAAAGAAATCAACCCCAAATGTCCACTGGAATGACAGATTTTGAAGCTGAGGCTCCAGTACTTTGGCCACCTCATGAGGAGAGAGGAGTCCTTGGAAAAGTCCCTGATATTGGGAAAGATGGAAGGCAAAAGGAAAAGGGGATGGCAGAGAATGAGATGGTTGGATGGTGTCATTGATGCAACCAACATGGATTTGACCAAACTCCGGGAGGCAGTGCAAGACAGGAGGGCCTGGCGAGCTCTGGTCCATGGGGTCATGAAGAGTCGGACACGACTGAATGACTAAACAACAACCACTGTACTTGCATGGGTGTCATCTACATTCAAGTTGCCTTTGCTATGTCAACACTTGGCATCCCTTTTTCCACTGGATATACAGGGACATTTCCTGGCATTTTGAATGATAGATACAGAAAGAGAATATCCCACATTTATAAACCAGAAGGTTTTTTTTTTAAAGGAATTGAATATCACAGTCATTATGATTCAATAGGCTATGATATTGCACCTAACAATACAAAAATTAAATTATTTTAGATTATTGGACATTTTAAAAGAAATATAGAACATTTCTTATAAGGGTAAAAAAAAACCCTGTCAACTTTATCATTTCTTAAATTATCATATTATTTAAAATAATTGTTATGCCCTTCTTGTATAGATTGAAGGAACGTTCTCAAAATCTCTTGCTGACATTGAATTAGAGTATCTCAACATGATGGGAAATCTCAAAGAGAGATTTTAAAGTTCTCTGAAAATCTTTGCCTCCAGCTAAAAGTGGTGCAAAAGCTCTTTTTCTTCAGCCTCTGTAATTTCCACAAAATGTCTTCATTATATTTTCCCTTTTTGAAGGACTGGACAATCACTAAGAAGAATGCCAGCAAATAATATAATGCCACTAATTCTTCAGCAAAGCTGGTATCATCACAATTTGGGGCAGTTTGCAAAAGTCACAGTATTGTACAGGTTCCATGAATTGCAAATCTTTGCGTTTCTAATAGGCAATGAACATACAACACTGTTCTTGCGTTTTAGTTAAGAGTGCCAGAAAATTCCTTGTTGTACCAGCTGATGAGAATAATACAGTAATTCTTCATGCCAGCATGCAAGGTAAACATGGTTTGTGCTCCTGTCTTGCTCCTTTCAAAAAGAACATTACAAGAGATGTTATTCTTTGTAATGTATTACTTTTAAACTCTGAACAGCACATAGAAAAATTCTATTCTGTTCCTGCTTCCTGCTTTCTAGCAATGTCTCAAAGAATATACTCAATTCAGAATAGAAACCTGGAACACTGGTAATTTACAGGTGTATCACAGATTAATACTATTACCTGCCCAATCTGGAGTAGAGACAAAACATGAATTATGGGATTAAAAGGGGTCACAATTTATTGAAATCATTTTCATTGAAATTAAACTGTCAAAAGATCTATTAAAGAGGGGGCCTGAATGTAGTGCAAGTGGTTTGATTAACAATACCTAATTAATGTTAGGAGGACGCTACCCACCTGCTCAGCACCCTCTCAAGAGAAGTGGTCTGGGCAGCCCTCATGCCTCACACTTTGAACTTGCTTATCTAAACCTAAAGATCCTAAATACCTAATCTGTATTCAATTTTACATTGAGGGCTACCGTCCAAATTAAAAGTATTAGTCACTAAATCTAACCTGACCTCAATTTACCACTTGCACTGCCTGCTAATTGTGACTGAGATTTTTTCAAAATAACCTGTTCCTTAAAAAATGGGATGGGCAAAAACACACTGCTACTCCAGTCCAATCTGAGTTGCAGCCAAAAATTCCTATCTGGCCCTTACACAACAAGCTAATATCATTCTCCTTAGTGCCTTAGTGCAACTTGTCATGGAGCCCAACCGAGAACAGGCAACTCTGGATCTAATACTGTGTGATACTCAGGACCTGGTCAGGGATGTGAATGTCACTGAGCCTCTGGGCAACAGTGACCATGCTGCAATCTCCTTTGCCATGCATATTGGAGGAAGAGTGTCAAGCAAATCAGACATAAAAACCCTTGATTTCTGAAGGGTAAACTTCCCTCAGATGAGGAAACTAGTTAGAAAGAAATTGAAAGGGAAGGTTAAAAGAATCCAATCTCTCCAGAGTGCATGGAGCCTGTTTAAAACGAGGGAAATAGAGGCACAGCACAAGTGCATACCAGAAAGAAAGAAGAGCTCATCTAAGTCCAAGAGGGTGCCAGCATGGTTAATGAGTGGGGTTAGAGAGGCTCTAAAGTGCAAGGAGAGGTCTTTCCGTAAATGGAAATCCTCCCTAAATGAGGAAAATAAAAAGGAACACAAACTCTGGGAATAGAAATGTAAGATGTTAAGAAAGGCAAAGGAAGACTTTGAGGAATGCATGGCTAGCAATGGGAAATAATAAAAGCTTCTTTAAATATGTTAGAAGTAGAAAACCTGCCAGATAACCAGTTGGCCCTCTGGATGGTGAGGGAGGAAAAGGGGAGGTTAAGGAAGACTTGGAAATTGCAGAGAAATTAAATGAGTTCTTTGCATTTGTCTTCACGACAGAAGACATTGTGCAGATTCCACTGCCCTAACGGCCCCTTTTGACTAAAGAATTAAATCAAATACAGGTTAAAAGAGAGGATGTTTTAGGACTAATTGATAAATTGAAGAACAACAAGTCACCGGGCCCAGATGGCATCCACCCAAGGGTTATTAGGGAACTGAGAAATGAAATTGCAGATCTATTAACGGTAATATGCAACTTGTCTCTTAAAACGGCCACAGTGCCGGGGGACTGGAGGATAGCAGATGTCACACCAATTTTTAAAAAAGGAAGGAGGGGGGACCCGGGAAACTACAGGCCAGTTAGCCTTACATCTGTCCCAGGGAAGATGGTGGAAAGCCTCATCCAAGAGAAAATCTTAAAACACATAGAACAAACCTTGCTGAGAGAAAATCAGCATAGCTTCTGTAAAGGTAAGTTTTGCCTGACAAATCTTTTAGAATTCTTTGAAAAGGTCCACAGGCATGTGGTTTTGGGTGAACCGGTGGATATACTCTATCTGGATTTTCAGAAGGCTTTTGACACAGTCCCTCTTCAAAGGCTGCTGAGAAAATTGCACAGTCAGGGGATAAGAGGGCAGGTCCTCTTATGGATTGACAATTGGTTGAGATCCAGGAAACAAAGAGTAGGTGTCAATGGGAAATTTTCACAGTGGAGAGAGATGAAATTTGGTGTACCCCAAGGATCTGTCCTGGGACCAGTGATTTTCAATCTGTTCATAAATGACCTGGAGACAGGGATAAGCAGTGAGGTGGCCAAGTTTGCAGATGACACAAAACTTTTCCATGTGGTAAAAATCAGTGAAGATTGTGAAGAGCTCCAGAAGGATATCTCCAAACTGGGGAAACGGGCTGCAAAATGGCAAATGCGTTTTAATGTAGCCAAATGTAAAGTAATGCATATTGGGGCAAAACCCCCAAAACTTTATCTATCAACTCATGGGCTCTAGGCTATCCATGACAGATCAGGAAAGAGATCTTCGTGTGTTGGTGGACAGCTCCATGAAGGTTTCTCCCCAACGTATGGCAGCAGTGAAGAAGGCCAGTTCCATGCTAGGGATGATCAAAAAGGGGATTGAAAATAAAACAGCCAACATTATAATGCCATTATACAAAATGATAGCAAAGCCGCACCTGGAGTATTGTGTACAATTCTGGTCACTGCATCTCAAGAAAGACATAGCGGAACTGGAAAGGTGCAAAAGAGAGCGACTAAAATGATTACTGGGCTGGGGCACTTCCCTTATGAGGAAAGGCTAAAACATTTGGGGCTCTTTAGGCGCCTGAGGGGGGATATGATTGAGATGTACAAAATAATGCAGGGCATGAGTAAAGTGGATAGAGGGAAGCTCTTCTCCCTGTCACAAAATACCAGAACTAGAAGACATACAGTACATTCAAATTGAGGGCTGGGAGAGTAAGAACAGACAAAAGAAAATATTTTTTTCACCCAGCGTGTTGTTAGTCTGTGGAACTCCCTGCCACAGGATGTGGTGATGGCATCTGGCCTGGATGCCTTCAAAAAGGGATTGGACAGATTCCTGGAGGAAAAGTCCATCACAGGTTACAAACCATGATGGAGATGTGTAATCTCCAGGCTTAAAACTGGGGTACTTCAAGGGCCAGATGCAGGGGAGTGGTATCAGGAGATAGATGTGCTCCCAGATGCATCTGGTGGGGCTACTGTGAGATACAGGAAGCTGGACTACATGGGCTTTTGGCCTGATCCAGCTTGGCTCTTCTTATGTTCTTGTGTTATCATGAGGTGTCCTTAATTTCAGCTTGTGATTCATCCAGACCTTCCTTTCGCATCATGTTCCCTGCATAACAGTTAAATAGGTAAGGTGACAGTATACAGCCTTGTCGTACTCCTTTCCCAATTTTAAACCAGTCAGTTGTTCCATATCCAGTTCCGATTGTTGCTGCTTGTCACATATATAGATTTCTTAGGAGACAGATAAGGTGGTCAAGCACTCCCATTTCTTTAAGTACTTGCCATAGTTTGTTGTGGTCTACACAGTCAAAGGTTTTGGAATTGTCAAAAGCAGTCCTTAATAAAAACCAGTGCAACATCTCCAGTTTATTAAAACCAGAGACTTCTTTTCCATATGTATGAACTTTATGGTTTTTCAGCAAGCATCATTGCATTATTTCACAACTGCATTTCAAATTGAGTGGCTTTTCCATTAAAAAAAAGTCTTGAAAGTAGGATGTGAATATGCTATAAGCCCCTCCAAAAATAGAATTCTTAAGAAGCAACTAACTTTGATAAAACAAGTGCCAACAGCAAAAGAATTGACAAAAAAATTCAGAAAAAGCCAGGATACAGCAGAAACTAAACCTTCATTCACCTGGATTTTTTTTTTAATTTTTGGAGTGGTGAGACTCTGGGGTATTTCTGACTAGAGAGAAGGGCAGCTCTGAATCCCACTTAGTTGGGGGAAGGGCGTGTTTGCCTCCCCAGTCCCGGTGAGATCTTCCTCCCCCCTCCCCCCCCCCCTGGTAAGAGAATGAGATTAGCTGGTTGCCATATGGGGCCGGATGGGAATTTTTGGTGGTTACTCTGATTGGCCATGAGTAGCCATACGTTTTCGCCCACCCCATTCTCTTTGCTGAGGGGATGGGCTCCTGCCCCGTTCATCACTAACTTGGCAGGTAGTGCAGCTGGTAACCGTATTCAGGTAAAAGCTCTAATAAGCCACCCTTACGGCGCTTGACAGTCCTCAAATTCATTCTCTCAGCATTGGTACGTCAGCAGACAAAATAAGTTAGTAAGTGACTGGAGGCCTCCCGAGGGCTGTGCTGGGCTTCAGATTTGTCTGGGCTTACCTACCCGAATACAGAGCTTGTTGGCTGAGGGATTTCATCCCATCCTGTTACCAGCTTGCCCTACGGGTCAGGTCCCCTTGAGAGATCCTGACTAACCCAGTTAAGAAGTTGATGAGTTATAAATAAAGTTGTGGCCCGTTCGTACCAAAACCTGAAGTTGTATCGCCTCTTTATTTCGGGGCTTGGGGGGGCAAATTCCAATATTGGGGTTTAAGCTTGGATTTTCATGCATACATCATATTTTCCCTGAACTAGTATACCAGCTGCACCCATTCCTGGAGAAGTCTGATCTGGCCATGGTGATACATGTCCTAGTTATATCCTGGCTGGAGTACCGCATGTCCTCTATGTTGGGTAGCCTAGGGACCGGGAAACTTCAGTGGATCAAAAATGCAGCAGCCCGATTTCTGACTGGTACTAGCAACAGGGATCATACAACCCCTCTGTTACAGCTGCTCCACTGGCTGCTGATCCATTTCTGGGCAGAATTCCAAGTGCTGGTTCTAACCTTCTAACTTATAAGGCCATAAATGGTAGAGGCCCAACCTTTCTCAAAGACCATGTCTCCCTTTATGAGCCTACTCAAGATGATCAGGGGAGACCTACCTCTCAGTCCTACCACCTTAACATGTATGTTTGTTGGGATACATGGGAGAGTTGCTTCTCTGTTGCTGCTTCCAGACTTTGGAACTCCCTCCCGTCTTTGGTAAGTGAAGACTTTTCGCTTCAGGCAAGCTTTCCCTGAGTGACAGGTTGCATAAGTAGGGTTTTTTATTGGGTGTTGTACCTTACTGCTTTGAAGGTGTTTTGATGTTGCTTACATATTTAGCATGTTATTTGTCTCAGCCTTGTAGAATTTGGATATTATTGTTAGCTTTTGTATTGCATTTTAATAATGTAATCCACTCTGCGTCCTTTGACTGTGTAGCCTACACACTGAAGTTAAAACTGTAAACTGCCCAGAGACTACTTGAAGTAGAATGGGGCGGTATATAAGAAAAACACGTTTGAAGGAAAAAGAGAGGTAAAACAAATGAACGAATGAACGAAAAATGAACTACTCAAACTTATGACTCAGAATCAACCTTCTAACAACTAGATGATGCCACTTTGGTTTCTCAACATTAGGGGTCATAAATTATGGCAAGGTCATAGATGGCAAATGGGGAGTTAGGAATGATATCTGAGTCCCACTCCCCCACAAACAAAAAACAAAAAACAAACCATACCCTTACACCACAATGTTGGTGCCAGGAGTTGGGGGTAGGGAGCACTGCTAGCCAAGCCAGCTACTCATCCCAGTTGGGGAAGGATGCCATAAAACTCTCTTAATCCCCATCTTTAAAATCCCATCTATCTTCCAGCACATCCAGGATTCCAGAAACACTTTTAGGTAGAGGTGAGAGCAATACTAGATGGTACTTTTCTTGGGCTTTATCAGTGATGTGAGATGGCTGCAGCAAGTGAGGGAGGCATGAAACATTCCAGCAATGTAGAACACTTCAAATAGCCTTTCCTTCTTCCAACCCCTCTGAAATCTTACTTGCTCTGCCTCCTCTCTCACCAGATTTTGACTGGCCAGGGAGGTGAGAGACTGGAAGGACAACATGGGCCATTTGTCATGGAATTCCAGGGCTGGCGCTGTAAAATTTGAAGTTAGAGAGAGAGAGAGAAGGGCAGCAATGAAGTTTAAGGCATACCAGAAAAGGACTCTAGGCTTTGTTTTTATTTTATTTCTAAAACTTCAGGTATCAATATTGCTTGTTATGCTTCCTTAACAGGATTATATGCTTCTGATAAACTCCAACAATCTGCCAGAGTCTTATGCCCAGTGGCATAGTGTGCATTGCCAGCATCTGGAACAAGGCAAGCACTGTGGGCAGGGTAACAGACTGATTAGCTCGGCCAGAGCTGGGTGTGCTGGTGGCTCCATCTGGAGTGGCAGACCTCCACAGAGGAGGCTCAGCAGCCATGGCAGTTTGCAAACAGCTCTGCAGGGTAGCCAGGGGGCACCCTTGTGAGGCCAAGAAAAGGAGGAAGGGACCTGGAGCTAGATGAGCAGCAGGAGGAAGAAGGGGAAGGAGAAGGCTGGCCAAGGAGGAAGTCAGATGGTTGTGGCAGCAAGGGGGTGGTGACAGGGGTGGGGCCCTTGGGAGGTCCAGCCCAGCTGTTGCTACTGGAGCTCATGTGGGAACTGCTGGTACATATTTCCAGCTCTCTGCCATGCCTGGATCTGCCCAGCCTTGGTCTGCTAGGCTTTCGTCCTTGTCTTCTGCACTGACATCATCTGGTGTTGCTTTTGAAATTTTGTACACCCTAAGAATTTTGTTCCCACGATAGTTACTCCTGGGCCCTCCCCCCCCCATAATGCCACTGCTTATGCCATGTCTAAATCCCGGCTGGATTTGTCATCATTAGAGATGGGCACGACTTAGCGGTATTCCCGTTTCCGTTTCCGTTACTCGTTTCCGTTACTCTACGGAAACGGAAACGGGAATTACTCCGCCAGACTTCGAGCTCGAACCGACGAACGAACAATTTGGTCTGATTTGTCGTGCTCGTTACTTGCATCGCGCGATTGCGCGCGATGCCAAGCGACACAGAAAAAAAGTTTTTAAAAGTTAAAAAGCCCGGTTCCCGGCCAAAAAGCAGGCGGAAATATGCCTGCCGTGCCTCAGGGCACCTACCAGAGGGGTGGTTTCTGGAGGTCCCCGCCCGGCCTCCCCCCCTCCTCCGTCCTGCTGGGATGCTCTGGTGTGGTGGTGGGACTCGCCCGCCGCAAAAAGCCCAGTCTCGCCGCCGGCCGCCAAAGCGCAAGCAAGCGGCACGGGCAGCACAGGAAAAAACTTTTTTAAACTCTCCCCCGGGTCTCCCCCCCAACCATTCCCGGGCCAAAAAGCAGGCGGAAAATGCCTGTTTGACTAAGGGCACTCACTAGGGCACCTACCCTAGTGAGTGGGGGTTTCTGGTCTGGAGGGGGGGTGTCCCGGCTTCCCCCCCCTCCGTCCTGGGCTGCTCTGGTCTGGTGGTGGGACTCGCCGCAGGCTCGCAAAAAGCCCACTCTGCCGAGACGCCGACGGCCGCCGCAAACGCAAGCGGCACGGACGGCGCAGGAAAAAACTTTTAAACTCTCCCCGGCCCCCACCCATTCCCGGGCCAAAAAGCAGGCAGAAAATGCCTGTTTGACTAAGGGCACTCGCACCTACCGGAGGGGGAGTTTCTGGTCTGGAGGGGGGGTGCCCCTCCTTGAATCCTTACCCATACGTCACAGACTGTCTTCTTAGTGGGTCAGAGAGGCACCCAGAGGTGCAACCCAATAGCCCACCATAACCTTACCCGTCATTAGCCTAACCCTAGCCCTAACCCTAAATCCACCTTAGCCCATAGCCAGATCTACTTGCATTGCACTACACACGCAAGTACGATTCCCTTCTTTGTGGGACATGGCAGGTGCGAGAGCCTTGTGCAGGGAAGGCATGACGCTATCACTCTCACTGGTCTCACCGCCTGCAAATGGTATGCATAACCATATGGTTGTGCATGCCATTTTGCAGCAGCAGCAGGTGAGGATGGGAGACCCCCATGTTGAGGGGTCTCTTGGAGCCTGCTGCTGCTGTCCCTTCCTTTATAGCGGGCCGGCGGAGGCACCCACCCCACAGAGGTGCCTCCAGGAGCCCGCTACCCCCCCAAAAAAAACCAGTATAACGATAATGAAAAAACGAAAAAACGAACCGACTAATTTTTGCGAAGTTTCGCGAAAAACGGAAACAAAACGAATCGGACCCTAGCCGAAACCGAAACCGAAAACGAAGTTTTTTTTCTGAGTCGTGCCCATCTCTAGTCATCATCACTGGAAATAGAGCAGCCTTCCCCATTTACAATTGAAAGCAATAGGATAACCTAGGAGATGAACCGCAATCTATGTGTCCCTCAGCTGTTCTGATCCAAGCCTTTGCTTCCATCTCACAGGATCAGATAGCCTCCCATGAGAGAAAGTGGTCCTGAAAGTTGTTTCTTCTGTGTTGTACTGCCTCTAATGAAGAGATTTGAAGAACTTGAAAGCTCACATGCTACTGTGACAGGCTTGTGACAGGTTCTAATAAGGGTATTCATGAGATAAATAGCTGTGTGGCTGGGGCAGCTGACTATATAGCCATCACTTGAATCCTCCCATGCCTCCAGGGAGAAAACCAGCCTGTATGGTCTTGCGTAAGCTGCATAGTACTCAAATGATAGCAGAAGAAGGGCTGGCACAATCTCTAAGTATTTTACTGGTAGAAAATCTTAGCTCCTCCTCTTTTTGCAATTTTAGCTCTAGTAGTAGAATACATAAAAAGTATAAGAGGTAAATGGATATACATTATGACTCAACAGGCAGATGTTATATCTGTACGAGGTGTTATAATTTGCAATTTAGATGGTACCTACCACATAAGTGCAAATGCTCATTAAGATAAGATCCTATGTTATCTCCTCTAGGGTTCTCTATTTTTCCTCATACAACAAATCAGAATGGATCTCTTTTGGTTCTGCGTTTTATACCTCCATCTATCTCTCTGGAATAACCAGCCTCAAAGGTCACTGTACTGAACTCATTCTTCTTCTCTCTGAGCGAATGCCAGATGTACTTAGCAAACAGGGGAGCAGGGACATAAACCCTTGATGTATTTGAGAACTTGCTTATTTATCTTGGTAAATGGAATAACCTCAGTGGTAACCCTGTATGTTCTTGGGGCTTGACCTCAGACAGTTTTGCAAAAGAGGCCAGTCAATCATGATCTTCATCTTGTTGCATGGTGGCAGGAGAATAGAAAGACCTTCTGTCACTAATTCCCTTCTGCCCACAGGCAAATCCTCCTCACCCAATTAGCTAATACACTTGACTGCCCTGGAGGTATGCAGGGCTCTCACAGGCTCCATCTCTGTCTTGTTCCACGGCCATGTAACCTGCACCTGATTAACCTAGTGTGCCAGAGATGAAAAAAAGAAAGAAAAGAAAAACCTTAGCACAATGCATGTGTTTCCCGGCCTCCCTCTGGCCACCTCTAACTCCTTTCCCTTGCAAAACCTGGAAAAAGATCATAGGTGTTTTAATATAAATAATGATTGTCCTGACCAAGCAAAATCCAGAGTGTGCTGTGCATTAAAAGAACTAGGCTTTATACAGACCAATTTATCAAGACAGCTCACAACAAATCAGCTGAAGTGCTTGGCCAGCAGATTGTTTTAACTCCATCTAAGGCCTGCCTGTATCTTCCTCTGCTTACGGTGGATGGGTGGGTGGGCTGTTCTGCCATGTGCCTGGAGGTAAAATACATGGACCTGTTAATGTGTCAAGGTGGGCTTGATCCAATGATTACCTAGACCAGGGCCCCTCAAACTATGGCCTGCAGGGCAGATATGGACCCCCAGAGTCCTGAATCCGGCCCCTGGGACCAATTGCAGACCCCATGCACCAACCCATTGCTATAAGAGTGAGAGAGCGAGCTGAGCTCGGCTGCTTCTATTGCTGAAGCAGGTCAAAGTGGTGGGCTGTGATGCCTATTTATTTATTTATTATTTATTTATTTATTTATTTATTTATTTATTTATTTATATACCGCAATCCAATTTTCCTCAAATGGGAACTCTGGGCAGTTAAAAACAATGACTTATCAAATAAACCAAAACATAATAATAATAGTAATAAACTAGAAAGAAAAAAGGCGAAAAAACCCAATAATACAAAACCACAATGGAACAACAAGACAATAAATACCCAGCAAGAGGGAATAGTAATAATAAAAATAATACTAATAATCAAACAAAAAAGAATGAACACAGGGAAAACACAACACTCCTCGCAATATCTGTCTCCTGATACCATTCCCCTGCATCTGGCCCTTGAAGTACTCCGGTTTTAAGCCTGGAGATTACACACCTTCATCATGGTTTGTAACCTGTGATAGACTTTTCCTCCAGGAATCTGTCCCCCTTTTGAAGGCATCCAGGCCAGATGCCATCACCATATCCTGTGGCAGGGAGTTCCACAGACTAACAATGCACTGGGTGAAAATAATATTTTCTTTTGTCTGTTCTTACTCTCCCAGCCCTCAATTTGAGTGTATGTCCCCTAGTTCAAAGCAGGAGGGCCACAGCAAGGTCACCCGATCTCCCCCACCTCCTAGTTCATTGGGGCGCCAGCTGCAGCTGAGTTGGGCACTTTAAAACAGGAGGGCCATGGCAAGGTCCCCCACTCCCCCCCTTTTGTTTGGTGCACCTGTACCTTTTTCCCAATTAGCAGCACTTACTTTCCTGGATGGCTGTCTTCACCCCCCCTCCTCCCCTCTCCTCCTCACCCCTTCTGAGGCTCTGCATCTTCTGTGTGTTTTTTGTACCTTCCATGAGAGGCAGGAATGGCAAGTAATGAAGCTCCCCCTGCCCCCATGGCCAGTGTTGGGGAAAGCACCATTGAAAATGTTAGTCTCAAATGGAAATTGCTGGTGGCGATTTTCCATCAAAGATACACAGAAGATGCAGAGGCCTGGAGAACTGATGCCTAGCTGGCTCCTGCAAATGTGGGGAGGATATCCTCTGATTGGAGCCAGAGGGATATGCTGGGTTGTGCCACTGGAGAACGAATGGGGAGGAGAAGATAAAAGAGAGAGGGGAGGCCATCAGTTTTCTAAGAGGGGCAAGGGAGGGAGGGATATGGCTGGAAAAACTGCAGCCTGGTTGCACTTCTGCCACCCCTCTGGAAGACCATTGTTCCCATCCCACCCATCCTGGAACTCCAATCACATGCACTACCACCCACCTGCACATGAGTTCACCCCAGGAGAAGTGAAGGCACTTCCTGGAGGTGGCACCAATTGCATCCACCTCCCAATACCTTTCCTCCAAGCCCCATTCCTTGGTAAGGCAGGCTGGTATCTCTTTGGCCAGGGAAGGAGCAAAGGGGAGCAAGCACACTGTCACTTTCCCCCATCTTGCCATGGATCCCAATCCACTGGCAAGTTGGACAGCCACGCAGCTTGCCACGGTGGCAGCAAATACTCCGGGCTTCTAAGCAGGCTTTTTCCTCTTGCCCAAGAGAGCTGGTAGGTGGGTGGCCATCTGATCTGTCAGATCCCTCTTTTTTATCTCTCCCCAATGTGGAAGTTCTCTGAAGCCTCCTTAACACCAACCTAGGCTTTTGCCCCCAACATCCCACCCCACCCCACTGATCACCAACCACGGATAACTGAAGCCACAGATCGTGAATCAGTGGATACAGGGGTGGTACAGTAGTCTGGCCCCCAACAGTGTCTGAGGGACAGTGAACTGGCCCTGTTTAAAAATGTTGAGAACCCCTCATCTACACCAATGCTAGGAGCAGGTAAAGCATCATTGACAGATGGCCATCCAACTTCAGATGAACCTCTCCAGTGAATGATAGCTGGCCACCTTCTGGGGTAAACCATGCCAATGGGAAGTGCTCTTACAGTCAGGAAATTCTCCCTATTGTTTTGTTGAAATTTTCTTTCCTGCAATTTGAATAAATTGTTTTTGGTTCTCCACTCTGATGCAGCACAATCCCACCCCACCCTGCTCCTCCATCTTCCATGTGAGAGTACTTCAAAAATAGAAAGAGAGATTTATAAATTGTATAAATTGTTTGAATGCATTAATTGTTGTAAACCACCCAGAGTGACCTCGCTGCCAGATGGTCGGTATAAAAATCCAATAAATAAATAAATATTATGTCAACCCTTGCTATTTTCTTTTCAAGGCTCAAGACACCCAACTGCCTCGGTCACTTATCAAAGGATTTCATTAGATTCCAAATCCTTAATCACATGTTGTCTTTCTCAGGACACATTTCACCTTGTCAATATCTTTCTCAGTTCTTGGTGCCCAGAACTGGACACAGTACTTCAGCAGAGTGTGCGAAAAACAAAATAAAGCACTTATCAATTTATTTCCCTTCTTCTAAAGGCTGCACTTGTCTTGATGCAGTCTAGACTTTTGTTTATTGCTCCTTTTTAGCTTGTGGTTTTCTATAACTCAAAGTACTCGCAAGCTAGATACAATCACTCCATATTTGTATTCCTACTTTTTCCTGCCTAGATGTAGAACTTTATGCTTATCTCTGTTGATACTCATTTCATCTATCAAGAACCTCTTGAAATCTGATTCTGTCTTCGGAAGAATTAGTCACCTCCCTTAGTCATGCACAAAACTGACAAACACCCTTACTATTATTTCATCCATGTCATTTATAAAGGCGTTGAACAAAACTGACCCAGGACTGAACTCTATGGCACCCCATTTCTTGATTGTCTTCAGCAATAATAGAGAACCACTGCCAAAAACTCTTAGGTATGGTCCCTCAACCAGCTGCACATCCACCTAGCATGATATTATTATATAGCCCACATTTTATCCACAAGCATATTATGGGAAAACTTGCTGAAAACCTTGCTGAAAAGCTAAAGCTTCAAGGCTTACGGAATTCAGATTGAATTTCCAAAATAAAAAATTAATATGCAATGTCTTATCAGAGTGTTCATTTTAGGTCTCATTTTTAAAGAGTCCATACAAAGTAGAACCACAGCTTGGAAACACGCACTTAATTGACTGCAATGGCAATAATCTTATAGCTTGGGAAAAGGTTTCAAAAGGAGAATTAACTAGTCTAATTGAATGACTGGTGCCCTCTATTTGAAGTTGAATAACTCGGACCCCTGAACCCCAAACCTCCAAAATTTGGGGGGCTTAAAGGGGAGAGTCAAAGGAAGGCACCCACCAAATTTGTTGCCTCTAGATCCCAGAGGATCCATTTTATAGGGTGAAAATAATTTCATTGCTGTTTCATCTTGTACAATTATTTTTTAAAAAATCATTTCTAACAAAATGAAATGAATCATGGGGGAATGAAATGAAATGAAACACATTTTTTCTGGTTTATGCCCAGCACTAATTGCATGTCCTAAGAGTGGCAAGAATGGCATGGGCACAGCTGTGGAAAAGTGAAGAGATACCAACAGAAGAAATGTTGTTAAATAAAATACAGTGGACCCTCATATAATAAACAGTTTGTATAACATACATCTGTACAACATAAAAAATTCTGGAGATAGGGGAAATTTGCTTGACAGAATCGTCTATGGGGCGAATCCGTACAACATAAAAATAGTCGCGATTAGGGATTACTCTGTTTTCAATGCATTCCAATGGGATATTTGTATAAAGGAAAATTTGCTTAACATAATTTCATTTGGAACGAATTAATTACTTTATACAAGGTACCACTGTAATGGAATTTGCTGAGATGGACAGGCTAACATATAGATTGAGGGGGAAAAGACGAATATATATATTTTCAATTTTGGAACTTGTTTTATAATTGGTTAAACACAAAAAGGACATAGTAGAAGAATAACAATAATTTGATGTAAATTGAGCTTAGCCATTAACTTGACCATATGCAACACAATTAGAAACTGTATGTCATTTTAATTTTCTCATTGTACTTTTTTTCTTTTTCTTTTTCCTCTTCTTTTTCTCTTTTGTAAAACAATAAAAAAATTCAAGATAAAAAAAAGATTAAAAATGGACTTAATTGCTGTGAATTCAGTCCTTAGAGGAATTCCACATGATGGTCCTGTTATCTCCCTTAGGGCATGACTGATAAAACCAAGTGCCTTTCCAAGATCATTTGCAAAAGTATCTTGCCTTATTTTCCATTGACAACAGTTGGTTAGTAATATTCCTCTTGATTCAAAGGTTACAGTAAGACCAGAAGCCTCAGGAGGAGTTGCCTCACTAAATCCCCACTTATTCAATGAACCTAATCTAGTTTAATTAGCTGTGCAAACCAACCTGGATTTTGGTTAGTGTGTGTGATACACGCTTGCATCTACACTTCTCAATTTAACAATGGTATGGTTAAGGGTGCTGGACCCCATGTAGTCCAAGGTGTGCCACACATTAAATCTGTGTTTAACTCTTATGTCCCCCAAAACTAAGCATACACTGTTGATTCACACACACACACACACACAGAGAGAGAGAGAGACAGAGAGACAGACAGAGAGACAGACAGAGAGACAGACAGACAGAGAAGTCCTGCCACCAAAGTGGCACAATTCACTGTCAGACTCAGCAGGTAACTACCGATGAAAGGGGCCCCAATTTGAACTTCTGAATCCTGACCTTGCATAAGACCTGGGGTGTAATTTCCAATTTGATATTTAATAAAAGGGGGGCCCATTGCAATGCATGAACCAAGTTCATGTTGCATCCCTCTCCTATTGAGGCACCTTCTGTCATTCAGTGGCTTCATAGCCCATGGCAGTAGCCATAGGTGCAGCCCAATCATGAGAGCATGGGTCCTAAATCCATAATTCTGGGTCCCAAATTTACATTAGGGCTGAGATGCCATTTTTCATAATTGATATTTATTTAAAGGGGGCCTATCTTCATACCTGAACACAGCTTCTGTTGCATCACCTCTCAAGAAAATACATTCACACATCGCTTAAACTGGGCAGATCACACCAAAATTGCACCCAGCAAATATCACACCCATCACTGTGCATGCTTCTCCCTTCCCTTTATTTAAACTTATCCCATGACAAGGCACAGCCACTAAGGTGGCAAAATTCAATGGCTGTGGGGAAAATGATGGCAACTGGGTCCCAAATTTATAAATCTGGATCACAACATTGCATAAGGCATGGGATAGGAATTGCAATATGTGAAGATTTGCTCCCAATACAATTTGTATGCGTATCTTAAAATTTAGTATTGTATGCTCTGTAATTTGATTACGTATGTCTGTGAAGAGTTTCAGTGTAAATGTCAATATGTAATGCAGCTGGGACAGAGTAATGAGGTGATGATGTGGTGTTACATGATAGGGTAGAAGTCTGTATATTAAGGAGTTAGAAGTGAGACTTCATCTGATGTAGATCAGTTCACTCTGATGTATGTCAGGTCACCCGGCTCAACCTGTTGTAAGTCAGGTTATGCCTCTCTGTATTCTTTGCATATTATGCTGGCATGCTGTGTGTTTATGTTGTTTGCCAATGAGTGCCTAAACTCTTTAATACAATAAGTTCAAGTGTATACTTCCCTGTGTTGAGTTGTTGTGTTACATAACAATTTCCTATACTCTGCTTGCTCTTACATATGCAGTAGTAAAGGGTCAAGAATGCATATCGTGACACAATAATCTACATTCAGTTAAAGATGTGTAACCGAATTACCATTGCTTCTCACCTCCTCGTGAAATATATTCACATTCCCATAGTCTTATGGCCAAGGGCAGCAGCTACAGACACTGTGCCAGTGCTGAAGGAATGGAACCCCAATCTGTGATTCTGGAACCTGACTTTGCATAAAGCTTGAGATGCAGTTTTCCCACTCAATATTCATTTAAGGTGACCCATCATGGTGCATGCACAGTGTTACTACTTCGTCACTGAATTGCTGGTTTTATGGTTTCAAACTACAGGAAAAGAGATTCCATTTGAACATTCGGAAGAACTTCATGACAGTTAGAGTTATTCGGCAGTGGAATATGCTGCCACGGAGGGTGTTAGAGTCTCCTTCTTTGACGGTATTTAAGCAGAGGCTGGATGGCCATCTGTCGGAAATATTGTGAAGGGGTTCTTGCTTGGCAGGGGGTTGGACTCGATGGCCCATGAGGTCTCTTCCAACTCTATAATTCTATGATTCTATGATTCTATGAATTTAGCATTATGTTCAAAACTGTATTGCAATTGTGCTGTTTTGTTCTCTCTCTATTTTTTTTTGTCTGTATGCCAATAAAGGGGATTCATTTTAATATAGATTAGCAGGAATTCCCCCAGGTTGAGCACTCTTCCCCCGCTGAAGCAATTGTGCAAAGGCTAAATCAAGCCTGCACCCCATCTACTTCCAGCCAATCTGAGGGAGTCTGAGAAGCCAAGCCCTGTGTACCACGTGAAGCTCTGCAAGTACTTTGTTACTAAATAAGAAGGGTGTTAGCAAGATTATGCTGTAATCTAAGGACATGTTGAGCTTGCTAGATTATGATATTCGAAACATGTCAGTGTATAAAAGAATATAAGAACAAGTAGTGTAGTCATTGCAAGGTAAACACTCAGTGGCATACATTCTTAGCTCTCACCTGCATTGCAGCAGGTCTACTAGCTAGCACCCTAGCCTTTGCCTTATGTGTCCTGTGGTGTTGGTGCAACCTCACCTTCCTTGGTGATCTGCACTGCAGCATGTCAGCCAATTAATAGGCCCATGATCTGCAGTCATCAGAATCTTCAACCTTCCTTGTGTTTCCTCTCAAGTACTTTCTGGAAATATCAACAACAACCATCTTCATTCATGTCCACAGACCCAACAAAATTATTAAAATAGAAAAATTATGTATATGTCATTTAAAAGGAGAAAAGGACAAAACTACTACAAGATTTCAGGATAGTTATAACAGTTTAGATAAAATGAATTGCATAACACTGGGAGTAACCCATTGATGCATTCATAGCAAACAGAAGCCAAAATTATATTCTGATTTTTTTGAGCAAAGGGAATAAACTTAGGCACTAATTCTGGCTATATCAAGTCACCATAAATGTTGGAGGGTGGCCTTCAGTCCCTGCTTTGTTAGTTTAGTTTCAATGGTAGCTGCTGTGACTCAATTTATATATGCTAAAAGGATGAGGAACATCCAACAATTTCCAAAACAGTGAGGGTTCCACAATTTATCTATTTACCGTATATACTCGAGTATAAGTCAATCCGAGTATGTCGGAGCCCCTAATTTAACCCCCCAAAACTGGGAAAATTTATTGACTCAATTATAAGTAGAGATGGGCACGACTAGGGAAAATGACATTTTCGAGTTGTCGTGTGTCGGAGGCAGCCCGTTTCGGCTCATTTCCGTTTTTCACGAAAATTTGCAAAAATTAGTCGGTTCGTTTTTTTGTTTTTTCGTTTTCGTTAGTACTGGTTTTTTTTGGGGGGTAGCGGGCTCCTGGAGGCACCTCTGTGGGGTGGGTGCCTCCTCTGGCCCACTATAAAGGGAAAGCGGGCTCCTGGAGGCACCCGTGGGTGCCTCCTATCCTCACCCACTAGGAAGGGACAGCAGCAGGCTCCAAGAGACCCCTCAACATGGGGGTCTCCCCTCCTCACCTGCTGCTGCAAAATGGCATGCATAACCATATATATGGATATGCATACCAGTTGCAGACAGTGAGACCAGTCCACTGGTACGACCTTCCGTCAAGGAGAACCGTGAAGACTGGGTCGCACCTGCCATGTCCCACAAAGAAGGGAATCGTACTTGCGTGTAATGCAATGCAAGTAGATCTGGCTTAGGGTTAAGGTGGGTTAGTGCAAGGACTAGGGTTAGGCTAGTGACGGGTAAGATTACGGTGGGCTATTGGGTTGCACCTCTGGGTGTCTCTCTGACCCACTAAGAAGACAGTCTGTGATGTATGGGTAAGGAGTCAAGGGTTAGGGTTAGGGGGTTAGGGGGCTAGGGCAGGTTTTAGGTGGCTTTTTGGCACATCCCAGAAGTCTCCATGGCCAAGTGGCCATGCGATTGGTGGGATGGCTCCAAAAATTTGCATGGTCATCCACTCCCACATGGCTGGCCAGGCCACTGGGCCAGCCCATCATTGCGCACTGCGCAGGTGTAAATAAAATAAAATAAAATAAAATCAATGGAGGACAGAGGAGGAGAGGAGAGACATTTTGTTGCAAGAAAAAACCCACTGCTACTGTGAAAAATCTGGCAGGTTATAAATTTCCGCGTGTTTCTGTTGTGCTTGTGTGTTTTTGGACCACGATTTCAAAAACAATATTGCGTTCGCCGCCCCATTTTGGATCCCCCGCCCGCACCGCATGGCATGGCGAGTCCGGCTGCCCAGGACGGGGGGGAGGCGGGACCCCCCTCCAGAAACTACCCCTCCGGTAGGTGCCCTGCACCCTTAGTCAAGCAGGCATTTTTCCGCCTGCTTTTTGACCCGGGAATGGGTGGGGGGAGAGTTTAAAAGTTTTTTCCTGTGCCATCCGTGCCGCTTGAGCCGGCGGCGAGACTCGTGCCGTGCGGCTTGTTGCTGCTGCGAGCCTGCGGCGAGTCCCACCAGAGCAGCCCAGGACGGAGGAGGGGGGGAGGCCGGGGACCTCCAGAAACCACCCCTCTGGTA
>JAHTLZ010000016.1:4439791-4452779 GCA_023846285.1 Phrynocephalus versicolor
ACATACATACATACATACATACATACATACATACATACATACATACAAGACCTCCTCCTTCAGTTCTGCAACATCCACATGATAAAGCAGATTACTCACTAATCAGTGTAACTTGATCAGGATTTTAAAACTTTTTTTGCTGCCCTAGTGTCGATCAGCTGTAGCACGGGATTGGGGAGGCAAAAAAATGTTTCAAAATCCCTCCTTTCCTCCAACCCGATGTGTCGATCATCTGCAGATCGGGCTTGGAGCAGCAAAAAAAAAAAAAAAAAAAAATGTTTTAAACCCCCCTTTCCCCCCACCCCACCCAATGGGTTGAGGGATAATAAGGGATTTTTGAACATTTTTCTTTCTTTTTTTGCCACTGCAAGCACCAATCAGCTGTAGTTGGGGCTTGGGGTGACCAAAAAAAGTTTAACCCCCCTTTTCCCTCAGCTAGGGAAATGAGAGGTTTTTTTTATTTCTATTTATTTATTTATTTATTTATTTATTATTTTTGCTGTCCCAAGATCAAGCTACAGCTGATCTGTACTTGCAGTGGCAAAAAGAAAGAGAGAGAGAGGGAGAGATATATATATATGTTTTAAAACCCCTCCTTTCCCCTCCACCCCATTGGGCTTGGTCAGCTGCTTGGTCAGCATCGATCAACTATAGCGCAGCCTTGGGGTGCCAAAAAAAAAGTTTAAAAATCCCCCCCCCCGGTTTCCTGCACTCAGTGCGTTGGGGCAAACCGCGGGCTTTTCCCCTAAGAATGTATTGCTTCAAAGCATTTCTATGGGAAAACGAAAAAATGGAATGGAACAAAACTTTTCATTTCACTTCATTTTGTTTTTTCTTTGAGGGGGTGGTTGATTATTCATTTCATAGGTAACAAAATGAATGATGAATAACAAAATGAATAAAAAATTCATTTTGTGCCCATCTCTAGTTACAGGTCCTTTTGTAGGGCAATAGTTAAGAGAAAAAGTTAAGTTTATAACAAATAAATCATGGCCTAATTTAAACCCCAAACTTGTCTCTTGTCTCGTTATGTCATGCCGTGTTGGCAATAGGTAGGTTGTCTCCTTGACCACTATTACAGGGTACAGATGGATGGATGGATGGATGGATGGATGGATGGATGGATGGATGTGTCTCTCTGTTTAAATATTTGTCTTGACATCAGTTACTCAATAAAATGGTGATGATCAATTCTGATAGTGCTATTTCTAATACATAGTACCTAGATATAAACAAACAGTTTTGATATAATGTCTATTGATTCACATCTGAATAATTTCTAAGTAAATATGTGTATGTGTGAGCTGCAAAATGTAAAAGGTTGAATACAATAGCCCATTGCAGCTTTTTTCATTTTCTCTCATGCTTTCAGTTCATGAATGTACACATCTTGCCACCTCATTGGGAGTCCTTGCTGGATATGAAGAGCAATCTGTAATTGTGCAACAGCTGCATGAATCTAATAACTCACAAAAGAGGCCAAGCAGCTAGATAAAAAACTCACTGTTTTCTAATATTCAACTCCGTTTGACTGAAATGCTTTCTGTTTCCCTTGAAATTTCTTAGAAGTAAAATCCTCATTTTTACTAACTTGTTCAACTTTATGCCTCCTGCATTCCAGAAAAAGGTGTTACCTAGTTTTACCATGCACCGGGTAGCCAAAATATTTCTGGTGTCTTGTATCTTGTGATGAATGGTTCTCTGGTTTCATCTTCTGGAAATATCAGACTAAACAGAAACATTGCATGAAGCTTTTGCACCCCTAGAATTTTTAATATTCACTTTCCTATTTCTCTAAAAAAAAGTTGGATTTTCTTTGGTGTGGGTGGCTTAATAGGGCAAAAAGAGAAAGAGAGAAAATGACCAGTAAAAATCAAAGGCTTCCTTTATGGGTTTACTTTAAAATGTGTAAAGAACGCCAAACTTGATGGTGTAGAACAAGGGTTTCATTAATGTTCAGCTCAAACAGTCTTTAAATATGCCTTATACTAGCACCACACTAAAAGTAAATTTGGGTTCCGTATTTTTTTGGTAAAAGAAAAGACAGCAGAAAGATGAGATAGTCTGCCCAAGGCATACTAGAAAAATGTGGAACAATGTCTGCCTGTTTTCCTTATCTTAGAGAAGCGATATTTCCCACACACACACACACACACACACACACACTCCAGATGACTTCATTTCTCATTTTCACCTGGAGCAGTTTCCTGGAGGACAAGATTTTGGTGCAAATCCATTGCTAGGACCAGCTAAAACAAAACCACTGAATCATTTGTCAAATGATGATTCATCAGTCATGACAATAAATCTTAATCTACTGTGACTTTTTGGGCTGTTTGGCCATGATCTGGAAGTTTTTCTTCCTGACGTTTTGCCAGACTCTGTGGCTGGCATCTTCAGAGGTCAAGGAGCTCAGGGGAGTAAGAGAAGATGGCCAAGCAGCCCCTAAAAAATCACAACAGCTATCAGATCCTGGCCAGATCCATAGACTGGTCTTACTCTAGTTGTGATAAATAATCATCATCATTTGTTCTAGAGTGGTTTTTACTTACGGTGACCCTTTTTCAAGGTTTTCCTTGTAGAGAACACTGAGAAGTGCTTCGGGGGGGGGTGTTCGGTGACTCTGCAGCTTTACCCGAATCACACAGGCAGGCTCTGCTCACAGAAGGCACAGTGGGAATCGAACATCCAGGTGCCTTAACCACTAAGTCATCCAGCCAGCCTGGTTGGGATAGACATATGCCTTACATTTTAAACACTTGATTCTCCATAGTGTTGGTGAAAAAGAGCTAAGGGAAGGCAATGTGCTTTTTCCCTTTAAATATAAAATAAAAGTCCCATATC
Organism: Phrynocephalus versicolor; assembly: GCA_023846285.1. Classification (NCBI taxonomy): domain Eukaryota; kingdom Metazoa; phylum Chordata; class Lepidosauria; order Squamata; family Agamidae; genus Phrynocephalus; species Phrynocephalus versicolor. Next base: position 4,442,636 of record JAHTLZ010000016.1, read on the forward strand.
TTTATTATTTTAAGGGTTAACCTTCCATGATCAGATATTTGACACATCAAGAAATTAGGTACTGCTGATCGGACACCTCTTTGACCGCTACCGCACTTCTGATTTAAAACCCCTTTTCCTTAAAAACAAGGCCTCTTAAAAAGAACTGTCCAGTTTTCAAAATGATTTATCTGAAAAAAAAACCCACCTCAGCCATGCCCATTTTTGTCTGCTGTTGCACTTTTTCTTGCGATCGCCACTGGGGGTGGCATTTTTTAACATCGCTTCCTGCGTCTCCATTTTAAGTGTCTTGGTTGAATTTGCGGTCATTTTTTCCTCCCTGCCCCCTGTTCTTAGACTTTTTGCTTTCAGAAAAGAGAATCCTACCATCATGTCAGGACGTTTACCAAATTTGTTATGCAAAAGTTTCAGCTCGTTGTCACTTAATTTCATTTTCTTATTCTTTAAAACCAAGTTTTAAAGCGGTTCAGTAAAGTGAGAACTGGAAAGCTGATTGCTAGCTACCCGCTTAAGTGTAAACAGCAGAATGGCTATAGCAACCACGTGACCATGGGAGGAGAAAAGGTGATCCAAAATAAGAAGAGGCTGCTCGTGGAAGTGTGGTAGCAGTCTTTGTGTCAAATAAGCATTTCAGATGTAAGATATTATGAGCAATGGTACTCATGGACATAGCTGTGGCCCACATGGCTCGCTCTACAATCCCTGATCTAGTCTGTTGCCTTCAGATACAGTAGAACAGTCATTCTCAAGTTGGGGTGGGGGTGGGGCTTATGGCCCCTGGGGAGCAGAGGATGATGCATTTGAAGAGAACCATAGACTGAAAAAAAGAAATGTTTCTGAAGGATATCTCTTTGTGATGTGTCCTCTTTTAATAGGGGGAAGGGGGGGCAGAAGCTGAGAAGAACTCCTAAAAGAACTGGGGCGGTGTGTGTGTGTGTAGAGAATGATAACAGTAGAAGATGCTCACCAAAAACCATCTACCAGCCCAATCAACTTTGTACATTGACTGAAAATGTGGCTGTATCTTGTTCCTTGACTCAGTCAGAAAAGTGTCCTACAGTAACCTTGATTCTATGCTCTTTCATCATCAGAGGCAGCTTTCTTCCCAATGCATTGGCTGCAATCCTGTTGCTTTGTAACCCCAAAGGCATAACCTTCTGCCTTTCCTAGCTGGCAATTAAGAAGTCCTCCTGGGATTTTTGAGCACACACCGAGCCAGCAGGCACAGATCCCCCCAGGAATCCCACCAGTTACTTGTTAATTGCATGCTAGGAATGATGGGGTGTTACGCCTTTTTGCTTTTTCCATGCATAACGAAGCAACAGGAATTCAACCAAGATATAGCAATTTCAGCAGATGAATTTTCATTGGCACCATGGTACGACAATATGGGTTTAGAAGAACCATTTCCTTTCCCCCAGTCTCTGTTTTGCCCACCTCACTACTGCTACTTATATATTAAGTGCACCTATCTTATACAGCCAAACTACATATTCACTGCAGAGCATGGGGCATCAAGACTGTAGAATGATTAGCTAGGGCACTTTTACACGACCTCTAAAATCCGCTGGCAACTTAAATTTGGACCAGAGATCGTGGGGTTTTGTTCTGCTTCTGTGTTCCCACCCTTCTGCACTCCATTGCTCCTGTCTGCAGTGGGATGGAGAAAAAAGGGAGAAAAAAATGCAGGCTCACCTCCGCTCACCTTTGTCTGCTGGTCGGAGCAGCCCCGTAGGGATTCCTGTCTCTTAAAGGGGTGGCGGGGACAAAAAAACAAACAGAAGGCGAGGAGAGCCCGGCATCCACAGCTTTACAATCTGTGTCAGAATTTTTTTTACCTCTTGAGACCAGGTACTTGTAAAATGTGCTGGGGCGCGCTTAGGTGGGCGTGGTCATACTTAATTTTTTTTAAAGTCCGCAGCTGGTGGGAAAACAATTTTGAGGTCTGCATCTGGGAGCATTTTGCATCAGATTTTAGGGGTCGTGTAAAAGCAGCCCTAGTGTTAAGTGGTAGAAACTATCCAGAGACTCCTGCATTTTCATAATGTGCCTAAAGAAGGACAGGCTCAGTTTCAGCATTATTTGCTTCCAGGGATAGTTTAGGCTTGATTTGCTCTGGCTCTCACTTGTTCAACTTTCTGGCAGCCCAGGGTTTTGAACTTGCCATGTCAGAAATAAAACTGTGGCATAGCACAGACATACGCTTGCAGCCCCAAATATTGCAGCAAGTTCAAAGGCAGAAGAGTTCTTCTTAGCTTCACACTGGGCAACTGTCCATCTTGCCATTCTGCATACCAGTCCCACATGGGAGGTCCATGAAAGAATTTGAAGGCCTGCCAAGATGAAACATTTATATCTCTTCAGCGTCTGCATTGCCCTTGTCTGCGCCTTGTAGTGACATTCTTCCTTACATGATTCAGACACTAAATTTTCTGAGGGCCTCACATTGTTCTTCTTTGATAGAGAGCCCCAGAGGAAGCAATGTGATCCATGCACTTTGAACCTCTTCTGTTTCCTGCTCCTTCCTGACGATATGTAAATAATGTGAGCCAGGTCTTACTGGTTCTTCTCAAAACTCCATGGAAAAAAACAGCATTAGTTCCACAAGCAATCGATCACTGTTTGTGAAATCTACAGTTATACAGATGAATAAACTGACAATATGCAGCTTAATTTTGACAGTGGCTCACAGTACTTCAGTGCTGTGCTTAGCATCTAAATTAGGAAGTATTCTGATGTTACCCAAGATCTAAACAGATAATGAAAAGGAAACCTATAGGTCAAAAATGATGTACATACAGACACACACATTCATGACTCTGAAACGACAGAGAATGCTGCTCTTGTTATTCTTTCACTAAAACCTTCATCCTGGTGAAATAATATGATTAAAACAATACACAATGCAAAACAAACAAAAAGCAATAGGTTTCCCTAGGCCAGTTTCTAAAGGACACTTTCTTAGGGGTCCCAATTTTGGGGTGTATAACTCATATGTCTGAAACCCAGTCATCACCATACTTAGAGAGATTACAGAAGAGATTTTGAAGAATCCATTTTGCAAGTTTGGTTCTTTGAGCCCTTTTACACTACCCCTAAAATCCGCTGCAAAATGCTTGCAGATCTGGAGCATAAAATTGTTTTCCCACCAGTAGCGGACTTTAAAAAAATAAAGTACACCCACACCCTCTTAAGCGTGCCCCAGTGCACTTTACAAGTACCTGGTCTCTGGAGGTAAAAAAAATTCCAATGTGGATTGTAAAGCAGTGGATGCCGGGTTCTCCTCGCTTTCTGTTTGTTTTTGTTGGCCCCGCCATCCCTTTAACAGACAGGAATCCCAATGGGGCTGCTCCGACTGCAGATGGAGGTGAGTGGATGTGAGCCTGCATTTTTCTCCCTTTTATTTCTCCCTCCCCTCACCCCAGACAGAAGCAACAGAGCGTGGAAGAGTAGGAACACAGGAAGAGGAACAAAACCCCATGATATCTGGCTGGGGGGATCCGAATTTAAGCTACCAGCGGTTCTTAGAGGTCATGTAAAAGGGCTCTCTAAGTGCCAGGGGAAAACTTTCCTGGTGGGGCCTCTTTGTGGGTAAATAGTTCAGGGTTCTGAACCCCAATCTTACCCAAACTCTCAGGACTTCTTTAGGAGAGGCATAGGAGAGGCATGCTGCAACTTTGTGGCCTCTAGATATTAAAGGGTGTTTTATACCATTTAAAAGTAAAGACAAAACAATTCATAAATTCATTGATTCACCACTAGAAATGCATCAATTTGTTGATTCATTGGCCCTGACAAATCACCAGTTTTGATTCGTGCCTATCTCTATTGATGACCTATGAAAAGGAAAATGTAGCATAAATGAAAGCTACATTTGGTTTGGTTTTTGAAAATGAACCAAATAAAAGCAAAGCAAAAGCAAAGTGTTCTGCTCATATATTGCCCCATACCACTTCAACTAGTCTCAGGGTGGCTTAGAGTTTTTAATTACAGTATGCAGGCTGCACATTGCCCCCCAGCAAGCTGGGTACTCATTTTACTGACCTCGGATGGATGGAAGGCTGAGTCAACCATGAGCCTGCTACCTGAATTGAACCCAGGTCGTGAGCACAGTTTACCTGCAGTACAGAACATAAGAACATAAGAACATAACAAGAGCCATGCTGGACCAGGCCAAAGGCCCATCTAGTCCAGCTTCCTGTATCTCACAGTGGCCCCACCAGATGCGTTTGGGAGCGCATGAGACTAGATATCTGTCTCCTGATGCCACTCCACTGCATCTGGCCCTTGAAGTACCCTGGTTTCTCCATCATGGTTTGTAACCTGTGATGGACTTTTCCTCCAGGAATCTGTCCAATCCCCTTTTGAAGGCATCCAGGCTAGATGCCATCGCCATATCCTGTGGCAGGGAGTTCCATAGACTTACAACGCGCTGGGTGAAAAAATATTTTCTTTTGTCAGTTCTTACTCTCCCAGCCCTCAATTTGAGGGCTGGGAGAGTAAGGCATTTAACCACTGCGTCACAGGGCTCCTACAATTTAAAGCTTCACCAAAATTATTACATGCTGCATGTATCAGCTTCTAGGTTTGAAATATTTGAATAGTACATGCTGTGAGATGGGCCATCTTATCTGCAGATCAGCAACACAAAGTAAAGCCTTTTCAGCCTGGGATTTCTAAACCACAGACTGGTCTTCTTTGTTCCAGCTGTTCTTCAAGAGATCCTGGACTGTAATTATGGACAATGAACATCAGCGCCCACAAATGCACTTAAATCTGAAGATCAGTCCCACCCAGGTTCTTGCTGTTCACTGCCCAGCTCTGAAAAAGAAAAAGAACCAAAAACAAAACAAAACAATGCCTGCACATGAGTATAGCACTTGGCACTGTCTTGAATAGCAGTACAGTTAGTCTTTCAGAAGCTGAGACAGCATATAAAATTTTATAAATTGGCTACTAGAGATGGGCACGACTCAGGAAAAAAACTTCGTTTTCGTTTTCTTTTTCGGCTAGGGTCCGAGTCGTTTCGTTTCCGTTTTCGCGAAAAATCGGAAAAAATTAGTCGTTTCGTTTTTCGTTTTTTTCGTTATCGTTATACTGTTTTTTGGGGGGGTAGCGGGCTCCTGGAGGCACCTCTGTGGGGTGGGTGCCTCCGCCGGCCCGCTATAAAGGGGACAGCAGCAGCAGGCTCCAAGAGACCCCTCCAACATGGGGGTCTCCCATCCTCACCTGCTGCTGCTGCAAAATGGCATGCACAACCATATGGTTATGCATACCATTTGCAGGCAGTGAGACCAGTGAGAGTCATAGGGTCATACCTGCCCTACACAAGGCTCTTGTCTCGCACCTGCCATGTCCCACAAAGAAGGGAATCGTACTTGCGTGTAGTGCAATGCAAGTCGATCTGGCTATGGGCTAAGGTGGATTAGGGTTAGGGCTAGGGTTAGGCTAATGACGGGTAAGGTTATGGTGGGCTAGTGGGTTGCACCTCTGGGTGCCTCTCTGACCCACTAAGAAGACAGTCTGTGACGTATGGGTAAGGAGTCAAGGATTAGGGTTAGCGGGTTAGGGGGCTAGGGCAAGTTTTAGGGGGCTTTTTGGCACATCCCAGAAGTCTCAGTGGCCAAGTGGCCATGCGATTGGTGAGATGGCTCCAAAAATTTGCATGGTCGTCCCCTCCCACATGGCTGGCCAGGCCACTGGGCCAGCCCATCATTGCACACTGCGCAGGTGTAAAAAAAAATAAAATAAAATAAAATCAATGGAGGACACAGGAGGAGAGGAGAGACATTTTGTTGCAAGAAAAAAACCCACTGCTACTGTGAAAAATCTGGCAGTTCACATTTCCGCGTGTTTCTGTTGTGCTTGTGTGTTTTTGGAGCACGATTTCAAAAACAATATTGCATTCGCCGCCCCATTTTCGATCCCCCGCCCGCACCGCATGGCATGGCGACGAGGCGACTCGAGTCCGGCTGCCCAGGACGGGGGAAGCCGGGACACCCCCCTCCAGACCAGAAACCCCCCTCCGGTAGGTGCCCTGAGTGAGTGCCCTTAGTCAAGCGGGCATTTTCCGCCTGCTTTTTGGCCCGGGAATGGGTGGGGGGAGAGTTTTAAAGTTTTTTCCTGCGCCGTCCGTGCCGCTTGTGTTTGCGGCGGCCGTCGGCGTCTCGGCGAGAGTGGGCTTTTTGCGAGCCTGCGGCGACGAGTCCCACCAGACCAGAGCAGCCCAGGACGGAGGAGGGGGGGAGGCCGGGCGGGGACCTCCAGAAACCACCCCTCTGGTAGGTGCCCTGAGGCACGGCAGGCATTTTTCCGCCTGCTTTTTGGCCGGGAACCGGGCTTTTTAACTTTTAAAAACTTTTTTTTTCTGTGCCGCTTGGCATCGCGCGCAATCGCGCGATGCAAGTAACGAGCACGACAAATCAGACCAAATTGTTCGTTCGTCGGTTCGAGCTCGAAGTCTGGCGGAGTAATTCCCGTTTCCGTTTCCGTAGAGTAACGGAAACGAGTAACGGAAACGGAAACGGAAATACCGCTAAGTCGTGCCCATCTCTATTGGCTACTTATACTCCACATACACATTCCCCCTCCTCCTTTAACAAGAGCCAATGAACAGAACCAAACAAAGTGTTCCCAAGAAAGATCAACACTTCATAGTATATGTAGTGGAGTTAGAAGCCAGATTTTACACCAAACAGCTATAGAATTTGTTACATCTTAAGACCTAAGGGGAAATACTGTATACATATGCAGGTCAAATGTATGTAAGGCAGAAAGTGAAGATAGTGATTCTTAAACAAACTTCTCCCAGTGTCAATTTAATTCAGGTTAAAGATCACACCAGTGCTCTGCTTCTTATCCTTTCTGAATGCCTTTGAAGATGATTCAGAAGGTGCAAATTGGTTCAAAAGTATGGCTTCCAGACCGGATAACTCCTCTCTCATAGCAACTTCATACTAGTTTCTTATTCATTTCTCAGCTCAGCTTGAAGTCTTGGTACTAATCTTTAAAATACTTAGACACAGGACAAGGGCTATGAGCAAGTTTTCCAAGAATTCCCCTTATATAAGCATAACCAGCAAAAATAGTCAGTCAGACATTAGCGAAAAGAAGAAGCAATATTTACCCATAAAAATGTGTGCTCAAAAACTTGACATTAAGTCGTTTAAAAGATGTAATTTCCTAACCCTAACTCTAACCCTAACCCATGGGCCATCAAAACAAGAAGAAGAAGAAGAAGAAGAAGAAGAAGAAGATGATGATGATGATGATGATGCTGGCTCCAGGAGGGCTCCCCGCGGCCATAGGAAGGCTCTCCCAGCTGGCATGCTGCCGGCTCCGGTGGCGCCCGGCCCTGGGAGGGCTCCCTGCGGCTGCGGGACTGCTCTCCCGGGAGGCTTGCCACCGGCTCCGGCAGCACCCGGGGCTCCGAAACAAATGGATATGAAACAATTTTTTTATATAAACAATTGTTTCATATTAAATGAAACAAAACGGGGCCACAGGGCACGAATTACCCATCTCTAGTTTCCATTCCAAATGGGGTGATCATCATTGTCCATCCCCAAGATGACCTTGTTCACAGAAAACAAAGAGGCAGGTTATCAGTCTGTCCAGGTTGTAAGTAGCATGGAGGAAACTTCTCAAGATTAAGATGAGCAATTAATGAAAGACAGCTTAATGAAGTGTCTCCCATAAAGCTAACTGTCATTGCTTACAGAAACGATATGTCTCCACATGGCTTTCCCAAGAGATCCAGTTCTTTTTAATCAGCTGTCAATGAGCCTTAAAATGCTGGTGCAGCTGTGAGTCTGTAATTTTGGTTTGAAACAGGACAAACAGGCTTTACATCTGCTAGGCAGTCTTTAGCATTTGATGCATCATTGATAGAACTGGTTCCAGACCTTCTCTCCAAAGCTTCTGAGAAGGTGTTCTTTTCCACTGAGTTCCTTCTGTGCAATGGCTTCTTTTGGCTGCATGTTTACTTTAGTCTCTGAAGACGACTTAGCAAGGCGAGGCCTGGCACTATCCAGGCATCTTGCTACTATTTACTACAGAAATAATAATAATAATAATAATAATAATAATAATAATAATAATAATAATAATAATAATAATAATAATAATAATAATAATAATAAAAGATTTTAGCTGTGTGGTTAAATAAACAACAACAACAACAACAACAACAACAACCCGGAGTCTTAAATACAATTTAGTGAATATGAAACATCCTTCTAAGGAATACCCACTTTCCAGCTGTCACATCTCAGCTCTACTGTCATTCATCAAAATTTTCTGATATTATGCTTAAGCCTAGGTAGGCTGTGATTGGAATAGAACATCCCTGAAATGTTTTGATCAGCCCCCCATTCAGTCCACAAACCAACCTAGCTCAAAGAACTCCTAACTTTGCTATGATTTTAATAGTTACATTTTTCCAATTTATGTTGTATATGCATTTTATAGATGCTTGTTTATTTATTTATTTATTTATTTATTTATTTATTTATTTATTTATTTATTTATTTATTATAAATTAGAACCTTAGTAATCAGCATAAAAGGTGCTCCACCTTCACTGAAGTGGTTAATATGAATAGCTGAAACATACTTTCTGCTGTTTCATACAAAAAAAAAAATAGTAGGGGGAAAAGGGGGGGGATCATATGAATATTTCCTGAAACGGAAATACTTGTGTGATGGATCACCTTTCATTTCTGGAGCATTGCTGCCAACTCATTATCAGAACAATTAAATATCCTCTAATCCATTCCAAGACAGTTTCCAGTCCAGAGAACAATTCTGACAGTTCACAGATCATGGGAAGAGTCAAGATAAAATCTGGCGTATATCCACTTCTCCTAAGGGCAAATAATTATCTAACCCATGCAAACTCACCACCACTAAGGAAGCAGAATTCCTGTTACAAGCGAAAGCCAGAAAAAAAGTAAAAAAAGAAAAGAAAAGAAATCTTTGGAATGAACAAAGACAGCCAAAGATGCAAACATTAAACTTCAGGATTACCCAGACTTGACCTCGGATTAACTAATTACCTTTCAGACTTTAGCCTTCCTGGTAATAAGTTAAGGCAGAGTAACTGGAAAGTCTAAACAGTCAACCACAAAAACAGCATTTACAAAGTGGATGAATTTGTTCAACTGGAAGAGTGATGGACACAAACTGAAGACTTTTTGTGTGGTCTGAAATGAATGCAGAGGTTTCCTGACTTCCCATTCATAATAACAATGGGTCTCCATTTACTTTTCATTCTTACCCCCACCATCTCTTAACATCTTGGGAGATCCTGAAAAGCTGTAAGGATTCTTAACATTTGAAAAATCTTTCTTCACTTCAAAAGAGACCATCACAAGGATGACAAAGTCAAAAACACACAAATCAGTTTTGAGATAAACGAAAGATACATGGTTCTCTTTATGCTATGCTACTCTCATTGCATGCAAAAAGGGCATTGTTATAAACGAAAGACAACAAACAACAGAAATGTCTTTGAGAATCATTTTTGTGGATAGATGTCAGAGTTCTCAACAAGCTCAGTTGATAATATTCCCAAATTATAACCAACCTGTCTGAAAATCTTTTTTAGGGATATTAGAACCAGGTAATGGGGTACCCATTATGGTGTACTGGATAAAAGCAAAGCAAAGTGTTCTGCTTATATACCGCCCCATACTACTACAGGTAGTCTCTGGGCGGTTTACAATTTTAATTACAGAGTGCAGGCTACACATTGCCCCCCCAGCAGGACTCTGGGGAGCTGTGCTTTGATTCTCTGAATCTGCCACCGAAACCAACAGAAGAACAGAACTGGCAAAAAAATTAATTGAATACCTTAATTGCTATGAAATCCCCATAAGTCCGTTTTCACTAGACAGCAAGTAATAAATAAGCATTACGCAGGTAATAAGCAATGCAAAAGTGCATAGCTTTTGAAATTCGTATGCATGTTACACCAGTATGTTGCTAGAAACAACACATGAGCCATCTAGAAGTCTTCTAGAATTAAATGATAGCTAAGGGCCTTTTCACACAACCCCTAAGATCTGCTGACCACTTAAATTCGGACCAGAGATCTTGGGGGTTGTTGCTCTTCCTGCGTCCCCACCCCTCCGCACTTCCTTGCT
>JAHTLZ010000016.1:4452789-4464289 GCA_023846285.1 Phrynocephalus versicolor
GGTTGAAGCCCCATCGTAATCCTGATTCCTTCTCTTAAAGGGGCGGGGGGGAAAAAAAAAAAAAAAAAAAAAACAGAAGCGAGGAGAGCCTGGCACTGACCAGATTACATCGGGACCTGGGGATTTTCACCCTCCAAGAGCAGGTACATGAAAAGTGCACTGGGATGCGCTTAGGTGGGCGTGGTCACACTTAATTTCCTGCAAACTCTGGAGCTGGTGGGGAAACAATTGTAAACTCCGGAGCTGGCAGCCATTTGCGGCGGAGGTTAGGGGTCGTGTACAAATACCCTAAGTAAGTGAAACAAAAAGGGGAAATGAAGTAGACTGACCCCAGGATCCAAACCACCGCTCCTATTGGGAGCTATGATGCTCTAGGACAAGATGGGACAGGTTAGTCCATTAGAAACACATGGTGTTGCAGATATACACAGACATTTACCCAAACAACCTGGATTTTACCTAAATGGCCCCCATATATTTACCTTATCCAGAAACAAAGTGCTATGTTCCTCCCACCCCTATCAAAAATGAGACTGAGACTAAGGGGGAGGGGCTGTAGAAATATATCCATCAGTTATTGCTGGTGGTGTACCTTTTTGTTCCAGCCAACACAACATATTAAGACACAAAATTTCCCATGATTTTGTTTTGTAATTGGCAAACCATGGTGCAGTGAAGTAAAAAAATCATACTCTGATGAAAGTGTTTGGATCAATTTGAGAGAAATAGACATTCAGTTTTCCAGGAAGATATGGGGATTTGGGTGGGGGGCAGAAAATATCAAAGTCTGGAGAAATTACTTTTTTGAATAACACCTACTGTAGAATTTCTCATATTGCACAGCCATTGGCCATGCTGCCTGGGCAGATTTAGGAAAGGACTTGAGTTCTGAGAAATAAATCATGATGCCCCCCAAAAAACTCTACAACCCCCCCCAAAATTCTTTAATCTATTACATGAATATTAATATTAACTATCTAACTATCTAACTAGCTAATTAATTAATTAATTAATATTAATATTAATATTAATATTAATATTACATAAAGTTAATTAATTAATTAATATTACATAAAATGAATTAATTAATATCACATAAAGTTATCTGATTTTACTTCACTTTCACCTTCATATTTTCTGGCTCCAGGAACTTATAGTGGTAGTGCCCTGACTTCCCTGCCTCCAAGCGCTTATCTCTCTGAGTGGGCAGTTCTCAGAAGAGGCAGGGCTGGGAAGTGCCTAACACCTGTTTGGCAATAAATGAAATTGCAGAACTGGTGGTTTGTGTCCATCTCTAGTTCTTGTTTTGTAAATCCTGCTATGGATGTGGGGTACTTGGATGCCATGCAGTGCATTCAGTCTGCATTATGGAGGTAACTGCCCCAGAGTCTCACAGTGCATGAGACAACTTTGCTGCTTCTGCTTCAGCTGCTTCTGCTCCTTTTACCTTTGGCGGTTTTTTCACACAGAAGTGGGACTGTTCCAAAATAGAGGGAGATAGAGAACATAGAGAATTGTTTATCAGTGGCTGTTGGATTTTAGTTTCTCTTGCTAATTGAAAGCAGGATTTTGTCTGTTCCTTTTCTGAAAGGAGAGAATAATCTTTCTACTTCTGCCTGCATTTGACTCATTTTCTCCAGTGGACAAATTACCTGTGCTTTGAAGAGGCACTACACTATCTGCTGTTTATCCATGGTTTGCCTTGCTGAGCATACAATTGCTATCTGAGTCTTTTACAATACAGGGTTTTCTCATCAGTTGCACCTCCAATGTGGATCCTCCTTCGGAGGGAAGTTAGACCAGCTATCTCTGTTTTGCTTCTGAGAGGGCAGCTAAACGTGATTTTTTTATCAAGGACCTTTGATTCTGAGGAGTAATTTTTGAAAACTGGCATTTAGAGAATGTTCTAGATTTCCCTTGAAATAATATTTCTACTTTTTTCAAATTAAAAAAAAATAATATTGATTTATTGAATCACTCTGGGCACCCTGTTAGGCAGGAAATGGACGTTAAAGAAATAACTCTTATAAAGATTTCAAAATATTTGTTCTGAAATAAAGTTTCTGAAGCTTGTGAAATATTCAAGGATGGGTATGGAAGATAGCAATTCATGATTGGAGATGGAGATGAATTGAATAATCATGTTTGTCATTAATGGACTCACCCGATGAATACAAATGGATATATTTTAGCAATTTTGGTCCATTAATTCATTAGCTGATAAAATGCCCCTCGAGGCGCATGCAAACACTAAATTTGGAGGGCAATATCTCCTGCATCTCCCCTACTATTCCTCCAAGCTCAGTGGAGATTGGACCCCCCCCCCCGGAAGTTCTCTGTGGTGGTCCTAGAGTCTCCAAATTTGCAGAGAAACTTCCTGTGACTCTCAGCATTCCCTCCAGGTTTGGAAGGAATGTAGAGGAAATCCTAGATCGGGTTTAAATGTGGGGAGTTGCTGGAGAAGTTTGAGGCCAGGCTGACCTTGGCCACAGAACAATGGCAGCTGTATACCTGGGAGAGTCCGGGAGCAGGGGGTGTATTTGACAGCTTGCCCCAGACTTTTGGCATAAAGGCTTCCCGTCAATTTGGGTATTTCTGCCTGGGGATCGGAGTTCATATAAGGTGGCTCCCTCCCTGCTCCAGCCTCTTCATGGCAGAGCTCATCAGAAGTGCATGTCAGAGTGGCACACTGAGAGCTGGTTTTGTTTGTTTGTTTTGTTTTTCATTTTAAAAAAGAACAACAACAGCAAAGAGCAGTGAGGAACAAGGACAAGTGGGGAAAAGACCAGGGACAGAGTAAGGGTGGCTGCACGGTTTGAATTTATCTGTTTAGGGAGGGTAGGATGCGTAGTGGGGGCCATTGTGAGAATGGGGGGTCAAGAGCACTACCTGTGTGGCCACCGGGAACAGGGATGGTTTTGGGACATATAGCATAGGGAGTAAACTGACCTGGCGTTATTTCTGCTGCCCTCAGGCCTCCTTGAGTGCTACCTCTTGGTAAAGGTTAAGCCCTCCAGGGGCTCATAGGGGATTATCTCCAGAAGGGGCCCCAGGGAGCAGGAGGTGATTGCAGGCATCAACCCTACGGCTGTCTCCATAGTTGTTGGTGCATTGGGGGGGTGTTTCCAATGGCTGGGGTGACCCCCACCACCACCCTTATAGTATAGTGGATTGTTCAGCACTTCAACTTCCTTCTCTGTGCTCAATAAATCAGTAGGTTATTGGAGGCTGGGACCCAGCCAGTGGCTATTCACCAAGTGGTCTAAGTTGAACAATAGGCGGCATGTTATATAGTGTAGTCAGATTATATCACTCTGCAAGGTTTAGAGATGGCCTTGCCTGGGACTTAGCCTGTGTGCCTGTCAGTCTTAGTTACTGGACAAATCAATTAGCCTGCATCCAGTGCAGTGGGGTAATATCATACAATACCATGAGGATTTGCATGGAGGCGTGTCAGTTACTTCAGTTTGACTGTATTCACACTCGGGGCACCTGGGTAGCAGAGTAAGGGGATACTATTATGGCACCCAAGAAAAGTGGGGGTAAGTCAAAAGGGAAGGCCCCGGCTAAAAGGAGGGCCCCTGCTTGCCCCCCTCCCCCAGAATTGTATTTCTCTTCATTTGAAGGGGACCTTCCAGATTACACAGCCATTTGGGACAAGTTTAGTTGTTTGGAGCAAGAGCATGCATGGGTGCAAGGTTTGGTCAATATTGTCCCAGTGGGAAGACTGTTCAGGGACACCAAGGCACAAAAGAGGGCAGAGCTGCACAGGATGGGTGAACTAATGTTATACAATATTGCTTTCCTGGAGGGTGAGATCACCGGAGCAGCTCAACCCTGGTTTTTGCCATCTGTCTGTCACCCTCAGACTGCACCACCCATGACAGAAACCATCAATCCAGCTAGGCTGAGCACCCAGGCACAGGAGGAGTCCACACAGGGTGGGCAGGTGGAACAGCTGACCAAAGAACCAATCTGTGACCTATCGGTGGACTGTGGCAGCATGGCAAGTATCAACATGGAGGTGGGATTGGTGGCATGAGGTGAGTCTACTGCACAGCACACCTCCACCACACATTTGGGGGCATGGCCATGGGGCTTGGTCCAATGGACCCTGACCCTCTACATGCCTTTCCAGGTCCCTTCCCTGGTCAGGGCCATACATCCTGGTACACCCATCAATCTGACCATCACAGGGAACAGGGGGGGTCCCCATTTGTGGAGGCAAGCTCCCAAACTGATGGCCTATCTTGCCTGCTCTTTCCCAATTGGAATTCACAGAGGGTGACAAATTGCTCCAACTAGGAGATAATCTGTCCCAGACTATAGTTGACAAAATACTTAGTGGACATTTTGTTGACATCTTCAAGATGTTGCATAGGGAAATTGAGGATGAGTCCTTTAACAGGCTGGATGAAAAAGAAAAGGAGAAGATTAGGAGGTGTAAATCAAAAAGGTGCTGGACTAATAGGTTGCCAGCCTTCCTAAGTTACGGAGCAACTATTGTTATTGCACACCCAGACTGGGGCATTGGGCTCCTGGAATACATAGATACCATTCACCAGGCCCATTTGCAGGTCTGTCTGGCTTCAATACAATGAAGGATTCTGCATATGCATGGCATGCTGCCCAAGCCTGCTGTGGGATGAGCCCTATGGGGCATTATGGATGAGGGTCATGTCCCTTCCTACCCAATGTCTGTGGAATGCTTTGATAGAAGCCATCTGGCCCAGAAAGTGGGGCAGCCAGGCACTGCCTGCAGAACAGTGGGCCAGTCGGTTCAATCCCGTTTGACCTGCTGGGAATTCAGTTCCAAGGGCTCCTGCAACAGATGTCACTATAAGTTCAGGCACATCTGTTCTGGTTGCAGCACCCATGCTGCTACGGCATGCACCAGAGGTAAATCTGGCATGTTCCCCAGCAAAGACACCAAAGCAAAATGAAACCCCCTGGAGTAAGTACGGTTTTAAAAGGGACCTAGCCCTATAAAAATCTATGTTCTGCAGAACCCCAACAGGCCAGCAGCGCAATACTTGTGCCTAGTTGTGCAGTGGTAAAATGCCTATACTGCAGCTAAAACTGTGCTCACAACCTGGGGTTCAATCCCAGGTAGCCAGCTCATGGTTGACTCAGCCTTCCATCCTTCCAAGGTTGGTAAAATGAGTACCCAGCTTGCTGGGGGGGGGGGGCAATGTGTAGCCAGCATAATTAAACTTTAAACTGCCCAGAGAGTGCTTGAAGTGCTATGGGGTGATATATAAGCAGAACACTTTGCCCCCCCACGCCGGAATAACCACGCGAGGCAAGTGTTGGGGTATAACTCCGGGCCACACTTTATTATAACTCAACAATAACATCAAACTTCAAACCAGGGGCCTGCTGTAGTGCGGTTACCAAGTTGTTACTTCCGGGTCTCCTAAGGACCCCACCAAGTGGCATTGCCTTTGGGCGAGTCCAGGCTCCGAGTCTGTCCAGTCCTTTGACTGGCCAGCCTCGGCCAGCCAGTCCCATTTCCCCGACCGGGCTGTTCAGGTCCATCTCTTGTTCCTGCCAGCCCAGCGGGCCCTCCAGGTACATCCCAACCCCCCGGCGTTGTGATCTCAGCTCCGCAACGCCGCAGGGTAGGATGGTCCCACAGGGAACTGAGATCTCGCTCACCTTTCCCACACCGCACTCCGCACTACCGCCCCGTGTGGCCAATAACAATCCTACCGAAATGCCCACCACGCCGCACTAGTGTGGGATAGGCGAAAAATCCTCGGGCACTAGTGCCAATCGTGTGCCCGAGTCAAAAATTCCTATCCGGCCCCGAAGCGACCAGTTAGACTCACACTAGTGCATAAACGGGCGGGTGGGTGGGAAAACCAGGAGCCAAAGAGGCCGAGTCCCACGTGGCCAGCCCTTATCAGGGCTCGGTTGGCCTCTCGCGAGACTCAAAGCCTCGCGATGGCTCCGGTCGGGAGGGGGCAAAGAAGCTCCGTCGGGCGCAGCCGCGCCACGGAGCCAAGCCTTGCCCCCCCACGCCGGAATAACCACGCGAGGCAAGTGTTGGGGTATAACTCCGGGCCACACTTTATTATAACTCAACAATAACATCAAACTTCAAACCAGGGGCCTGCTGTAGTGCGGTTACCAAGTTGTTACTTCCGGGTCTCCTAAGGACCCCACCAAGTGGCATTGCCTTTGGGCGAGTCCAGGCTCCGAGTCTGTCCAGTCCTTTGACTGGCCAGCCTCAGCCAGCCAGTCCCATTTCCCCGACCGGGCTGTTCAGGTCCATCTCTTGTTCCTGCCAGCCCAGCGGGCCCTCCAGGTACATCCCAACCCCCCGGCGTTGTGATCTCAGCTCCGCAATGCCGCAGGGTAGGATGGTCCCACAGGGAACTGAGATCTCGCTCACCTTTTGCCACACCGCACTCCGCACTACCGCCACGGTAGGGGTCTAGCCTTGCTATGATCCCTACCACCCCCACCACGCAAGAACCACTTCACGCAGGCCCCTCCTCAGGTCGCTCAGGAACAGTTCCATTCCTTGATCAGACAGGTGTACCCCGTCATCTCGGTACAGCTCTGCCCTAGCTGCACAAATTCTCGGGTGGCCCACTACCTTCCCCAACCGCTGCACCATGGCTCTACACACGTCCCTATTGACGCCTCTCCTGGATGTATTCAGGACCTGTGGGTCACACTGCGCCCTCCACTGACGCCTTGGCACCATGTTGGACCATACCAACTGCGTTTCCGGAAATGCCCCCTTCCAAGCCCCCAGGTCCCGAATGATATCCTGTGCCAAGGATTTCCCCGACTGTGATGTCAGATCATTCCCCCCTAAGTGTACCACCAGGACGTCCGGAGGCCTACCAACTGCTGCCAACCGGGCAGCTCTTTCAAACTGACACCAACACATACCCCTCTGCCCCCTCCATTCCACCACCGCCTGGGCTCCCATCCCCAAATTAACTCCCCAGGTCGTCCGCTTAGCGTACTTCTCGGCCCAATAAACATAACTGTGGCCCAGGATGATGATACGGCACCGGGCTCGGCCAAACCCTGGTCCTGCAAAACAAAATAAAAGACAAGGCCCAGCGGTTAGCAGTGCGGCAGGGGGCGAACGTAGGACTTGTATCGCGATGATGCCCATCTCCCTAAGGACTTGATCTCCTCCGGACCGTAACCAAGGGCAGCCGCTGTGGAAGCCGCTCCAATCCTGAAGGAGTGGGTCCCAAACCTGATGCCATCCAGCCCAAGCTTCGCCAGGGCCCTCTCGGTCAAACGCCAGAACTGGAACTTGGTGAGCGGCTGTCCCGTGGCATGACAGAACAGTGGGCCCTCCTGCGTCCCCCTGACGGCCATGTATTCATCCATGGCCTGCACCGGGCAGATATTTTCCGCTGAACACGGACCCAGCACCACCCTCTGCCCTCTTGCCCGCTGATCCGTCTTGGACCGGCGTACCATGAAAACCAACTTACCGCTCTGCTTGCGAAAATCCGCTAGCTGCAGTGCTACCTGTGACGTGTCCTGCTTCCCTGCGGCCACCATCTCGCTGATCCGGAATGCGCCGAAGAAGGCGGACAAGGAAGCCGCCCTCATCAGCGCTACCTCATAGTCATCTCTACATATCTGGGCCCACTGCTTACCCATCCTGGCTAGGATCTCCGGCGTCAACGGGAAACGGGTATCCGGAACCTTCCCCCTGGCTCTCCCCCAACCTTCCAGCATCTTCCGAACCCGAAAGTCCCGTGTATTGTCCCCACATCCCTGGGCCTTCGAATAGAATGCCAGGGCCGCCAAGCGCCCCTGCATGGTGCCCGGGGACAACCCCTTCCTCCTCAGGAACACTAAATATTGTCGCAAGTGGTCGACCGGGGCAGGCCAGAGGAGCTGCAGGTCCATTGATGTCCGGAATGCTGCAAAGTCCTTCACTGCGGCGTCATATCCTCTCTGGGTCCTAGGCGCGAGTGCCAACTGGAGGGCCTCGTCAGCCTCCTCCCGCCAACCCGCCATACCTCGTCCGGGAGCTGCAGGGGTACCTCGTCTGCTGCCGGGGCTAACGCCCTGAAGAGATCGATTCGCTGGCGAGAGAGAGCATCGGCAATACTGTTGTCCAGGCCCGGCACATGGCGCGCACACACCACGATGTTGTACTGCAGCGCTCACAGTGCCATGGCCCGCACCAACCCCATAACCCGCTCTGATTTTGATGTCAGCTCGTTAATGGTGTAAACAATGGCCATGTTGTCACACCAAAAGCGGACTATGGAGTTGGCCCAATCCTGGGCCCAAAGCCAGAGTGCCCCCACGATGGGGAACAGCTCTAGAAATGTCAAGTCTCTGGTAATGCCAGCGGCAGCCCAGGCCTTCGGCCACGTACCATGACACCACTTACCCTTCCAAAATATGCCGTAGCCAATCGATCCTGCCGCGTCCGTGTGGACCTGGAAGTCGGCTTCCATTCGGAGCTCTTCCCGCCAGAAGGACACCCCGTTGAACCCCTGCAGAAAGTCCTCCCACATCCCCAGGTCCTCCCGGATGCCCTTAGACAGCCTCACCCTGTGATGCGGCTTCCTGAGCCCTTGCATCGCCGCACAAAGGCGACGAATGAAGGGCCGCCCCGGGGCGACCACCCTACAGGCGAAGTTGAGGTGCCCCACGAGTTCCTGCAGCTCCCTGAGGGTCACCCTCCGTCGCCGCCTCATCTCTTTCACCCGGCTACGTAGGTCCCGCAGCTTGTCCTCTGGCAGCCGGCACGACTGTTCCCAAGTATCCAACTCCACCCCCAGAAATGTAAGGCAGGTAGCAGGGCCCTCCGTCTTGTCGGCCGCCAGCGGGAGGCCAAGCTCGTTCGCCAATCCCTGGAATGTGCTCAGCAGAAAGCCACACGCCCCGGAACCCCGCGGTCCACAAAACAAGTAGTCGTCCAAATAGTGGGCCACGCTGGGCAGGCCAGAGGCCTGCCTCAGCTTCCATTCCATATACGAGCTGAACCGCTCGAAAACTGCGCACGATATCGAGCAGCCAAATGGCAATGCTCTATCAAAGTAAAACTTACCTGCAAACTGGAAACCCAACAAATCGAAATCGTCGGGGTGTACGGGTAGGAGCCGAAATGCCGACTGGATGTCGCACTTCGCCATCTCGGCTCCCGCCCCGCAAGCCCGAACCATGCCAACTGCGGCATCAAACGAGGTGTATTTAACCGAGCAGAGGTCCTGCGGAATCCCATCATTAACTGACTCCCCCTCCGGGAAGGACAGATGGTGTATAAGGCGATACTCGCCGGGCACCTTCTTGGGCACGAGCCCGAGGGGCGACACCCGAAAGCCCGGCAACGGAGGCTCCTCGAAGGGGCCCATAACCCTTCCCTTGGCTACTTCCTTCTGGATCTTTTCCATAGCCACCCGCTCGCGACCCCTCAGGGACCCCAAATTGGAAGCATGACATGCCCTACGCACCCCTTCAAACTGAATTCTAAAACCAAACGTAAACCATTCACTCAGGAACTGAGCACTGGCTCCGTCGGGGTAATCCCGTAACCATTCCCCCAGCACTTTAAGGTTGATTGGGCTGGGCCCCCTTACCCGCAGCGGGGCCTCCTCCCTGAGGTGGTCGCCTGGGTTGACTCCCGTCCCTGGGTCTACCAAAGGACCCCTTGGCTCTGGGGCAATTGACTGCTGGATGTTGGGCCCCGCAGACCGAACAGTCATGCTTAAAGCGGCATTGTGCCCGGTTGCATGCCCCCTGCCCATTAAAGTCCCAGCAGACCAGCCGGGGTTGAACCTGCTGGCCTGCCGCCTGGCGGGGACTGGCAACCGTGGCAGCGCGCCTGATGATATGGCCGCTATCAAAGCGTTCACCCAGGGCGGGGCGCACTGGCGTCATGTACTGTAACCAGAGAGACGCTAAAGGCTCATCCCATCTCAGGTGGGGTTGTGTCGCTGCTCTCATCCTAAAACGCTCGTCATAGGTGAGCCACGCATGTCCCGGGAAATCAAGAAATGCCTTATATATCATGTCCTGGTACTTGATCATCGCTTGCGCCCTCCACGGGTGGGTGTGCAACACCATGGACATGTATATGGAGTACGCCGGCAGCCAATTGGCCCAGGAGCGGTCCGGCTTACGGCGCAGCCGTCGCTCCCTGTCCTTTGCGTCCTCCTTCTCCAGCTCCTTGGAGTCTAGTTCCCGGTTCAAGAGACTAAAAAGGTCAATGTAGTCCCCCCCGCCAGATCCTTTCTTTCGTTGCCTGGGCCAAGTGGTCCCCCAGCGGGGACACGTAGTCCGCGTGCGGCAGGGCCGTGTAGGGCACCCCTGCATACACGGGGCCCACCGCCCCAGAGGCAGGGTAGCCCTGCGCCGCGTGACCCCCCGGCCAAGGCACCCCTTGCGGCTGTCCTTGCCAAGGTGCAACCGCTCCCATACCTACCCCATTGCACGGCCCGGCCGGGCCGGGCCACACCGGAGGCTGTCCCCATGCGCCAGGCTGCCAGCCAGCTGGAGGTGCACTCACCTGTTGTCCTTGGGTGCCAGGCCCGCCGGACCCTGCCACACCTGCCCCCAAGCCATGCTGGCCACCTGGTGGGCTCGGCCCCCCGGCCCAGCCGCAGCTGGGGGCCGGGTTACAAACCCCCGCCCCCCACTGCGGCCCCCTCTGGTTCCCCCAAGGCCATGTCTCTTGTGGTGCTACCTCCGAAGCGCCCGCCCACTCACTGTTGAAGCAGCCCTGCCGGGCTATAGCGTCCCCCGGCCCCATCCTGGGATCTGCGCCAGGAGCCCCTGTGGCTGCTCCTCCATGCTGCTCCACCACTTCCTCCACCTGGGCCTCTGCCTGGGCTGCACCAGTGTTGGCCGCCGCTGCTTCCGCCATCTGCGGCCGCTCCCGGGCTGGGGGCGCCTCCTGCTGGGCTGCTGCCGCCGATTGCTGCTCAAAAACAGTAAAACGGTGATCCAGGCTGAGGGCCAGCAGCTGTAACATGGCCCTCCTACGGGCCTTGGAGGGGCGTGCCCTGCCATGCTCCGTGCCGTGGCTGGTCGATGCCCCCTTGTGACAAACCCTGCAGACAAGAGTGATGAATATACAAATCATCAGCCAATCCCAGCAGGAGGGCGGGGAATGGTAGGATATAAAAAGGGTGGAGCCTATGCAGTTAGTAGAGTGAGAAGTGCAGTTAAGTTGAGAGTGAGTGCTGGGAGAGCACTGCTCTCTGAGAGTTCTGTCAGGCAGTGAGGGCTACACTGTTTACTAGCTATTTAAGGCAGGGAGGCTTGTGGAGCTGATTAGATCTGTTACAGTATATGTTAAAGGCAACGCATACCAACCTCAGATATTGTTATAGTTATTATCTTCTCAATAAACTTCATCATTGTTTTATTATATATCTATGAGTCAGTCCCAATTCATGAGGCGACGAGTTTAAAAGGTGGCAGCATTACTAAGTAAATAAAAGGTGGCAGCATTACCATTCCCATCACAATCCAGCCTCTGGAAAGGGGGATCGTCACA
>JAHTLZ010000016.1:4464299-4494924 GCA_023846285.1 Phrynocephalus versicolor
TGGTCAGGCCCACTCACTGCCCACAAACCTTGTGCCCCCTGCCCCCCACTGCAGAATGCTGGGTGCGGCTCTAGGGCAATTCCCACAGGCCTCCGGCGGTCGCTTGGCCTATACCCAAGCAAATCCGCACGTTACAGGGGGGGGGTTCGGCTTTCCCGGCTGGCACCGCCCCCCCACCGTGAAGCCTCCACCTCTAGGGCCCCAACCGGCTTCCAGCCACCCGCTCCCAGGCTCCGCGGCGTATAGGACCGGCAAGGCCCCGGGGCGGCGCGCGCGCCTCCCGGACACCAGGCCCCAGATGGGCCCAACCGCCAACAAGAGAAAAAGGGGGGCGCCTCTAGCCGAGGGGGTTAGGCTTCCGCCTCCTGACCAGGCCGCGCCGCTGCGGCTCCGCTAAGCCGGCGGCGAATGCCCCGAAACGGCAACCCCCCGCCTCCCAAGATCCGGGCCTAATGAGGCCTGCTCCAAATCAGGTGCGTGCGCACGTGGGGGGGGTAATCGGGAAGCCGGGCAGTCCGCCCCTCAGCTCCGGAGCTCCCTCGGAACCAGGCCCCGCCAAGCCCCTCCACCCCCGGGCGCTCCCGCGGGAAGGCTGCCTGTCGGGCCCCAACCCTTCCGCCGTCCAGCCGCAGCCGGGTGCCGGTCACCTGCGGGGAGTGCAGCCGCACTCCCCCGACACCCATCCCCGGCTCCCGATCCGCCGCCGCGTCGTCCGGCGGAGCCGCGCTTGTAGCGGCCCGCCTCGCCTCCTGCGGGGAACGCCGCCGCGCTCCCCGACTGCCGGTTCGTCTCCCGGCTCGCCGCCGGGCACTCTCCCACAGCCGCGGGCGCCGCGGCTCCAACGCCCAGCCCGGGTGCAACGTCCGTCACACCCCCGGTCGCTCCTCCGGGCGTCTCTGCTCCTCGGCTCCCTATGTCTCGCCGCCGCGTGGCCGAAAATGGCGGCCAAACGCAGCCGGCGAGGACGTCTGCCCCCTCCAAAAACCAGGAGCCAAAGAGGCCGAGTCCCACGTGGCCAGCCCTTATCAGGGCTCGGTTGGCCTCTCGCGAGACTCAAAGCCTCGCGATGGCTCCGGTCGGGAGGGGGCAAAGAAGCTCCGTCGGGCGCAGCCGCGCCACGGAGCCAAGCCTTGCTTTTGCTTTTCTTTTGTTGGAGGGATTCTTGTGGGGTTTTAGTATTCCAGCTCTCAGAGTGTGGGAGGCCATGTTGGCAAAGAATCTAAAGTCTGTTGTGGGTTTTCAGTTTTGATTAGGGAAGAAATCAATAAGGAGGGCATGGAGGGTAGAGTACTAGGCTCTTTTCCCATCCCACCTATGCCTCGATTCTGAGTGTCCCCACTGGGCATTGTTTCCCCAAAATCACCGGGTGAATATTGGCTTATTCATCATTTTTCCTACCCTGAAGGTGATTCAGTTAATGACCAAATCCCTCACGAATGGTGTCCAGTTAGGTACACATCTTTTGATCTGGCCGTGAGCATGATCAAGAGATGTGGGGTGGGGGCTGAGTTAGGGAAATATGAAATTAAGTCTGCATTCCAATTGTTGCCTGCGTTCCCTGGGGACTTTGAGTTGCTTGAAAGAGAGGATAAGGAGCTAATTTCCTTTTGCTTAATTAGCTCCTTTCCCTCTCATTTCAGCTTACTCTCTTCCTTACACTGAGGAAAGGAATCCAATGTTTATTTTCCTTTTCTTTTGTTCCAGACAATCTAATTAAATCCAGGAGTGTTGTGTTCTTGAAAGGTAGGGAGATTTGACTGCAAAGGTTAAGAGCTATTGGATACAATGGGATTTACACCTCTTTGGGAAAAGCTTTTTGAAAACCCATTCATTACATTTGGGCTGGATCGTCTATCCAGGCTAATCTACTTCTTTTTTTCTTCATGCTTAATCTCTTTGGTTGCTGAGTAGCTAGTACATTCTAAATAGGCCAGGGCGTGGGGTGGAGAAAGTTCATTCTGTCATTTTGCCAAGAAGCAAATGGACTATTTATACGGCAAACCCAGAAACCCTATAATCTCATTGCAAAGAGACCCCTCAGTTTTGGCTTGTTTCTATCATGTTCATTAAAGGATGGCTACAATATTGCAGCAGCTTATATATGTTTGTACGTATTATATTTATGCCCTTCCTCTTTACTGAAAGATAGTGCTGGCAGCTAGCTGACTGAGAAATGGGCTTTTGAGTTCTTGCCTGCCTGAGAAATGCCTGGCATACACATATAACTACATTTTGCCTCTTCTGAAAGAGACTAAGGACTCGCTGGCCCCTGTGGAGTCAAGTAGGGGCCCAAACTTGACTGAAACAGCAAGGAGTGTAGAAGTGGAGCAAAGTAGAGATGGGCACGAAATGGAAATATAACATTTTGTTTCAGTCTTGATATAGTTTCAGTTCATTAATAACATATTTTCTAAAAAACATTTTCATCATGATACAAAGCTATAAAAATGAGGAGCTTTCCTTATTTTTATTTAACAGGAGCCCACTGCTCTAAATCAAAGACCTTCCTTAAACCTTTCAAACAAAGAACCCTCTGTCAACAAGCAGGAAACCTAAGGGCTATCTGCTGCATGGAGAGATCAGAAAGATAAGCTTAACAGCTGATCAGTGGGAGGAAGGAAAATATCAAAATAACAATAATAACCTCCACAGTCCTACTTAATCAGGAAAGGAACAATCAGTTAAAACTTTAAATCAACCTGCAGATACAGGGACAGCCATCACAGGGAAGGGAAGATCTCAGCTGCTGGCTAGCTGCAAGCAGGCAGATCAAGATCGGAGATAAGTAGCAGCTGAGGTATGGGAGGGGAGGAAGGAAAACAAATCAATCCGTTTAAAAATAAACTTACTGTTCTCAATATGGCTGGATCAAGAGGCTTCTCACCACTAGGATGAATCATTTCATTTCCAAAACAAAAATGGTGTTTCATTTCATTTCTTGATGACACGTTGTTTGTTGTTTCGTTTCATTTCATAACATTTCATAAACTTACGAAATGACAAAACAGCATGTCATTGTTTTGTAAGGTGCCCATCCCTAGAACAAACTCATGAGCCTGTTATTTCCTCTTTTTCAGTTTCAGCAAAACCTGTTGTTGCTGACCTGGACCAAGAGGAGTCTATACCGGAATGGTGGAAGGTTTGCCAGCTGTTCCTGTACTCAGCAGGGGCAGCAGAACATATTTGTTAGAATTATTTTCCATTTCACGTCTTTATTTAGCATATTTTTATTTTCTTCTTCTCCTGAAAAGGCTCCAGAGTGACTTACACAGGATCAATAGAAACAAACTATATAGTGGGTGATGCCAGCCTTAAACCTTTATTAGGTGCTCATGTCACAAAACATAACAGTGCTTTGAAAACCATGGGCAGGCGGTGAAAGCAAACAGAATCCAAAGCAAAGTGGGCTGCTTATATACTGTCCCATAGTACTTAAAACACTCTTGAGTAGTTTACAATTTAATTATACAGGCTACACATGCCTCCCCTCCCCCATCTGATGTACTGGGTACTAAATTTACTGACTTCAGAAGGATGTAAGGCAGAATGAAACTTGAATTGGCTACCTCAGCCTGTTGGGTTTGAGCTAAGGTTGTAAGCAGAGTTTTCACTGTTGTAGTGCAGTTTAATCTCCATACCACCAGTGAAACCTCATTACTCTTTCTTCCTCAGTTACATTACTAAGACATGCTGTAGGACAACTTAAAGAGAAACATAATTGGAATTTTCTTCCAGACCTACCAAAATTAAGGATAATATCTCTGATATTCCTGCTGGATTATCCCCATTATTTGCAGTTGAATTCCAGTTTAGGAAGTCATATTTTGGTATTTTCCATACACAGTCCTTCAAAGTGAAGAGAAGGGAAGAGGAGACAAGATGGAAGCTGTTGTAAAGTCAGATGATATTATATGTGTTTTTTATTTCTTTAGAAATAGTAGCAATGCTGGCATCAGAAGGAGGGGGGGAGTCATAGTATAAGTTTCTTTTATGTGTTTAGGTCTTCCAATGATAATAGCAGGTCTCATTTTTTCTTTCAAACTGCTAATTTGCTGAATAAATTTCATTCCAACAGAAAAGGCCATTGTTTTCTGCCTTCTGTACATGGCTTGATAGTTCACCGGTCACATCCTCAAGGCTACTGCGGTCCTTTTCTCCTGCTCACAGTCATGTTACATCAACTCCAGTTCATGTCTATAAGGCCCTGAGATCATTGGAGAAGGGTTGAGGGAGGAACAAATTCAAAGAAAGGTTAATGTCATTTCTTCATGGTTGACTGGAGGTTTAATAAGACCAAAGAAGAAAAGGTACCCTCTGAAGTTAAATAGGTTGATTAGATGGGATGACATTAGAAAGAGTTCCCAAACACACTGTCAAGACTGGGCCTCTCATCAAGGGAGTGACTAGAACTGCAGCAAAGCCTGACAATGCTGGAATTCACTTCCGTGGCCCAAGCTGGAAGCAGACTACCACAGACTTGGGCTGGGAAATATGAAAACTTAGAAAAGTGTGGCTTGCTTGTTTTTAATAGAATTCCCAGAATAATCCAATCATCAGTGGCCCTAACTAGGAATGGTCACGAAACGAAAAATGAAATGCTGTTTTGTCATTTTATTATTATTATGTAACGAAACAAAACGAAACAAGGAAGCAGCATTTTGTTACATATGAAACAAAATGGTCATTTTTTCCCAGTGAAATGAAATATTTTGCTCAGCCTGTAAAAGGGGTCCCGTACCTGCAGGGTGGCCGCCGCTGCTGGAGCCCAGGAGACGGAAAAGGAGGAGGTGGGTCACAGCTGCCACTCTGACTCTCCCTGCCTCCTCTCAGCCCAGCTTCTGGCCTCCTCTCAGCTGGGAGGCAGGTGGGGGGGTGACTCCCCTGGGTCCTAGAGGCACGGGATTTGGTGCCGAGGAGCCATTTTCAGAAGGCTCCTGCCCAGCTGTCAATGGCTGCCCCCCTTTAAAACTGGCCCAGTTGGCACCAGGGGGATTTTATGTATTTTAATATTTTCCTTGTACAATTTCCTGTGTTAGTGTATGTAACTTGCAAAGTTATTTCCATTTTCAACAAGGATTAAGAGGCCTCCATTTTTAGAATTGCCTTGTAGAGTGTTGATATATATACCTTGTGTTTATTTTTGTTTGGTTTGTTTTATTTGACTATGACTACAATGAACAGTATCTATATAATTATTTAGTTAACCTCAAGACTATTGTTGAGAGGCAGTGCAGAATGAAGCAGCAAAGGGCTGTCTAGCGGAATGCCTGCACCAATTATTGGTGGCAGGAGTGGACACTCTAGGAGAGCAAATCAATGCTCTACAAGGCACTTCTAAAAATGGAGGCACCCCAATAAAAATTATCACTTTGAAACTGGACTTTTCTGAATGCATCACAATTGCTTTGTGTTTGAGTGGCATGGCAACTGATAAAAAAAGAAGAAGCTAGCTTCTGGAATTTTCCCATGGTTCATTTGATTTAGTGAGCACAAGAGGGGGAGGAGTAGATCATCATGACTGCTGACATGGGTATTCACACTGCCCAGCGTACAGCAATGTTCTTACATATATGTTGCTTGGTGTTTCTTGCAGGAGGAGAGGGAAAAAGAAAAGGGAACAGATCATAAACAGCAGTTTCCTGAGACAGATAAATATATATATATATATAAGAATTAATAAGTAAAACAAGATTGAAAAAACCCGCAGTTGGTTCAAGGATACTAAGGTCCCCCAGAAAAATAACAAAAAGTGCTAGAAAAAATTGGGCATATGATTGAAAAATCATGTCTCATTAGGAAAAACAATAATGCTGGGGAAAGTAGAAAGCAGCAAGAAAAGAAGGAAACTAAACATGGGATGGATTAATTGATAAACGATGCCATGGGTTTAGTTTTATGAACAGGGCTAATCACGAGAAGACCTGCTGGAGGTAGCTAATTTATACAGTTGCACTAAGATGGAGCTGACTTGACAGGCTGTAACAACGGCAAAGTTATATGTGAAAGTAAGACTTATAATTCCACCAGTTCAACACCTCTCTCTGACATGTTTTGCACCCTATGATGCCATCATGTGGAGGGTCACCATCATGTTCTCCCTTTGAGAAATCAAACTTTTCCATCTTAAGAAATCGACTGCAAAGCCTAATGAAAGCATTGATTCATCTTCCCTTAACAGATTTGCCTTTAGATAATACATCTAGTTCTGTGTTAGCTTTAAAAGGCAGTATCCGGGCTGGGACTTCTAACAGCTTAATCAATCACTGCTGTTTCTAGCTTCCACTAAGGCTATTTGGCTTGTCCCTTGCTTAATTTAAATCTTTCCAAAGTGTGTGATAAAGAAGGGCTGGATGAGAGAGGGGGGAGGGGGAGGGGGGGGGGACGGGGGAGGGGGCGCGGAGGGAGGGAGGGAGGGAGGGAGGAGGAGAAGGAGAGAGAGCAACAATTTATAGGGAAACTATCATCCCTCTTTTACATTAAACATCCAAATAAAACTGAACCATATCTAAGCTGGACAGTGTGTCTCATATGGTGTTTAGAATAGGAGCCTGATTGTGTTGTTCATGCTTTCTCAGATGTTAATTCTCACTGAATTCATGAGAACTTGTTCCCATGTGTAGGACAGATGTCCATGCCATTGTGTCTACTCCAAATTGATTCAACAGGGCTTGCTAGCAGGTAGGCATGCCTAAGGTTATTAGAGCATAAAGGTGCATACATCAAGGTCAGTTTGGTATGACATTCCCTTTAATGAGCCAGTGATGTTTTCTCATGCTTACATGATTCCTCATTGATAGTAGAAGAATGAGATCTGAAAAGTTATGAGCATTCATGGAGATCTCTTTGTTCTGTGCTAAAAAACCATTTTGTGCAAAACACAAAAAGATTATATCTTTGTGATCAGCTGAGTATTCATCTGTGTCATAAATGATTTAGGCAAAAGTGGAAGGTAGGAGATTACACAAGCACACATGCACATACATACATAGGTGAACATGTGAATACACACACACACACACACACACACACACACACACACAGAGAGAGAGAGAGAGAGAGAGAGAGAGAGAACACTATTACAGTGTTTAATATACTAAAATCCATTGGCTAAACACTTGGCAACAAAACCCTGAAATATTTCCTAATATATCCTAGCTATAAACTATTGCATGGGTATTCTCCTTTCAGGCTATGAGTGATTCTCCCTCCCAGTAGAAACACAGCTCATAAAATGTTTGTGCTTTTCTTATGTGCATATTTTATATGAATAAAGTGTTTTGGTTTCCCCCTGCCTTTATGTTGTAAAATGGAAAATGGCACATAAGGTGGTTTAATATACTGGAATGGATCGGAACAGACCAGGCACAATGAATGGCCATAACTGAAATCTATTTGCAGATTCTTCAGCCCTCTTCTTCAGAGAAAAGAAGAAGAAAAGGTTTTATGATATTGTCCTTGAAGACAAGCAATCAGAGATCTTTATAAGATTAAAAATGATGTGTCTACAGTATGATGACACAAGGACACAGATTACTCTTTGGTAAGGGGCTTGTGGGGGCTTCGGTGAAACAACAATGGTAAAAACAGCCCGTCCTTCCTTGTTTAGTGCTGAATTACAAGCACAGACTAACACTCATGATAAAATACTGAAAAGAAGATTGAACTCAAAAGAAGCATTATTACATTGCTTGCACTTTACTACATGGAAATGTGAACAACTGTTTCACTGCACGAAACGGGTGCTGAACACGTCAAGGTGTGCTTGTAAATATAAAGAATAATGAAATAATAAAACCCGAAGGGCCAAATGGAAGACCACAAACATGGGAGAAAATGAGATTTATGTGGTTTAATGCTCCACATTGGTAACATGTGGTTGGAGATGTCTACTAAGCTATTTGGACAGACAACCAATCAGTCTATGTGAATTGGCTATTCTCTGTCTGAATAGCTGGGTGGAAAGTTTCAACCACATGTTACTAGGAGTGAAAATGGTTTGGGTCCTTTCAGAGGGGAAGGTGGGATAGAAATATTTTAAATAAATAAATTAAACAAATTAAACCACACACACCCAGAAACCAATTGTAACAAACATTGACCTTAGCTTAAGAAGCAGAACTGGCAAACTTCTACTATTAATTCTTGGGGCACTCACTTGTTAATTTGTCTACATTACTCACAAGATATTGGTGCATAACTGAAGAAGTGGATATTATCCATGACAGCTTTGATTGATTCTTTGGTTTAATTAATTATTTTTGTGGTCTAATTGTAAAGGCACTCCATACAATCTTCCTTACAAACCAACTTAAATGTGGATTTACAGGGCAAATCATCTACGTCTAGACTTTGTTTATAGCATTCTAGGTTCATCCTATCTCACCATATCCAGTAAAGGGTTAATACCAGATAATCATTAATACCAGACAATTCCAGGCAAGTTTTCCAGACTTTATATGAGTATCTTAAGTGTAAGTATTTTCTTTTTTGAAGTATTTCCAGGCAACTCCCAAAACTTGTAATTTTCCTATGCTTTTATTTATCTATTTTGTTTCTAACATGAATTCCAAAAGTATCAAATACAGAAGTCACAGGCACATTTATATCAAATTGCAGATGTTCAGACTTAAGTTGTGCCCTTGTTTTAATACAAAAATAAAATATAATCTATTATCAGAAAGAACATTTTAAATCTTTTAAATAATGAATCTTATACCCTACAAGGGCAGATAATATTGTTGGAAGATAAAACATTATATACTTCAAAAGATACAAAAGCTTTCTTAAAAATGCATGAAGAAATATCACACTTCTCAAAAAGGAAAATATACACAATAATAAAAAATAGTTCTAACTTCTAAGCATCCAGAAGTTGAGTCATGGCAACTGAACTTCTTGTGAGATAGAAACATTTTGCTACTCATTCAAGTAACTTCATCAGTCTGAGAAAAATTGGTGTGACGTCTCCAATTTATAGTTCACCTTGGTTTCATACCACACTGGTCTGTATAGACTTGTTAAGTGGACAGTGGCCCAAGTAGGCTCATTAGGTGGACAATGGCATCTACTTCCAGATAACTTCACCTGGATGACTAAGAGTCTTATCAGGGCCTTTTCACACGACCCCTAAGATCCGCTGGCCACTTAAATTAGGACCAGAGATCTTGGGGGTTCGTTGCTCTTCCTGCATCCCCACCCCTCCGCACTTCCTTGCTCCTGTCTGCGTGAGGGGAGGGAGAAAAAAAGAGAGGAAGAAATGCAGGCTCACCTCCGAAGCCGCCCGGTAGCCCCATCATCGTCCTGATTCCTTCTCTTCCTTCTCTTAAAGGGGCGGGAGGCAAAAAAACCAAACAGAAGCGAGGAGAGCCGGGCACTCACCAGATTACATCCAGATTTGGGGATTTTCACCCTCCAAGAGCAGGTACATGAAAAGTGCGCTGGGACGCACTTAGGTGGGCGTGGTCGCACTTAATTTCCTGCAAACTCCGGAGCTGGTGGGGAAACAATTGTAAGCTCCGGAGCTGACAGCCATTTGCAGCTGAGTTTTAAATACCCTCAGACCTACTTCCAAGCATATTGGCACATACATACAAACAATGCATAACATTCTCACCTTTTTTTAAAACCGAGGCTGCATTTAGAAGTCTTAAGTAAAATCTATTATTGCTATTCTGGCATTTTTCTGCTGCTCTAACAACCTTCTCTTATTGTGTCTTTCATTGTGTCTTTTCTGATTGCTGTGTGAAAAACAAAGGCTATTTGTATTTCATGTTTTGTTTACCTAACTCACTAAGAAGAAGAAGCTACAACCCACCTGCCTCTAAGTTACATTGCTCCTTTTAGGCAGAAGCTTTTGTATACATTAGTTACTCAATGACAATGGGCCTTGCCATTAAGCAAGGAAATAAACATTCATGCATCATCACTTTATAAGTTCAGTTTATAAGCAAAATTAAAATGCATTTACATCAACAGGAAATTGCCAGATATTGTTTTCTATCCATGACCTTGCTGGTGCTGTAGCCAATTCGTTGTTTTTAGAATGCCTGCAATAAACAATATTTTCATTACTTTTTAAAAAGGCAGTTTTCTATTAAACCCCATCACCACCACACACACTTGTTTTGTTTATTTATTGAGCTTTTAGATTGCTCAGCTGATTAAAATTCTACTTGGACAGGTTGCATTATTAAGCAAAACATGCAAACTAAAATGACAAAAGAACTCACAGAGCACAAACCTTTTGAGTTATAAACAGACAAGGTATCAAAGCCTGTCAGGGTATCACCTTCTCCTGCATTTGCATTGTGTAAGGACCACAGGGCCTCTTTTTGTTGTTGTTCCAAGATAGGACAGGTGGCTTTTTTTACGATTGCTAAATGATTTGGATGCAAGAGTATGAGAGAAGCAAGTCGACAAGCTATATTCTGAAGATCAACAGAGATAAAACAGTGCCCAGTAAGTGGAACATTCAATACAGTTCACCTGTTGCAAATGAAATGTTTACTATGGCCATCGTTTACAGGGAACCCCTTTTGGGGACAGGTTTGGCATTGTGCTGGGGTACTGTGCTCCCTGCAACCCTGCAGAATCTCTACCAGGGCTCACTGAGCTCGTCTCTGTGGCACTGTTGAGGTCCCCCCGCCTTATGGTGGCAGGGGACTTCAACATTCATGCCGAGGATGGGCTTTCAGGAGTGGCTCTGGGTTTCATGGAGTCCATGGCCTCCATGAATCTGTCCCAGCATGTTGTTTAGAGCAAGGCATACCTTGGTCCTGTTTTTTCCTCCACCTTGGCAGACTATAATCAGAGGGTTGGGGTCTGTAGGGGAGTCCACTTTGAGAGATCACCCGGAACTCCCAAAGCGCTGAAGCAAGCCATTAGCCCAGGAACTGAAGTCACCCACCACAAGGGCACGGCCAGACCAGGTGTGGAAAGGCCAGGGCACAGTGAACCCGAGTCTGGATAATCAGGCATGACTCAAGGAGAAAACAGATGGCTACCCAAGATATCAGGCTGATCAAGCAACCTCCAGCCTTTTCACGTCTCACATTTACCACCAGAAACTGAGCCTTCTTCTTTTTCTTCTTCTTGTGCCATATCCTTGTAGAATGTTGGCAATCAGTAGCACAATCTGTTTTTTATCTAATGTCATTTTAAATAGAGAAACTGTGCCCACTGTGAGCCATTGGCTTAAAGTCTTAAGCCAGAATATTCTATGCTGGGCCATGCTCCCCATCTACTTTTCCCTGAAGGATAACCTCAAGTAAGTGGTATTTGTTATTACACATTATGTATCTGAATCTTTGCAATTTTCTTCTCTTTACAGTTCTGAGAATTTCTAGCTTTTTATTTGTACGCTGCAATACAGCCACATTAGTGACTCTGGATATCCAAGATATCTTCAGAATTTGTCTGCATGTACATATTTCAAATGCTTCCAGCTTCCTGCATAATACATCTGTAAGGGTCCAAGTTTCAACCCCATAGAGAGGTATACTAAATGCATAAGATCGAAGTATTTGTGTACGAATTCTGATATAGTTAGCATGACTGTAAAACTAAAGCCACACTTCTGATCCTGGACACTCTCTGTTTGTACTGTTGCCATCAGGCAGGACAAATAGATTTAGAAATAGTTTTTACCCAACATCAGTAACCATGTTAAATTCAGCTAAAACTTAAGCAAATAGGAAATACCAGTGTTGAATGTGTAACATCTATATTGTACAGTACTCCACCATTTGTTGTGGGAGTTAGGTGCTTGATCTGCCCGCAATAAAGGCAAATCCGTGAAATTCAGATGCCTCAGCAAACTGACCTTGGGCTACTCCTGCAGGCTGCATTACCAAAGAGAGGTTTTCAACCCCCTCCTGATACCTTAGCAAACCTTGCTGCCAGGAGCTCAAGGTCTGTTTGCTGAGGTGGCAGGAGAGGATTAAAAACTTCTATTTGGACACATCAGCCAAGCAGCCCAAGGTCAGTTTGATGAGGTGTTAGGTGTTGGTTAAAAACCTCTCTTTGCAAACACAGCCAGCAGGAGCAGCCCCAGCTCTGTTTGCTGAGGTGTCAGGAGGGGGTTAAAAACTCTCTTTGGAAGCAAAATGCAGATGCCTCAACAAACTGACCTTGGGCTGCTCCTGCTGGCTCTATTTGCAAAGAGAGGTTTTTAAACCCCCTCCTGACACCTCAGCAAACCTTGCTGCCAGGAGCTCAATGTGTGTTTGCTAAGGTGTCATTAGGGGATTAAAAACCTCTCTTTGCAAGTGCAGCCAGCATGAGTAGCCCCAGGTGTGTTTGCTGAGGTGCCAGAAGGCACCTCTCTTTGGAAGCCTGCTTCTCTCAAGAAAAAAATGCAATATACTGAGACTATAATAGATGAACTGCGTTGTGGCGGGGGACTACTGTGTGGGGATTGTGCAGTTGTTGAGTGAAGAAAGAAATGGGGTTGTGTGGGGGCATGTTTTGTTCTTAATCTGTCATTTTTTATGCATTGGGTGGGGATATGTGACCTGGTGAGGGGTGGTAGGGTTAGTGTGTGTGTGTGTTGTTGGTTTATGTTTTAGAGTTTTAAATAGGTACAAGTGATGAGAGAATGGGTGAGAGAATGGGACTATGTAGGGATGTTTGTTTTAAATGGTAGGCTTTTTATGTTTTGGGATTTTTATTTTGGGAATTAATTTTTTGCAGACTGGAAGCCCATTCTGAAAAAACCTAGCCTGGCGGCGGACGATTTAACCAACTATCGTCCCATCGCCAATGTCCCGTTCATGGGCAAGGTGATCGAGAGGGTGGCGGCGGTCCGGCTGCAGTCATACCTGGAGGATCGGCAGTGCCTCGATCCATGCCAGTCAGGGTTCAGGCCTCGTCGGGGTACCGAAACAGCTTTGGTCGCCCTGCAAGATGACCTTCTCCGGGCAGCCGACAGGGGTTGCTCTACCCTGTTGGTCCTCCTGGATCTGTCAGCGGCCTTTGATACCGTCGACCACGGTATCCTACTGGACCGGCTCTCTGAGGTTGGAATCGGAGGCACTGCTTGCAGTTGGCTCCGTTCCTTCCTGGAGGGCCGGCCCCAGTATGTTCAGCATGGGGGGGAGTTATCGGCCCCTTGGATTCTCCCTTGTGGGGTTCCACAGGGGTCGTCTCTGTCCCCCATGCTGTTTAACATCTATGTAAGGCCGTTGGCGGGGGTCGTCAGGAGTTTTGGAGTCTGCTGTCATCAGTACGCTGATGACACGCAGCTCTATCTCTCCTTTAACACCTCTGCTGTGGAAGCTGTGGAAGTTCTCGACGGGTGCCTGGAGGCCGTCCTGGCTTGGACCGGGGCGAACAGGCTTAAGCTCAACCCCGAGAAGACGGAGGTTATGTTCTTTGGGAGCTCGCCGTCTGGGTTCGGTGGCCCTTTTCCCCGGCTGGGGGGGATTCCCCTCCAGTTCGCGGAAAGGGTGCAGAATCTGGGTGTGTTCCTGGACCCGGCGCTTACCTTGGAGTCCCAGGTGGCGTCGGTGACCAGGTCCGCCTATTACCATCTCCGTCGGATCACCCAGATCCACCCGTACCTGGACGCGAGCTCTCTGAGAACAGTGGTCCAAGCGCTGGTGATCTCGAGGCTGGACTACTGTAACGCCCTCTACATGGGGTTGCCCTTGAATCTTCTCTGGCGCCTGCAGCGGGTCCAGAATGCGGCGGCCAGGCTGGTGGGGGGTGTACGTCGCCACGAGCACATCACACCAGTCCTGGCCCGCCTGCACTGGTTGCCCGTTGCGGCCCGGATTAGATTCAAGGTCTTGGTTTTAGTCTATAAAACCCTCCATGGCTTGGGACCGGACTACCTGGCAGAGCGTATCGCTCAGCGATCCACCTCGGCCCGGCCCGTTCGGCAGGCGCGAGCGCACTTGCTTCGGGTCGCCACCCCTAGAGAGGCTCGAAAAACGAGTACTCGAAATTGGGCTTTCTCGGTGGCGGCCCCTAGCCTTTGGAATTCCATCCCTTCTGAAGTGCGTTCTGCAGAGTCCCTGCTGGCCTTCCGGAAGGCTTTGAAAACCCATCTATTCCGGGAGGCCTTTGGCGATCTTTATTAGTTTTTTTTTTTTTTTGCCCCCGCCGTCGTATTCCCTATAATGCTAGGTTTAATGACTTGCTGAAGTGCCCCTAGGTTTTATTCTGTATGTGATGTTGTATTATCTGTTTGTTAATTGCATATTGTATTTTGTTTTGCTTCTGTAATTTATGTATTCTATTGTTGTAAGCCGCTTAGAGTTCAAAATTGAAGATAAGCGGGATATAAATATAATAAATAAATAATAAATAAATAAATGGCACTTTTAAAATTTTCTTGTACTTGTACAATGACAATAAAGTGTGTGTTAATGTGTTATTGTTATTGTTATTCATTTCCATATTCTTATCAATGTGGTTGTGACCATAATGCCAAAGCTCATAACAATTGCATCCTGGTGCTTCCCCCCACCCTTGTCTTCTGGGCATAAGACAGACAAATAATTCTTCCAGAAGTAATTCTGATAACATTACAAACATTCCCCAGTCACAGTGATTTCATTTTCTCTACTTGCATCAACATTTTCTTTCCCATCTGCTACCTGGAGACGTAGAAACACACAAAACCCGACATGGCCATGGACAGAATATTTTAAGAGCTACAGCTAGTATGGACATCAGTCTCTGTGCCCTTCTTTGTGTAGGGGCCATGCTGGCAAAATTATTCTGCAGGTGAACCCTAAACATGAAGTGAATGATGTTGTCTAAAAAACCTACATTAATGCATCATGCATGCAAGAAAAGCATTGTTTGAAACATATTTCCAGTTAGTGATGACATGGTTTATTGCAAAGGTAGGGGAGCTCTCTGAAGCCCAGAGGCTCAATTCAGTTTTGGAGTCAATTTTGAGGGCCACTTTTGAGCACTGGGTGGGACCAGGAGGGTGGGCAAACAAAGCCACCAATATATAAGGTTGGAGTGCTTCCACTTCTAGTTAAACTCTTTCAAATTGTGAGAGGACCATAATAATAGAACAATAGGATAATGGAAGTGGAAGGGGGTGGAAGGCCATCAGGGTCCACCCCCTGCTCCGGGTGGCAATCCAAAACAATTCTAATGTGTCTAGTTTTCTTTTTAATGCCTCTAGCATTGGCCTGTTCAGCACCTCCTGATAAAAGAGATGCCATGTGTTGCTGTCATGGAGAAAGGGGCAGCCATTTGAGGAAACTCAGAGGGCCTGTCTGGGGATTTCAGAAGAGCCAAAATTGTTCTAGGTTTATACGATCAAGAAACGGATGCATTTGCCTGGTGGTTCCTGGTGACTATTATTAGCTCCTCTAAAAGCAAAGCAAATCATATATACCATCCCATACCGCTTCAAGTAGTCTCTGGGTGGTTTACAGTTTTAATTAAAGTAATGAAGGCTACACATTGCCCCCCCCAGCAAGCTGGGTACTCATTTTACTGACCTCGGAAGAATGGAAGGCCGAGTCAACCATAAGCCTGCTACCTGGGATTGAACCCCAGGTCATGAGCACAGTTTTACCTGCAGTACAGGCATTTAACCACTGAGCCACAGGGCTGTTTTCCTTCCTCCTTTTTTGCCATAGCAGTGAAAATAAGCCCCCCTTCAGCTCATAAAGTATTCTCCTGCACCTCATAAAGGAAACCAGAAGAGGCTGTTTTATCACAAGGATGAAACATAGTGGACATTTAAAATGTGAACAACCTTGTATTGGCAAAATTACAGTTTTCGTTTGGACCGAAAGCCAGCACTGGTTCTCTCTTATGGCAGATTTTCATCCTCTGTGCAAGTCTATACCATTGTTTGCCAGAAAAAGAAGACAAATGCTGGGCTTATCTGAAGTTATTTCAAAAGGAGGCTGATAAAGATAAGGCATAAAGAAAATAAATGGCATTGTCAGAGAAGCTGCAAAGCAAAAAACCCCGATATGTTGTGTCCAAAAGTCATGGTACAGGATCTTGAAAATGTAACCTTTGTGTGTATTACTCATGGGAACTATTACTCAGGAAACTTTCCCATTCTGTCTTGAGTAATATTAGTAATACTTCCACAGCTGCAAAATAAATACTTTCTAATATTTTTATACATCAAAATAAATAGAGAGCCTTCACAATGCTTACCACCATCTGAAGATAAATCTGAGCTGTATAGGAAAGGCACCTTTATGCATCACTTTTCATATTGTCTTCTCTTCTGCTATTGTCCTATGGTCACATTTTGCTCTGAATGCACTAATTAGTATTGCTATTAAGTCTTGCATTAAGTCTTAGATCTTTATCACCCAGGACGAGGTTTACTATATGCCAAAAGGGCAAAGAGGAACATTATTCATCTATCCAACATCATCCTTACCACACACTTTTCAGTGGCGCTGAAAACTCACCATGGCATGGATGGACAATTGTAAAGGGTTTGAGTTCTACACACACACACACACACATACACACACACATGGAATTTTGATGGCCACACCCACTTCTATGACTGCCCCATTGCACAAGTATCTGCATGCTTTTGCTAGTGGCATTATTTAAAAAGCAAAGTAAACTTTTGTTGACGTGTGTTGGCTGATAGCTCAGTTGATTAGGTGCAACTTTTTTGAGAAACTGGTTTTCACACACACACACCCCAGTTATGGGGTATTGAGGAGCTTCAGGGAGAACCACAGTGTTAGAAAATCACACATGTGCCTCTAGGGGACACATGTAGTCATGAAATACACTTGGCCTAAGGAGTACTATCAAATTTTCTAGGTTTCTACTTGTGTGAAGAATCTACATGGGCATATTTGACTCCACACTCAAAGGTTTGCCTTCAACACGTGAAATATGGGGACAGCATAACAAGGAGGGAGGGGTTGTGGGAGAGCTAACCTATTTGTCCTAACATTTCTTCTGTGTGAGATACTGAGACCCATTTTTATATGCAAAATTAAGCAGTGGGTGTTTGTTTACCAAGAAGCAATTAAGTTCATGCCAACCCAAAATGTTCCCTCCACAAAATGCTGGGGCAGCACACAACTGCAACAAGGCCTACATTCCTTTCTTTACAGAATCCTTCAGACTACATGAAAACAAAATTGTGCTAGCTCCTTTTCATCACAATTTGGACAACTGTTATAAAGAGTAATCAGTTTCACTTCCAAGACCCTTCTTCACAAAATTTCAATTGAGAGCTCTCTTAATTTCTCATGTTCAAAAGGAACTGTCTCAAATGGAGATGGGCATGAAACAAAAAAAATTGTTCTGTTATTCGTTATTTGTTTTGTTATGTAACGAAACGAATAACAAAAATTGTGATGAAATTGGAATGAACCGAACAGAACCACAAAAATTAGGTTCGTTACGTTTCGTTTTTGTTAATGGTGACGCGCAATGAAATGAGCTATTTTTAAATGTTAAAAAACATCCTGAATATCTGTAAAAACCCAGTGATAATTATTTATTCTGCCTGATAATACCTACCAGGAGGTTTGGGATCCTTAAAACATCTTTCCTCAGATCACTGTTTTTTTGTTCTTTTTCCTTTAAGGGGAGTTAGGGGACATTGACCCAAAATGGATCCCAGATGCTTAACATTGATTTCTTGGGTATTAAAATGCCCTGGACATCCGTAAAAACACAGTGATAATTATTTGAAATTATTACCTACCAGGGAGTTGCAGTCCTTAAAATGGTTGTTTTTGTCTTTCTCCCATCACAATGTATTTTTTCTTTTCCCTTTAAGGATGCCACAAGATGGATGCAAGCCATGTGATGGGATCATGTAAATTCTTGGACAATTTCAACCAATAGCATGCCCAGGGTGCAGACTGGGTAGCTGTGGCAGCCACAGAGGG
The DNA here is from genome assembly GCA_023846285.1 of Phrynocephalus versicolor. NCBI lineage: Eukaryota > Metazoa > Chordata > Lepidosauria > Squamata > Agamidae > Phrynocephalus > Phrynocephalus versicolor. The sequence goes on from JAHTLZ010000016.1 coordinate 4,482,161, forward strand.
CATAAAAAGCTTTGGGAGCCCCCGTCCTCCTTGCAGTCTGTGGTGGGAGTTAGGGTGGGATTGCTGTCTCTGCAACTCATTACTTTAGGCCAGCCAGGCAGGTGTGTGTCTCTGTGTTCCTGCTGGCTGCAGCCTGGCTCTTAGGGGAGAGAAAAAAGATATTTCTCTTGCAGCCTCCCTGTGTGCGTGCGTACCTCTCGGTGAGTACCCTCCCCTGCCCTGCAGTGCAGTCACTCTGCAGCTGCCTTATGCCCTGGGCAACACCCGCCGCTGCCTTTGCAGCTTCCCTGCATACCTAGTCTATACTGTGTCTCTGCCAGCATCATTTTTTAAGTGTTTTCCCTCTGGTCTGGGGCATTGGGCAATGTATGCGCATGGAAATGCTTTAAGTTGCACAAAAAGTGGGTAAAAATGAAAAACGAAAAATGAAAAAAAAACTTTTTTCCCAAAAATTCACAAAAAATGAAAACGAACCGAAACAGACCCGCAACAAAAAACAAAAAATTGAAATGTGCCCATCTCTAGTCTCAAATGCTACAAACCACTGGCATGAGGTACTAAATAGCCTAATAAATGCATCTACAATCATTCTAACGATAAAGAATAATAGTGTGCTGTGAAGTCAATTCTGATTTATTTATTTATTTTATGTATTTCAGAGTATTTTTACCCTGCCTTTCTCCTTGGAAAAGGACCCAAAGCGGCTTACAGTAATGAGGGGTAATATACAGTCCAGTATATTTAAGACATGTTCATGTATTTGAGAGCAATGGAATTGATGGACATCTTACAACATTAATAGACAAACATTACATTAAAGCCAAATGGTAATAAGTAGTCATAAACACAATGTCTATGTGAACCCATAGTGTCATATAAAATACATATGGTAGTCCATCATTCAGGGAAAGCTTGCCTGTTTCTGGAAGGACAACAGAGATGAGGCAGTCCTGGCCTCTAGTGGGAGAGAGTTCCAGAGTCTGGGTGCAGCAGTCAGGAAGACCCTTTCATGGGTTCCCACAAGACGTAACTGTGAGGGTGGAGGGATGGAGAGAAGGATCTCTCCTGATGACCTTAACACCCAAGTTGGTTCATACTGTGAGATTTGATCTTTGAGGTAGCTAGGACCCAGGTCATACAGTGCTTTGTAGGTTGACCCTTTTCAGTTTTTTTTGTAGCTAGAGAGTATTCAAGAAGTTGCTAACTATTCCCTTCTTCTAGGGGCATCCAGGGAATATGAAACGTACCCAAGGCCACATAGATTTGTCTTCCTGGAATTATCTCCCAAACTCTGACTCCACCGTCTGATACCTAACTCACTGAGCTATCTAGCCAGCTCAATTTAACTATATGAGTAGCAAAAACAACAGTTACATCACAGAAGGGTGTGAAGCTATCACTCCCTGAATTAGAGGGAGTAATTCACTCCTCTAATTACATATGCCTTACTACCCCTAAAAGGAATAACTTATCTCTTTTTTTAATACCTCATAAATAGAGATGAACACAAATAAGAAAAATCATGATTTATTTTATGAAAAAATTATAATGATTTATTTTATAATAACAAGTTTGCATTTTTTCTAATAATTTGACAAATCAGTTTGCAAATCCATTTTTTAAATTATAAAAAAGCCTATAAAATCCTCCATTTTATAGTTCACTTTGACCTCTTGTCACCCTGGTCTGAAATAGGTTCCTAAGATGAACAATGGCCTGAATAGGCTTGTTAGGTAGACAACAGTCTCAATAGAATTAAGGTGAACAATGGCCTAAAGTGTGGATATCCATAGAGTATGTGTCATTAGCTATGACCTTGGAGGTGAAGGTGTGAAGTATTTTTGATTTGTCTAGGTATTGTTGAAAACACAGCCTGATAAGTGGCAGATAGACTGTGCCTGAGCGACCCACCTCTGTTGAGAGAGGGGTTTTCAATGCTCATATGAATGGCTTTCCTGACCACTCTTTCAAACCACTTATCTTCTCTGTCTAATGTGTGCACATCTTCATCTCTGAATGGGTGCCCTTTGTATTTCAAGTGGAGGTGTACTGCTGATTCTGGTCCTAGATGTTACCCCTCTTGGGCCATCTTCTGTTTAATGGCTATTTAGTTTTTCCAGTGTAGAGGTCTGCACACTCCTCACTGCATTGGTCTGCAAATACTATATTGCTCTTTTTGTGTTTTGGTATCAGGTCCTTTGGGTAGATGAGTCTCGCCTCATCCACCCAAACCACATCAATGCGGTGGACCCTAATATTAGGTTCACTAGGGAAGACATCAAGACAACAGACTGGCTTTCCTGGATTGTGCAGTCATCATCAGACCTGACCGTGGCCTGGGAGTAGAGGTTTACAGGAAACCCACCGACACAGATCAGTACTTACTGTTTGACTCCCACCATCCACTACAGCACAAACTAGGAGTCATCAGGACCCTAAGCCACAGAGCAGAGAGCATCCTCACCTCCCCAGAAGCCAAGAAGAAGGAAGACAGGCACCTGAAGACAGCACTCAAGGCCTGTGGATATTCAAAGTGGGCCTTCAACAAAGCAGTGGGCCATCCCAGAAGAACAAGGGATCAATCTGAGACCCAGACCCGGCGGAAGAACCTGGTCATTCCTTACATGGCTGGAGTGTCTGAGAAGCTGAAAAGGATTTTTGGCAAACACCACATCCCTGTTTATTTCAAACCCACAAACACAAGAAGGCAGAGACTTGTCCACCCAAAGGATCTGATACCAAAACATAAAAGGAGCAATATAGTGTATGCAGTCCAATGCAGTGAGGAGTGTTCAGACCTCTACATTGGAGAAACTAAACAGCCATTAAACAGAAGGATGGCCCAACATAGGAGGGGTCACAGCTCAGGACCAGAATCAGCAGTACACTTCCATTTGAAGGACAAGGGGCACTCTTTCAAAGATGAGGATGTACACATATTAGCCAAAGAAGAGAGGTGGTTTGAGAGAGGGGCAAGGGAAGCCATTCATGTTAGCATTGAAAATCCCTCCCTCAACAGAGGTGGCAGCCTCAGGCATAGTCTTTCTGCTACTTGTCAGGGTGTCCTTTCCAAAGTACCCAGACAAATCAAAAAGCCTTCACCACCAAGGCCATAGCTAACAACCCATTCTCGAGAGGTTTCAGCACCTTAGGCCATTGTTCACCTTAAGGCTATGGATACTATTGTCTCCCTAACAAGCCTATTCAGGCCATTGTTCATCTTATGAGCCTAATTCAGACCAGGGTGCCAAGAGGACTATAAGATGGAGGACTCGCACTAGCTGTATTCAGACTGATGAAGCTGTTTGGATGAGCAGCAAAATGTTTCTATCTCTTAAAAAGAAGTCCAGTAGCCATGACTCAACTTCCAGATAAACTCACCTGGATGACTGAGAATCTTCACAGATATCTCACATTAGTGTGTTTGTGGGTTTGAAATAAACAGGGATATGGCTTTTGCCAAAAACCCTTCTAAGCTTCTCAGACACTCCAGCCATTTAGAGAATGACCAGGTTCTTCCATCGGGTCTGGGTCTCAGGCTGATCCCTTGTTCTTCTGGGTCAGCACATGCCTTTGCTGCAGGCCCACTTTGGACATCCACAGGCCTTAAGTGCTGTCTTCAGGTGCCTGTCCTACTTCTTGGCTTCTCTGAAGGTGGGGATGCTCTCTGCTCTTTGGTTTATGGCCCCGATGACTCCTAATTTGTGCTGTAATGGATGGTGGGTGTCAAACAGTAAGTACTGATCTGTGTGGATGAGTTTCCTGTAAACTTCTACTCCCAGGCCATGGTTGGCTCTGATGATGACAGCACTTAAGGCCTGTAGATAGGCCTTAAACAAAGCAGTGTGCCAACCCAGCTGGACAATGGATCAGCCTGAGACCCAGACCCAACGCTGTCTGTGTTGCTTTTTGAGTAAAAAAAAAAATCATTCTGAGTTTGGGGACACTGTATCCCATTTTAGGAAAGAAAAATCATCACTTTTGGAGGTTTTAGAAAGAAAATACCCCTCCCCTTTCTTTTTCCTGCAGGGGTGCAAAGGCACTCCAGCAAGACTTGGTCTTCTGTGTAGACTTGGATGGTCCATAGTCTGTGTTGCGTTCATTCCTGCTTCAAAAATCTGCTCTCAGTGAAAGCAGATGATGTGACAAAATCAACTTGAGTTGCATTTGCACTCATATTCCCTGGAGAACTAGCTGATCACTATGAGAACAAAACCGTGATCATTACAGCAGGACTCTTTTAAGGTTGGCAAAATTTTTGGCATTCTAGACACTTTTGACTATTACTCCACTAAGGCCTTTATAATTGGCAATATAAGCTGGGTACTCTGAGAGCTGTAGTCCAAAGCATCTGGAGTGCCAAAGGTTCACCTATGTTCTTATGACACAAACTTATGGATTTAGCACACACACATTCCCTATCATGGTCAAAATCTGAATTCATTATTGCAATAACTTCCACTGGAGATTACCCATTCAGAAGATCACCCTGAGTTTGAAGCAACTTCATGGCCACACCAACTCCAACACCAGCACCAGCACCAGCACCAGCACTAAAAACAACGGCAACCTCCATTAAATTTTTAAAATAAAACATTCATGGATTTTCTTATACGATACACTGTTTGACTCTACACTCATAGGATCATGTGAAAAGACACAACAAATGGGATGGGGGATGTGAAGACCCACGAGGAGCCTGAAACACACGTTTCGAGAATGGTAGGACTAGAACATTGCAAATAATAGCATGCATAAATATTGTACTCCTCGGTGAGTCTCTGCAACACACAGTTTGTTCCACAAGGTTTTCAGTTTTACAAGGGACGAAGGATGAAGGACTGTCTGTTCGTAAAAAGAAAAAGAAAAAGAAAAAGACTTGTCTGGCTCCTTTATCTCTTCATTATCATTCAAGCTCTTGTCCTTTTATTACATTTCAATGTTCTACAATGCTTTTACAAGCACAGTGTGAGGAAAGAAGATTAGATAAAAGCACACAGAGATCACAGCTCCTCTTGTTACCGAATTTAGTGCTAAAAATGCTTGTTTTTCCTCCATTGGGAATGGGGCTTGAGTGCTTTTCACACACAGCTTTCTGACCTCTCTCAGGGCACCTTTGCTTCTACAGCATGAAGTTGCAAAAATCACAAGTAACAGCAGCCTCTAACTAGGGCCTAAGGCTATCAGGTAGACTTTCTTCTCTGCTTGTTTGTTGGTGCCAAGACAATGCTGGCATTTAAAATGCGGACACAATGAACGGACGTGGGATTGTTACCTCACACCCTTCATTGTACATGCTGAGTATTTAGCCTGTGAAATGGTGCATGGCATGTTTTGCCACTTAAAAAGAGATTTTAAAAGGAAATGAAAGGAACAGAAAAACCATAGAATCCAAACCAAATTTTGGGCAAAGTGGGCACTGGATGGTACCTCTAAAATCCAGAGCAAATTCAAATGAGCAAAGCAAAGCAAAGTGTTCTGCTTATATACCGCCCATACCATTTCAAATAGTCTCTGGGCGGTTTACAGTTTTAATTACAGCATGCAGGCTACACATTGCCTCCACCTCCAGTAAACTGGGTACTCATTTTACCGTCCGCAGAAGGATGGAAAGCTGAGTCAACCATGAGCCTTTGTACACGACCCCTAAACTCTGTAGCAAATGGCTGCAAGCTCCGGAGCTTACAATTGTTTCCCCACCAGCTCCGGAGTTTGCAGGAAATTAAGTGCGACCATGCCCACCTAAGCGTGTCCCAGCGCACTTTTCTTGTACCTGCTGGAGGAGGGTGAAAATCCCCAGGTCCAGATTTAATCTGGTCAGTGTGGGGCTCTCCTGGCTTCTGTTTGTTTGTTTTTTGCCTCCCGACCCTTTAAATGAGGGGCGGGAGGGGAAAAAAGCAAACAGAAGAGAAGGAATCAGCACGGCGGAGCTCTGGGAAGCTTCAGAGGTGGGCTGCATTTTTTCCTCTCTTTCTTCCTCCCTCCCCTCATGCAGACAGGAGCAAGGAAGTGTAGAGTGGTGGGGAGGAAGGAAGAGCAACAAACCCCTAAGATCTCTGGTCCGAATTTAAGTGGCCAGCGGATCTTAGGGGTCGTGTGAAAAGGCCCCATGAGCCTGCTATCTGAGATTGAACCCCAGGTCATGAGCACAGTAGGATAGCAACCATATGTGATACATAAATTGACTCAATAGCACCGTGATTTAGGTATTTGACTGTGGAGACAGAGTTTGGGTGTATGCCCCCCATGAGTTGAGCCCATCTATGTGGCCTTGGGCAAGCTTGGTCCAGGCTGCCTCCAGAAGAAGGGAATGTTAAACCAGTTCTGAATACTCTCTACTATAAAACTCTAAAAAGGGTAATCAGAATTGACTTGATAGCACATGCTGCTATTGCTGATGTGATACACACTAACACAAATGAGTACATCCACCCCAAATTGCATGGCCCTTTCTATTCTCCAGGAAGTGTAGTGATGTGTAGAAAAGGATGGGAATGGAAAAGTCAAATAGAAGATGGAAACAGATGTTGCGGGAATGGAAAAGCTAAGATTTTGGCCATTTTAAAAATTAGCTTGAGCACTAATAAAATGTGATGAGGCATGTGAGGAGAGAAAAGATTGCTTCAGGGATATAAGCAGGAAATGGAGATGGAATCTTAGTGGTCATAATTACTTTGGGTCTGAGAAATGGAAACACAAATGGTTCATTTCCCAGTTGGTGATGAACAAATAAATGCTGTGGAAAACTAGCATGTACAGGCTTTCGGTTCACCAGGTCTTGCTTAAAATTTCCAAATGGAATGAAATCCTGAGGCTGCTTTGGCATGATTAGGTACCATGTTTTCCAGGACACCCCACTGATGATACATTGAAAGTCAACTAGCTGCTTAGTTCTAGTGCTGAGGCTGGAGAAACCAACCAAAACTTTGATATTATTTGTTCTCAAGAAAAAGGCACGATGAGAGCCTTAAATATAATTTCCCCATAAACTCCTGCTACAATTGAGATAATTAAAGATATGGAGAGTGACAATGACACCTGGGGAAGCCAGGTGAAGTGAGATCTTGTCCTTTTTTTAATTTTTAAAAAAAATCTCCTTTCACTTTGCTACCCAACTGAAGGGAAAATCTGTTAACAGTTCTGATTTTTACTAGATTATGTTGGTTTTAGATTGATGAGACATTTTCCTAAAGGTCCGTGGCTGAAACACACCTGATTTCTTCTTTCATTAGTTCATCCAGTGACCTCATGGCTCTTCTCATCAATATTTATTTATTTATTTATTACACTTATTAACCACCCAATTTTCCCCATAGGAACTCGGGGTGGTGTACAAACGTCACCCAAAGGTGACTCCCCAAATACAAAAAAATCCCCACAGCCTAGCCAATCAGAACCTAACAAAATACAATAATATAAAAATACTACATAAAACACTCATACAGAAATAACTGATAAAATAAACAATCATGCCAATTAACCATTACAAAACCAATGGCGAGGTTAGATCCGGCAAGAAACTAATCCGCAGAAGGGGAAAACCAACAATATCACAGTATGCTCAGAGGGCCCCGAAGCATTGCCTGAAGAGCCAGGTCTTTAAGGCCCTTCTAAAGTCAGGCAGTGTCTCTGCCTGCCTGATTTCGGCTGGCAGCTTATATCAAGAGCCCGGGCCAACCACTGAAAAGGTCCGATTCCTGGTGGACACTCTACGGGCCTCTCTTGGTGTTGGTACTCTTAAAGAAAGAGTAGACGAAGCTCTCGTTGGCCCGGATGAGGTTAGGCTCTGGGAGATCCGCTTCTCCAGATAGATAGGTCCCAAGCCATGGAGGGTTTTGTAAACCAAAACCATGACCTTGAACCTTACCCGGGAGGCAACAGGCATACCCGCTTGCACCCACCACAAGCCTGGCTGCCACATTCTGTACCCACTGCAATCGCTGGATAAGGGTCAAGGGCAACCCCATGTAGAGGGCGTTACAGTAGTCAATCTGCGAGATCACCAGCTCCTGCACCACCGTCCTGAGGGAGTCCACGTCAAGGTACGGGTGAATCTGGGCGATTAACCTAAGCTGATAATAAGCTGCCCTGGACACTGCCGCCACCTGAGCTTCCAGGGACAAAGCCGGGTCCAGGACCATGCCCAGATTCCTCACTCGATCCGCCAGCTGAAGGGTCAATCCCTCCGGACTGGGGAGAAGGCCACTGTACCCCTCCGGGGACCCACCAAAGAACATAACCTCTGTCTTCCCGGGGTTGAGTCTGAGCCTGTTGTTCCTGGTCCACTCCACGACTGCATCCAGACAGCGGTTAAGGGCTTCTACAGCCTCCGTTGCAGAGGTGGAATAGGAGAGATAGAGCTGCATGTCATCAGCATACTTATGACAGCAGACTCCAAACTCCTCAGCCAGCAGCCTCATATAGATGTTAAGGAAAATAGGGGATAAAGCCGACCCCTGGGGCACCCCACAAGAGAGTGTCCATGGGGCCGACAGAACATCCCCCACCTCTACTCTCTGGGCACTGCCGCCAAGAAAGGATCGGAGCCAGCCCAAGGCTGGACCACAAATCCCCACCTCGGACAGCCTTCCCAGAAGGATACCATGGTCGACGGTATTGAAGGCCGCTGACATATCGAGGAGGACCAGCAGGGTAGAGCAACCCCTGTCAGCCTCCCTCAATAGGTCATCATGCAATGCGACCAGGGCTGTTTCCGTCCCGTGCTGCGGCCTAAATCCAGACTGGAATGGATCCAGGACCTGAGTCTCCTCCAGGAACGACTGGAGCCTAACTGCAGCGACCCGCTCGATTACCTTGCCCATAAAGGGAACATTGGCTACCGGACGATAGTTGGAAAGATCGTCGGCAGCCAGCCCTGGTCTTTTAAGAATGGGCCGGATCACTGTGTCCTTCAGGCGACCGGGCAATATCCCGTCCCTGAAGAAAGCAGCCGCTGTAACCGTGGCCCATTCCAGCATGCTCCCCCCAGCAGATTTTATTAGCCAGGAAGGGCAAGGGTCGAATGGAGAAGCCACAGGCCGGCAATGAGCCAGCACCCTGGAGGCCTCGTCAGGAGTCACAAGCCCAAACTCAACGAACCGAGGGGACTGGAGGGGTGCGGTGCAGGGGACACTCAGGGACAGAGTACTGGAACCGGAGTCCAGATCGATCCGGATGGCCTCAATCTTAGATTTAAAATAGGCTGTAAAGGACTACCTAGTGAAAGCACTAGGAGGAGGCCTCCCCTGACCAGGATTGGAGAGGTCCCGAACCATCCTAAAAAGCTCCGCTTGGCGGTTCGCGGCCTCCTCAGTTCTCAAGGCGACATGAGATCTTCTAGCCACCTTGATCTCAGGGTAGGGCGGGAAATCCACACTCGTCCCGGAGAAAACAGGGAGGGTGAGCGGCGTGCCAGATGGTGATAGGCTGGACCTTCAGCAGTGACCACCGCAAGGAGCCGAACTGTTCCCTTCAAAGGCTGACAGAGCCCCCCCACCAGTTCGATGCATAGGGGCTGCCGTGTCCTCCCGAAGGAGATGTAACCTTGCCGAGATTGGAACCGACCACAGCAGGCGATGGAAAATCCAGTCGGAGGACCAGGGAGCCCAAGCCGAGCCCACAGGACTCGGAACCCCGTCAACGCAGGCAAGGCAAGGCAGGAACGGAGCAGCCAGAGTGGAGCCGCCGAGTAAAAGGCAGGCAGCGAGCGGAGATGGAAACAAGCGGGTGGGCGCCATGGTGGACCAAGCAGCCGCCCAGTCCATAGCTCCGCCAAGGTTCCCGATGGATTGGGAGCCGAGCCACTGGCACTCCGAGTCTCGGAGCCACCTCCACAGTCCAAGGTAGGCACCGCTCCAAAACCCTGATGGAATTCAGGTTATCTAAGTAGGCTTCATGGGTGTGTGTGCGTGTGTGTGTTTGCGATAATATCTAAATAATAATAGTGTGCCATTAGGTCAATTCTGACTTATAGTAACCTTTTTCAGGATTTTCTAGTTAAAGAATAGTCAGAAGTGCTTCATCATTCCCTTCTTCTGGGCGCACCCTGGGGCTGTGGAGCTTGCCCAAGGCCATACAATCTGGTTCTACTTGCTGAAGGCAAAATGGGGAATCAAAGTCCCAATCTATGGCTTCACAGATATATTCCATCCTCACCAACTGAGCTATCGAGGCAGCTCATAAGTACTAGGAACCTAATTTCCAAAGTCCAAATCCAACATTCTAACCACTGTTCCAGACTACGAGGATGAACTCCCAGTGTGCTGGGAAGTTGGTGAAGAATTATGTATTCTAAGCAAAATTCTGTCCAGGCTTCTTCTCCAGTAATCTCAAAGCAATGCCAGCAGTAAACGACAGGCATCCCAATGATGTATGTGCTACCACCAAACCACTGCAGTAATTGTCTGGATGGTTCTCCAGCTTTATCTGAACGGACTGGGGGGGGGGGGAGAGACAGGTCTTTATCATTTTGCAGGATATTAAGAGCAACAATACTATGAGTGAAATGAAGAATCAGTCAGAAGCTCTTGGAAGAGATATATAGCCTCTTAGGCAGAGGAAGGTGATCATATCTGAGGTAGGTCATAACACTTCAGTGCTTATTTTTTTCAAGTGGTTGTATTAATTAACACTAAGTAAGACAACTAGGATAAGTGGGTGACATCAGACACTCCATGGACACAAAGCTACAATGTGTATATTGGCGCAATTGTGTTGTATGGTCACAGACAAGCATGTGTTGACAATCTTAAGAGGGTACTTGAACAAAAGCAAGCATGAACTCTCTCAGAACTTCAAATTGTTTCCCAGTGTTTGGCTTCAACAAAATGGAGAGGTCTTGTTTACTGTGGAAGATTATGCTAAAAAAGAAAGACTCCTAAACTCAGTGGTTGATCCCTAGTACAATTGGCACATTTGATCAATGTGCACCCACACCTATGTACATTCAATCGACTTAGTGCCTCTACTATTGGCGATGTTGTTATGTTAATATAATTATAGAATACTTGCCTAGAGATGGGCATTTTGTTTTGGAAGGGGATTTGCTCTGAAATGAAACATGCCAGCACAGCTGACCCTTGGAACCCAGTTCCACCCCCTGGAACAAAATCTACCACTGTCTTACCTTGCTGTAGCTGGTGCTGGGTGAAATTCCAACCAGGACAGAGCCTCTGATGTATCATCTTTCCCTCTCCCTGATCCTGGCCAATCAGACAGAGAGGCAGGATAATGCATGCCCTTGCACAGCTCCTGATTCGCCAGCACCAGGGAGAGAGAAAAATGATGCATTGATGGCTGCTTCCTGGTTGGAATATCGCCCAGTACAAGCTAGAGTAAGCTGTTCTGAGCACAGGCTGTGTTGGAGTGTTTCATTTTGGAACCAGTCCCTTTCCAAAATGAAACACCCATCTCTATACTTGCCCAATGTAGGAATCCAAATCAGTGCAGATCAGCAGATGGTCATCCAATTTTCTCTTGAATACCTACTGTGGAATCCTGGTGTACAGGTTATGCAGTGAAGTGCTAATGATATCACCAAGCTAAGGCCACACAACAGTTTTTTTTCTGAGGAAAATTAAAAACTTTCCTTCTCTTCCATGTTACCGAGATCTTTAAGGATCCCCTTCATCCTATACATCCTTCACAAGCCACAGAATGGGGCAGGGAATTATTTAAAGACAGAAAAATAATTTATGATGATCCTGATTCTACTAATGGGACAGTAGAAATTGCCCCTGGACTCAGTGAAGTTATCTGGTGCACCTCTGCTTTAGTCACAGAGCAAAAAGTAAGGTAAAAAAGAACATTGATTTGGATAAAGCATCTGTTCATTTAGGTGTACACATCAGTAACTAGAGATGATTTTGATCATCTAAGCAGACTCACACAGTGATTCTGTGTGAGAAGACTAGGTCACACATTGCTGTGAGTCTGTGGTCCAGGGTCGTTGTAATGAAGGGCAACTTCAAGGTTACTGATTGAGGAGAGCTCTCAAATGGAGGACACCTTCAAGAAAAGATCATCTATTAGAAATGTTTCAAATGGAAGATTATCCCATCCTAAAGTTTGACTTGTGGCTGCCCTTTCCAAGATTTTCCACATAAAGAGTACTCAAAGTGGTTCACTGTTTCCTTCTTCTAGGGGTGCCCTGAGATCATTCAATTTGCCCAAGGTCACAGAGGCTGGCTCTTTTGGGACGTATTGTGGGCATTTGGTCTCTTAATCTCTCACCCCACAGTCGTGAGTTAACTCACTGAGCAATCCAGCCAGCCCTGCTTGTCATCTTAGGCACACTTATAAAGAGAGAAAATCCAGTTCATCCAACTTGGACACCCCTGTGACAAAAACATGCTTTAGGTATTTGAATCGCAGGCCCATGGCATTCAACTGGTGGCAGAAATGGAACCATTGTTTTAGTGTAGTCCAAGCTGAGAGAAGTGGAGGGGGGAGTTATCGACGTAATTAGGTTTTCCTGGTTATGCGGCTGGTTTCCTCAGCCATTGTTTATTTTCAAACAGGAAACCTCATGGCATTCGCCTGCAAAAAGGCCATCAGGTAATTGTGTCAGCTTTATCACTTCCTGAGGGAATGCTAGTAGGATGTGAGTGGACAAACAATAACATTTTCAATTGAGCCCTATTTAAAAACAGAAGACTAATGAGAGTTTAACATTTGGACTGAAGCCTTAGTGCAGTTAGCTAGCTGGAAATCAGCCAGAAGAAAGCAAAATGTTCTGCTTATATACTACCTCATACCACTTCAAG